>JACDJE010000114.1:589349-981834 GCA_016647715.1 Pavo muticus
TAGTTTTTTTTTTTTTTTTTTTTTTTTTTTTTTTTTCCCCCTGAACAGCTGTTTCCAGAGATCCAGTGAGCATTACCACAAAGTTGTGCACCCATGCTATGCCCCCCACACCAAAAGCTCTCACAACCAAAAGACAGAGTCTGTGCTCATCCCATCTTCTGTGATTTCATGGTAAATCCCTACAGTCTTATCTGAGCCTGAAAGCCTGCAAGTTTTTCTGTGTAACAACTACTGGAAATATAAAAAGAGGTTTGACATTGTGCTGACCAGAGTTCACTTAAGGTGACATGACACATTGGAACAGTTGATAGAACCTGATTTCTAATTTCTACCACTTTCAAATACAGCACACCAGAATGCGAAGTCAAAATAAAAAGAGAAAAAGCTGTTTCCTTCACAAAGAAACCTCAGAGAGTAGTCTCTCTCTGAAGAGCTTCTTCTAGAATCTTTAGAAAAGAAAAGGTGTGTTGTTGTTTTTTTTCTGCTGCAAAGTCAATACTTCAAACCTGTGGTTATCTACTGCAGGAAAATTAATACTTAATCACAGCTGTGGCTTCTGTAGACAATGATGCCTAGTGCAATTTTGCTGAGGTAAAAATGAATGATCTGTTCTCACTTTATCTGTGAATGTCTACTCCTCCAAAATACTAACAATTTAGGTAACTGCACTGAACCCAAATGTAGATAACTGCAAACCTGATACTTCATTTATATTGATTTTGGTTCATTGCACAAGAAATTAAAACAAGGAAGCAAGCCTTTAAGTCTGTCTACTCCAGCACAAGAAATAAATACATAATTAAAAGAAAATCAAATACTCAAAATCACAGAATCATAGGGGTTGGAAGGGACCTCTGGAGGTCATTGAGTCCAAGCCCCCTGCTAAAGAAGGTTCTGTAGACCAGGTTGCACAGGTAGGCGTCCAGGTGGGTTTTGAATATCTCCAGGGAAGGGGACTCCACAACCTTTCGGGGAGCCTGTTCCAGCATGCTGTCACCCTCACAGTAAGGAAGTTCTTCCTCGTGTTTGTATGGACCTTCCCATGTTCCCCCAACCTTCACATTCCCAGTCTTTCCTTGTTTGTAAGAACAAGGTCCAGCAGCACACCTCCCCTCATAGGCTCCTCCACCATCCACATCAGAACTTTACTTTCCACACACTGCCAGAAGCACCGGTTGCCATTTTCAACTCTGTTATTCAGTATGGAAAAAATACTAATTAACTGACTTTTACAAACATCTGCAGATTAATAGCAAGGTCAGCTGATTGCTCTAATTTGTTTTAAAAATAATAATAACAAAAAAGCACATATTGCTTGTATTGCAGCATAAAATCTAATCCAGAACATCCAAATCACATCATTTCACAGAGCACATAACTCCACAATCAATGGGCCAGGCTCTTCAGCCTCTGCAGCACCATGGGGCACAACATGGTATCAGCAGAAACACAACACTGCCTGCTGAGCAGAGAAAAAGCTCTGGTCAAGGCGAGGAATTCACTTCCTCTGCAGGATCACTTACAGGTTTAGTTTATTCTAGTCTTTAAAGAAGGCTAATTTGGGGACACCAATCTTTTAAATTGGCCATGTTAACCTGGCAAATGTTGCTCACATTTGTGATTGAGCCCAGCAGTTCGCTGTGGGCCCGAGCATTTCTACTTGCGAGTGTTGAAACAGTACACCACATTTCTTTATGAGAGGGCTCAGAATAAAAAAAGAGCACCACTGATCAAAGGCAAGAATCACCAAAGAAAATCATGATGCTGATGATTACAGCAAAGAGAATTGATGCTTCCTTCATGTTGAGTTCAACTAGAACCAGGCAATTGATAAAAGAGAAGTGAAAGGGGAAATGAAAGATGTAATATCCCATTAACGGAGTGTTTATTGTATCAGAAGGGAGAGACCTGTCTGGTATACTACAGAAATATAAGTAGTCAGGAAAAAGAAAGCGTGGGGGGGGGAGAAGATCTTGGACATACTTGTTCAGTTTAATTCAGTCTTGTAGCAGTTTAAAAAAAAAAAAGTAAGCACTTGTTAAATATGAAGTGTAGTCATTTCTTAATTGAAGTAAATAGACTTTACTGGAAACAACAGTACTTCCTGAACTTTTATTGGCTTCCAAACATCTTTGGCATACCCACAAATGTGTCTTTAAACTACCAGTGAATCTCAGATTGCGGTTCTGATGTTTGATTACATTACATGAACTCACATGGAATATTCTGCCACATGCATTTCAGGAGTATTTTGATAATAGGCCAAAACTTTAAATTATGTGACAAAAAATTGTATGGTGCCATCAAAGCCTACAAACCAAGTTACTCTGACTTCTCACAATGAGATAAAGCCATCCAAGAGCAAGCACAGCACATTCAAGGTGTTTTTGTTGGTGTTTTTAGGAGTCTTTTTGTAGTTAAACACAAGAGTCTTCATACATCAAGGAATCTGAAGAATTCATCCATGCCACAAGAAAATAGCTTAGCCTGAACGCATAGGGCTTCTCTAATTTGTTGTTCACTGGTATTAATTGTAATTTTTTATTTCCACTTTTTCCCCCACCTTCTTACCTGAAACGCATGAAAATCAAATAGATGAACAATACTCCAAACTGATCTATTTAATTTCATCTTGGTGTCACACAGTATTTCAAAGGTTTCGAGGAAGTCAGCAAGGTTTACAGTTAAGTTTTCAGAGGCTGAATTTCTTGTGCAGCTAATAAATCTCAATTTTGATTCAGTACAATACAAATTTGCACACTTATTTCTTCAAAAGCATTCTGGTAATTCTATTAATAATGTGTACTTTAATTCCAGTTTTTCCTCTTTAGAACCAATGCTGTAATTTATGATGCTTTTCCCTCTGCAACATTCAAAGCATTTTTCTCCTAATTGATTTTATTATTATTATCATTAGGAATAGTAATTATATTTATGAGAGCAAATAATTCCTCTTCATTTTATTAGTGGTTATGTATTTATTTTTCTATTGTCACCAGTAAGTCTGCAGTTTTTCAAGTGTTCCAAGTTATTTTACTGTTCCCTGTTCTTCCAGCATTCTTTTTTTTTCTCCTTGTAAATAGAGGTTTAAATGTTATGTTTGAAATATTACATAATAATCTGAGATACATGTTGAGAGAGCATTGGTTATCTCTCTCCTGAGCTGTTAAAGTGATATCCTGTACTCGTATTCCTGTTTCCCCTGAGCAATTCAGCAGAATAAAGCCCTTATCCTCTGTAAAGTTTGTCTAGAATTAATCAACAGAAAAGTTGATGTGGGATATAGTACATAGTATATGTACGACGGCAAGTATATACATTAATCCTTAAAAAACACTTAAGTATAAAATAAGTTCATATTTTGCTGCATGGAGACACTCAGAATAAAGAAATAGGAAAAACATTGGCAGTAGATACTGAATTAGATATTGCTTCATCTTTTCTCCTCTTCATCTATCAAAGAAGACAACAGGAAAATGTTGTATTAAACACTGAACTATCATTATGCCATTACAGTTTTAGGTACTGCACTGGCTGCCAAGTACTGTGTGCATTTGGTTATAGAATGTTGCATGTTTAGCATGTAAGGAGTTTTCACAGAAAGCACTTACTACCTTCCAGATTCAAAGCACTGCAGGAACACAGCCTATCCTTTCATAAGAAGACTCTCATCATTTTTTTCTCTCTGCACTATGTTCTGCTTTCTGAGTAGCACACAGAAACTGCAGGCTCACCAGCTTTTTTGCAGCTTGATTAATAGCTTAATGCATGCTTTCTTCTCGTTTTATATCAGTTGCTGCCTCATTGACAGTCTCAGCTCAAAAGCAAAAGCGTGGTCCCTTGTCTGTTCAGAGCTGGATGTGCTCATGTTACCATCCATCAGGGTAAATCTGTGTGAGACAATTGTTCCACTCTGAAGACAGTCAGCCTTTTCAGCTTTAACAGCATAATAGTGAGAAATGAAACAGCAACATGAGTCTCCCTTCAGCCCCTTCTTTTTACTTCCACAAAGGTGTCTTCATCCCCTTTTCCCCTTGCAGCAGCAGACACATTACCCCTCTTGGCCCACTAAAAGGCTCACACGGACATTGTTTGCGATCCCCCTGCTGTCATTTCCAGCCTCTGTTACTGCTCCTTTTTATAACCACTCCTCAGAGGTGCATTCAGATAGACCTTCTGCTCTGTTATTTCTCAGTTCTAACCCATCAGCCTTCTCTGAATTTCAGCCAGCCCTTCCTCTAATCCACAATTCCTCACTTCCATCAGCCTATTATGTGGTGAGGTGGGGGTCGGCCTCTTTTCCTGTGTAACTAGTGACAGGACTAGAGGGAATGGCTTCAAGTTGTACCAGGGGAGATTCAGATTGGATGTTAGGAAATACTTCTCCAAAAGAGCGGTGAGGCACTGGAATGGGCTGCCCAGGGAGGTGGTGGAGTCACCATCCCTGGAGGTGTTCAAGAAACATTTAGATATTGTACTACGGGACATGGTTTGGTGGGAAATACTGTTGATAGGTGGGTGGATGGACTGGATGATCTGGAGGTCTTTTCCCACCTTGGTGTTTCTATGATTCTATGACTATAGGCTACAGCATAAATCCAACAACATAAGTAAAAAACATATAGGCTTATTCTAAGAAGGCTTTTGTCTTTCCTTCTATGCCATCCCATGAACCACAGAGAGTGTTTAGAGAAACCCAGGAGGAGGCAAGCAAAGTTCTTAGATTGTTATGTAAAACAAAATTTCTGTCTTGACTAAAAACACAAGGTTCAAATTAGACACTGTGAATGAACTTGCTGGCCTCCATTCTCTCGTGTGGTAGTTTATATACAAGAGATGCACAAGCCCTCCTTCCTATTTGGCATCCACCTAAGCAAAACACATAATTTAATGACTACATTTTTAACTGGTCCTTCTGACACTCCTCCTGTGCAGATCTGTAGGAAGCTTCTTCATCAGGGATTCTGAAAAACTATGGGACTCACACCATTTCTTAATCAGGGAGAAACTTCTGTCACATCCTCCTTTTAAGATTGCAGAAGATAGGAAAAACATAGAAAAGGATGAGCAAAAGGAGCGTGGAAAAACACTGTCAATAGCCTTCCTGTAGGAAGCTACCAGAGCACTGATTAGTAAACTCATGTCTATGATGATGATAACTAAACTCATGCTTTGGACAGGATCTCATGAGTCCTTCCTATTTGCTTCTGGTTTTGTTGTTGTTGCTATTGTTTTACCAGCAGACGTATAAATTCATTCCTGAGTATTCTGGGTTCTTTGTACTAGGAGGAATAATTTCTCTGACTTGAAGGAATCTAAGCACTTGGAAATTCCATTATTTATGGTGGCATTAATACAAACCTTCAATTAGAGAAAACATTGAGAGTGACTCAAAGAAAACCACCATTTTCAGCAAAAAGCGTAAGTCAAAACAGCTCTGAAATATACTTAAAAATAGAAAACAGTGAAGCCTTTCAATTCCTCTTTGGAAAAGCAATACGTTCTGACACACTAGCTTGGCTTTTTAGTTTCTTAAACTGTACATGTGTGTTATTTTTTTCCTGCTGTTTTTTTTTTTTTCTAATTAATGAGGTTCCAAAATATCTTTAATGAAATATTATACTGTGTTCTGATAATCACAGGATTCCAGGAAGTGAGGAATTAAGTCCTAAATGCTGTAAGACCTGTAATATAATAATACAAGTGTACAATAATGAAAAATCCAGTTTCTTTGGCTGCCTTCCCTTTTCACTTCCCCAGCACTGAATTCTGTAGATTTTTAGTTCTGGTTTTATTAGAACCTTTTTGAAGCCTTTAACTTTTTATGTTTCACAGGAAAGTTATAGAATAATCTAGTATTAGTACAATAATTCAACTAAATCTCTTGCCAGAAAGCATCCAGAATTAAAACATAACATTGTTATAACTCACTAAGCCTTTAAAAAAGAAGTTAAGCAGAGGGCAAAGGGCTTGGTTATGAAAATATATACCACTAGAGAAATTCAGACCAAAGAAATTGCAGCATAGGCCAACTGCTTAAAATCTAGTGAGTTTGATGAACGGAGAAGAAAACTTCCCTGCTAAACAAGTTTTAAAGAGTTCAGTCTGTATATGACGATAGAAACATTAAATAACTGTTTTTGAAAAGCAAAGACCGTGGAGGAGTTCTTAGTGGCATACTCTTAGCATGCTAGATGCATTCTTATAATAAATACTCTTTGTGAAGCTATGTATTTTCACTGACAATTTCTCCCTTGAATATTCTAAACATTTTAAGATGTCTACCTCTAACAAAAATCCATCTATATGAGATACCTTTCAACTCATTCCATATCACTTGAAGTTCATCAGAAAATAAACTTGCAGCGTCAGTTCCTCTGAAAAATTTGCCTTTAGAGAAGTCAGTAATTTCCCTGTATGAACTCACAGGCAACTCACAAAGTACCTGGGGCAGTGTCAGGGAAAACAGACCTACATCTCCAATATAGCCAGTGATCCTGAAATAAAATATTCTTGATCTGTAAGACAGTAATCACATGGTACTCCGCAGTCATTGCCTGAACCTGATACTGCTTCTGTCATTGCTGTAGATTTGATAGTTTACAGGTTTAGGGAAATGGCAGTGGGAAAATACAACGGCCCTTTGCTTCAAGCAACTCTGAAGCCTGGTGCACAGCATTCAGCCCAGCTCGCTTCGGACACTTCACTGGCAGCCTGTGGACTGGGGCAGGAGACTCTCCTGCCGCTCCAGCTGCTGGTCTTTGGCTTCTGAACTACCAGACCCAGGTGTGCATTTGGTTCTTACATTTTCTGTGAAACCACATGCACTCAATTTCATTTTTAAGAATGCTTCCACTTTACAGTTTTGTCCCTGTTACATACCTTCCAATCTATTCCAGTGATGGCTGTTCAAACGATCCATTTCTGTCAAAGCAGCTAAGTTCATGTGCTAAACTGTAATGTGACTTTTCCCATCACTGCCTACATTTCTTCAGAACAATAACAACTTCCACATTTCAGTGTGCTGTCAACTGCGCCAAATCCTACATAACAGATCATGAGAATGTGGTGGTGTTACCAGCCACGATGACCACTTTGCCATGTCTCAGAACACCCTGCCACAAAGGAAGCCCTGATTACTGATTCCATCCTCCGTCTTTCTTCTATAACAAGACAAACCAACCATGAATTCTAGCTTGGCACTCTTGACAACAGTGGCCACTGGTGGTTAGAGACATTATGTTTTATTGCATGGGTAAGTTTTGTGTGCAGTCCTCACTTAACAAACGCGCAAGCTCAATTCCAATGATGAACATTTCAATATAATTCCAAGACCAGAGTCCATCTCTGCTGCATACTAAAATACAAACACATGTACTTACAGTGGAACTGTTACCACAATGTGCTCACTGCTGTCCAACTTCTTGGTGTGCAATCCAGTTCTGAGAATCTATATCGCAAACTGCCATGAGAAAGCTATTATCTACATTGAATAATGATGTTATCTGAAGGTGTCTGATGTCAGAGAAGATCAACATGACCTGTTCCAGGACTCCATGAAATCAGGGAAAAAAAGACACTGAAGACAGACAGCAAACACACATCTCAAACATCCCTATTTTTATAGCTCATGTCTTGTTTATCTTAATTTTTGACTTTTGTAATCTAGCAAACTGTAAGTAAGTATTTTATGACTGCAATGCTGCCAGATGTTATATCACTGTTAACTGCAAAAACACCGTCATAGCACAGACACCTTCCATGGAGCTGGGTCCCACATTTGGCCTGCACAATTTAGCTTCCTTACTGAGACTGTGGTTGACAGTAATACATGATTCAGTCTGAAAGACTTTTTCCTAGAGGTGAAGTAAGTGTCTAGAGATGGGTTCAGGTGATGGAAAAGGGATAACTGAAGTATCTTTAATGCAATGATTACATATAAACTAAATGCGATAAAGATTTAAGGAAGGAAGCCAAAAGTTCTTAATAAAAATAACCACACACTGTGGTGAAAGAACAACCTCTTTTCCAAAAACTACACAGAATAGGAGGAGCATGGCACTGAAGGTTTTCATATACATAAAGAACCAGTACAAAGATAAGAATCAGGAGGCTGGAGTGCATGGTGGGAGGTCACCACAAGCTGTGCAATATATCCATGTCTTTGAGCATATTTGGTGAAGAGGATGAATAGTAAAGTGACAGCCTACTGATAAGACTAACATGTACTGGCTGGTAGGATAAAGCTCATTAATAGAAGTATCGTAACCTCAGAATATCAAGCGGCTGTAGGAAGAAATGGCAGATGAAATTCATAGTAGATAATAGTCATACCACGGATACGAAGAAACCCATTTCCAAATTTACATACACAATGGTTAGTTTTGAGCTGACTGAGATAATGGGTTAGAATACGTAGCTCCAGGAAAACTTGAGCACAGTGCTCTGTAAAGGTCATATAAGAAAATTGAATGCTTGGAGTTATCAGAAAAGTAAAAGAGCAGAAAACAGAAAGCATTATTATACCTCACATCAATATACAGTGCACTTGCATATACTACTGCTCACAGTTCCCAACCAACTATCTGAAAAAGGATGTCATGGGATCAGAAACACTAAGAAGCAATCACTAAATCTGATCAAAGAGTTGGAATAGTTTTTATACAAGGAATGACTGAATGGACAAACTTTTCAGTCTGAGAAGAAAGCTGACCAACTGCTTATAAGCTAGTAAATTTTGAAATTACCAAAAGAAATGTTTGCTCTCCTTTCCAAAGTGAGACATTACAATAAAACTAAGTTTTTAAATCACAGGTTTGCAACGCAGGAAAAAAACTTTACATTCTGCTTAGTGAGGCTACAAAACTATGCCACAAGATGTTGCAATTGTCATAAATGGACAGCATTTCAAAGAGATATCCTACAAATTAAAGGAATGAAAACCTAATGAGGTCCATTAAACAGAGAATCTTTGGTTCATAAGTGCCATAACCATCTACCAGGAGATAATCCAGGATTTTAAGGAAGGAAGCATCACTATATGGCTCCCCGATTCTTACTCTCTTCTCTTACAATCTGCTCTTTGTTGGTGTTGAAGAGAGGGTAACAGGTACATGGGCCTTTAGCTTGAGCTGCCAGAGGTGTGTGAATATTCTTATGACTTAAACACCTTTCAAAAGCAAGTGAAAAAATCATTATGGTCAGATGGGTTGTATTAAAATTGGTCTTTTCTCATTCCACAGATGTAGATCAAAGGTTTCTGGTATCAGGTGCTCACCCTGGGCAGTGTGTGGAAGAATCAAATGTGACTCCACAAAAGTCCTTGGAGTTCAGAATCTATGCAGTAATTCTGTTTTAACACTGTTACTCATTGTTCTTCTTTCAACATCTTAGTTTTAACAAGTGTTTTGTATCACAGAGAAAAAAATGAGAAAGACTTAAACAATTAGAGGGGAGAACCCTAACCCTTGTTGTTGGACTACCTTCTTCCCTTTCTTGTATCACAATTTTTCACCTTTTCAGTAAGTTCTTAACTGACTAGGCACCAACTGTTGTTTGATCACCTGATAAGATGATAACATCAAGCACTTTCTGATCACAGCCATCCCAAACACAAGGAGCAAACAGCATTNAGAGAGGGGGAGAGAGAGAGAGGGAGGGAGGGAGGGAGGGAGCGAGAGAGGAAGATAGAAAGAGAGGGAGGCAGGAAGGAAGAGAGAAACTGAAACCAAAGAGGGAAACAAAGTAGACAAAAATATTTAACAATCCACCTGGTCTAAAATCACTGTTTCAGAAAGTTGGCTATTTGATTTTCCTCAGAGGTAGGTGGAAAGAATGGAGTACAGACGAGAGCAAGCCATATTCCCATGTGGGTAAAGACATATGCTGTTTACACTTGTTACTTTATGTTTATGTTCATTTAATTTAATAATAATTAAAAAAAAAAAAAAGCATTGCCTACAGTAGGAATAGAGAACAATGTGTTTCTTTTTCAAGGAGGAGAACACATTATTCTCACACCGATTGCTACCATGTTCCTCAGTTCTTTATAACAATAAATTCCATAAAACAAGAAACAGGATTCAGAATCCCTCTCCCCAAGAAGGCATTCATCTTTACATTGATGAGCAGTGAGATAGAGCATGTTTGAGTAACTGAAAATGAGGCAAGAAGCAATATACAGTAAGTCCAATAACATTCACTGTTTTCTCTGAAGTTTTTGGAGGGCGACATTTTCAAACCGAAACCATAAATCTAGAATTTGTTGGTTTGCTTTCAGTCAATAAATTTCCAACAAATGAAAAAAGCTGTCCACAAAGGCCTTTGTACGTACCAGGATACAGATCACAGAAGAAATGAGCACCAGACACAATGCATTGCTACCCAGGTGTTTGATTTCAGCATTTGTGGGCTGCAAAAGTTTGCAATGATGTTCACCCCATAATAATTCAAAAAGCTCCTTAATATTCTATTGATGTACCATTGGATTTGCTCTTAGATGAGACCAAATGGGTGAAAAATCTTCCATCCACCCAAGCCTCCTGCTGTACATGGATTTTCTTACATGTTGTGATGAAGGCAAGGACCCAGAGCATCCACATCCATTGCTGCACTAAAACAAAGACCTCCATTCCTAGGAGGCTTATACTGCTAGATACTTAAAATGCCATTGAATTCAAAGGCTTGTTAAAGAAAAAGCAGTGACGTATCTATCACTAGAAGTTATCCCAGAGGCAGTCTGCCCACTGTACAGAGCAGTACTCCGAAAAACTACTCTTACACATAAGATCCAAGGTTGGTGACACACTTTGTTCTGGGTTTTAATAAATCATTAACTAAGGGATGATTTTAAAAAGGAAAAACAAATAAGACAGAAGCCTGAATGCAATAAGGATTTTCTCTTAGTATACCAGTCCCACATCAGTCCCTCAGAACTGAGATACAGTTAAGGATTTTTCTTTATATCACTGCACGAAAAGAATATTTTCCCATTACAGTAGCATTAACAGGTCTGGAACAAAGTTGTACAAAACAAAAAACTGTGATTAGGAACAACTTTCACATACTAGATTGACAGTGCATTCTAACTTCCCCAAAATCGGAGGTATTTTTGACTCAGAGCCAAAGCCCAGAGACTCTACTATCATTCAGGTAGTCCTTTTGCATAAGGAGCTTCCTATCAGCTCCATCCTACTCTAATTCCTCTAAAATCAGTAATTTGAAGGTTTGGTCACAACAGTGATGTCAGTGAGCAGGATGAGATCAAGGAGCATAAGCAAGTAACAGCAATACATTCCATAAGGAGTTAATAATACACTATAACTGTATAATGTATAATTTTGCTAATCAGAGCAGCCATCAGAATATTTTGTGACTTACATTTAAAGAGTATGGAAAGCAAAATGGCAGCAGATACCCGAGCCCTGCCAGGCATGGGAACCATGGCAGTGAGAACCTAAGACCTGTGTATACACAGCTCCATATGAGAAAGAAAATAGATGCACATACTTTTCTGAGAGCAGAATCAATGTGTTGTCACACACAAACCCAGAAACTTTGTAAATAGAGTGCATGAAATCATCTCAGTCTTAGAAGACAAGACTGACAGCTTCTTCTCGTACATGGCTACTTTTCACTTTAATCACGAATATAAGAATGCAATTTTTTTTCAGTGGGCTTTGCCCTCTCCTCCATTTTGAAAAGGAATAGCAAATAGGAAGGAATAAACCAAAAAAGTCCTCCGTGTGCACCTGCAGCCTCTCTAACTTTTTGCATAGCAATTCAACATCCTGACTACTTCCAAACATAAATTATGTCCCACAATAATGAAAATAGATCTTTTCCATCGCTATTATCTAGTTTCATCATTGCCATCCTCACTGCCTGTTTGGGGCAGGAAAGACAGATTCTGTTCTGAAGTCCACTAATTCCATTCAAATCAATCTTCATTTAAGTTACATGGCTGCATAGGAGGTCAAGATGTGGTGAGCTCCAGTTGTTTCCTGAATGAAAACTAATTTTCCAGTTATTGTCCAAAATAAATTATACATGAGTATAATCAAAGTTAATTGAAGAATGCTGCATGGCTTGAGTTCATTAAAATCATCCCAAATGCCAACATTAAGCATACTGATGGTGCTTTAAGGAAAAATAAAAACCAAACAGATTAATAGAAGTGGGAGTTCCTCAACGCTAAATTAACATTGCTCATAGCAACTTCTATGGTTACGCAGAGGAGGCAGGTAACTGTATGACCCTCCTAAAACGCTGTGGTTTCATACTTATTGGCTTAATCAGTGTGCTGCATCTCAAATGAAATGGTTGTTGCACCCATCACCAGGAATTTCATCACTAGGACTTCCAGAGTACGATGTGTGGGTCACAGAATGACAGGAATTGTTTGAGAAGAAGTCACAGAGCTCCATCATGATCACAGACAAGCTTGGTGCTTCTGGTTCACTGAAAGTGATGAGCTGGCATGTCATACAGAGCTCCAATTGAGATTGTCAAGGCAAATCTGATGAATTTTTTTCAGCTGCTAATTAATTTCTTTGCAAATACTTTAAGTCTTAATCATGGGCTAAACATAGCCTGAATTTGTAGCTTTTTGTCTGAAGGTCTAAACATTGCCTTTCTCTCTCCAACATCAATAACCTGACCGTTACTGACAGGTAATGACCTCAGAGGAAACGGGAGGTCCTTGAAAATGGGTTGCCAGAAAATAAGCAGATGTTGCATTACTTTTGCTTAGCCTTTAACTTCTGTATCATTTGTATGTTGATCCAAATGCTACCAAGAAGAGAGTTCTCCATCACAGAGTAATGATAAGGAGTATACCCAGAGCAAAATGAACAGTGTCAAGTCACAGTTTTTCTAGTGTAAGCAAAAACCAATAAACCATAATTTGGCCATAAGATATTAAGCAGCTTAAGATACAGTCCTTTAGAAAGAGCTTCCAGACAGCTTTAAACACAACCACCTGTTTGAAAATGCAAAATATTTCTAATTTCTAATTTCAGTGGAAGTTTGCCTGGCCTTCCTTGACGCGCCTTTATCTTCCAAACTCAAACTTCGCTTTCCTCTGCCACTGCATCTCTGCAAGCCTGGACACAAAGGAACCATCATTCAGGTCCTCTTCATTGACAAAACTTTATTTCTGAAAAGCAAGAACAGGCCTTTAAAGTAGTTGGTNAGGTTCCAAAATATCTTTAATGAAATATTATACTGTGTTCTGATAATCACAGGATTCCAGGAAGTGAGGAATTAAGTCCTAAATGCTGTAAGACCTGTAATATAATAATACAAGTGTACAATAATGAAAAATCCAGTTTCTTTGGCTGCCTTCCCTTTTCACTTCCCCAGCACTGAATTCTGTAGATTTTTAGTTCTGGTTTTATTAGAAACTTTTTGAAGCCTTTAACTTTTTATGTTTCACAGGAAAGTTATAGAATAATCTAGTATTAGTACAATAATTCAACTAAATCTCTTGCCAGAAAGCATCCAGAATTAAAACATAACATTGTTATAACTCACTAAGCCTTTAAAAAAGAAGTTAAGCAGAGGGCAAAGGGCTTGGTTATGAAAATATATACCACTAGAGAAATTCAGACCAAAGAAATTGCAGCATAGGCCAACTGCTTAAAATCTAGTGAGTTTGATGAACGGAGAAGAAAACTTCCCTGCTAAACAAGTTTTAAAGAGTTCAGTCTGTATATGACGATAGAAACATTAAATAACTGTTTTTGAAAAGCAAAGACCGTGGAGGAGTTCTTAGTGGCATACTCTTAGCATGCTAGATGCATTCTTATAATAAATACTCTTTGTGAAGCTATGTATTTTCACTGACAATTTCTCCCTTGAATATTCTAAACATTTTAAGATGTCTACCTCTAACAAAAATCCATCTATATGAGATACCTTTCAACTCATTCCATATCACTTGAAGTTCATCAGAAAATAAACTTGCAGCGTCAGTTCCTCTGAAAAATTTGCCTTTAGAGAAGTCAGTAATTTCCCTGTATGAACTCACAGGCAACTCACAAAGTACCTGGGGCAGTGTCAGGGAAAACAGACCTACATCTCCAATATAGCCAGTGATCCTGAAATAAAATATTCTTGATCTGTAAGACAGTAATCACATGGTACTCCGCAGTCATTGCCTGAACCTGATACTGCTTCTGTCATTGCTGTAGATTTGATAGTTTACAGGTTTAGGGAAATGGCAGTGGGAAAATACAACGGCCCTTTGCTTCAAGCAACTCTGAAGCCTGGTGCACAGCATTCAGCCCAGCTCGCTTCGGACACTTCACTGGCAGCCTGTGGACTGGGGCAGGAGACTCTCCTGCCGCTCCAGCTGCTGGTCTTTGGCTTCTGAACTACCAGACCCAGGTGTGCATTTGGTTCTTACATTTTCTGTGAAACCACATGCACTCAATTTCATTTTTAAGAATGCTTCCACTTTACAGTTTTGTCCCTGTTACATACCTTCCAATCTATTCCAGTGATGGCTGTTCAAACGATCCATTTCTGTCAAAGCAGCTAAGTTCATGTGCTAAACTGTAATGTGACTTTTCCCATCACTGCCTACATTTCTTCAGAACAATAACAACTTCCACATTTCAGTGTGCTGTCAACTGCGCCAAATCCTACATAACAGATCATGAGAATGTGGTGGTGTTACCAGCCACGATGACCACTTTGCCATGTCTCAGAACACCCTGCCACAAAGGAAGCCCTGATTACTGATTCCATCCTCCGTCTTTCTTCTATAACAAGACAAACCAACCATGAATTCTAGCTTGGCACTCTTGACAACAGTGGCCACTGGTGGTTAGAGACATTATGTTTTATTGCATGGGTAAGTTTTGTGTGCAGTCCTCACTTAACAAACGCGCAAGCTCAATTCCAATGATGAACATTTCAATATAATTCCAAGACCAGAGTCCATCTCTGCTGCATACTAAAATACAAACACATGTACTTACAGTGGAACTGTTACCACAATGTGCTCACTGCTGTCCAACTTCTTGGTGTGCAATCCAGTTCTGAGAATCTATATCGCAAACTGCCATGAGAAAGCTATTATCTACATTGAATAATGATGTTATCTGAAGGTGTCTGATGTCAGAGAAGATCAACATGACCTGTTCCAGGACTCCATGAAATCAGGGAAAAAAAGACACTGAAGACAGACAGCAAACACACATCTCAAACATCCCTATTTTTATAGCTCATGTCTTGTTTATCTTAATTTTTGACTTTTGTAATCTAGCAAACTGTAAGTAAGTATTTTATGACTGCAAAGCTGCCAGATGTTATATCACTGTTAACTGCAAAAACACCGTCATAGCACAGACACCTTCCATGGAGCTGGGTCCCACATTTGGCCTGCACAATTTAGCTTCCTTACTGAGACTGTGGTTGACAGTAATACATGATTCAGTCTGAAAGACTTTTTCCTAGAGGTGAAGTAAGTGTCTAGAGATGGGTTCAGGTGATGGAAAAGGGATAACTGAAGTATCTTTAATGCAATGATTACATATAAACTAAATGCGATAAAGATTTAAGGAAGGAAGCCAAAAGTTCTTAATAAAAATAACCACACACTGTGGTGAAAGAACAACCTCTTTTCCAAAAACTACACAGAATAGGAGGAGCATGGCACTGAAGGTTTTCATATACATAAAGAACCAGTACAAAGATAAGAATCAGGAGGCTGGAGTGCATGGTGGGAGGTCACCACAAGCTGTGCAATATATCCATGTCTTTGAGCATATTTGGTGAAGAGGATGAATAGTAAAGTGACAGCCTACTGATAAGACTAACATGTACTGGCTGGTAGGATAAAGCTCATTAATAGAAGTATCGTAACCTCAGAATATCAAGCGGCTGTAGGAAGAAATGGCAGATGAAATTCATAGTAGATAATAGTCATACCACGGATACGAAGAAACCCATTTCCAAATTTACATACACAATGGTTAGTTTTGAGCTGACTGAGATAATGGGTTAGAATACGTAGCTCCAGGAAAACTTGAGCACAGTGCTCTGTAAAGGTCATATAAGAAAATTGAATGCTTGGAGTTATCAGAAAAGTAAAAGAGCAGAAAACAGAAAGCATTATTATACCTCACATCAATATACAGTGCACTTGCATATACTACTGCTCACAGTTCCCAACCAACTATCTGAAAAAGGATGTCATGGGATCAGAAACACTAAGAAGCAATCACTAAATCTGATCAAAGAGTTGGAATAGTTTTTATACAAGGAATGACTGAATGGACAAACTTTTCAGTCTGAGAAGAAAGCTGACCAACTGCTTATAAGCTAGTAAATTTTGAAATTACCAAAAGAAATGTTTGCTCTCCTTTCCAAAGTGAGACATTACAATAAAACTAAGTTTTTAAATCACAGGTTTGCAACGCAGGAAAAAAACTTTACATTCTGCTTAGTGAGGCTACAAAACTATGCCACAAGATGTTGCAATTGTCATAAATGGACAGCATTTCAAAGAGATATCCTACAAATTAAAGGAATGAAAACCTAATGAGGTCCATTAAACAGAGAATCTTTGGTTCATAAGTGCCATAACCATCTACCAGGAGATAATCCAGGATTTTAAGGAAGGAAGCATCACTATATGGCTCCCCGATTCTTACTCTCTTCTCTTACAATCTGCTCTTTGTTGGTGTTGAAGAGAGGGTAACAGGTACATGGGCCTTTAGCTTGAGCTGCCAGAGGTGTGTGAATATTCTTATGACTTAAACACCTTTCAAAAGCAAGTGAAAAAATCATTATGGTCAGATGGGTTGTATTAAAATTGGTCTTTTCTCATTCCACAGATGTAGATCAAAGGTTTCTGGTATCAGGTGCTCACCCTGGGCAGTGTGTGGAAGAATCAAATGTGACTCCACAAAAGTCCTTGGAGTTCAGAATCTATGCAGTAATTCTGTTTTAACACTGTTACTCATTGTTCTTCTTTCAACATCTTAGTTTTAACAAGTGTTTTGTATCACAGAGAAAAAAATGAGAAAGACTTAAACAATTAGAGGGGAGAACCCTAACCCTTGTTGTTGGACTACCTTCTTCCCTTTCTTGTATCACAATTTTTCACCTTTTCAGTAAGTTCTTAACTGACTAGGCACCAACTGTTGTTTGATCACCTGATAAGATGATAACATCAAGCACTTTCTGATCACAGCCATCCCAAACACAAGGAGCAAACAGCATTCTAATATTTGGTTGCCAGTTCACAGAGTTCTCCTGCTGCTTTTATTTTCCAAAGCAATTCATGTGAGCCTCCACCACAGCTTCCGAGTGCAAGAAAACAAACGCTGTTACTCTTAGTGTTACTAGCAGTGACCTTCCACACAATAAGTGAAAATAGAAATAATCTATAGGCTCTGTCTGTCTTTAGGTCCATCTGCACTTGAGGAGGCACCCAGACCCCGGTTATCCAGACTATGCAGAACTCGGTAGCTGTTGCAGTGTCCCACGGATTTCTCCCTTGTTATGCACTGGCCTCTAAAAGGAGTGCAGGGGAAACGATTTGCACCTAGGTCTTGTCCTTATCAGGATGAAGAGGCATGTGGCAAGATACATGTTTACACATGAAAGCACTTCTAACGTAAACAGACAAGTCCTTCACTAACAAAAGGCTGGCACAAAGCTGGTGGATCACGTATATTAGCAACAGATAAAAGTATCATCAACAGCTTTTCTTTTTTCTGTATTTTCCGAGGCCGTTCTTGATAAAGTACCTGCATCCACATCAGATTTCCATGAATAACTTCCTACTCTGAAGTTCGTGTTTGTCATCTGTTGAACCAACGAAGCAGGGGACTGAACTTCAGACTGGCAGTTATTGCTACACTCTGAAGGATTGCATGTCCAAAAGTGCTCTAAGCTTTATATCATATGTTTACAAACAATAACTGCTTTAAAGAGATGGTCTCACAGCATGGAATGAAGGAGAACTGCTGCACATTACTGACAATGACTTATGCCTTTTGGTGATAAGATTTCCTTATGGTCTACTACCGAAAGATCCATGCACTATTACAAAACATGGTGGAATACATTTAGATTTTTAAACTTACTTGTGGTAAAAGCTTACTGAAATCGAGAACAGCAACCTCTCTTTTCCACGTATCATGAAAAGATAAAGGTCAGAAACACTTCTCCCTTGAAACCAATGGAACATGGAGGTGAAAGGTGAGGAAAAAACTGAGATCTCATTGATTTTGTATGAGATCTAGAGGTAGAAAGAACTCAGGCTCTGCCATGCTGAGGTATCTACATTTCTCTATAGATTTTGTCTAAGGAAGTGTGAATTTGATTAGCCTCTTTTCAAGTCTGCTAAAAGGAGCTTAAGGAGAAATAATAATGTGAATACATATGAAATTAAATAGACGCAAGAAGGACCTCTGTGCATGTGTGAGTTGTCCACACTCAATTACACGTGGTGCTCAGAGACAGATGACTTGAGGCATTGCTGCTCTTGCTGATGCCAAAGCCCATAGAATGCACACTTTGTCATCAGCCTCTTTGATGAGCAACTTTATGTTTTCTAAACATGTATTTCCAAGCATGGAGCCACTCCCGAGCTTCTGAAGGTGATGAATCACTTTGAAAGTTGTGCCTGTCTTCAAAGAACTCTTAGGCTCCAGTTAAGGCTTTTTGGAAAGCTCTAAAACAAATAATATCTTTAGGAAAGAAAAGAAAGACAAGTAGGAGAAAGCACACTTTACTTTATCTCCACATAGCCTATGAATATGCAGATAGAAAAGCCTGCTTTTTTTCATGCACACATCAAAATAAGGCTTCACAGTGAACAAATGTAGTCATGTTGGAGCTATTTGGATAAGGATGAGAAGCAGAGTTCCTGACTAATGGGTTGAAAGGCTGCTGACAGCTGTGCAACTCTCCCTCTCACCCATTGCCAATACTAAGAAGAAACCATGATGACAAGAATTATATGGAAATGTACTTCATTCCAAGAAAGTGTTGGTCCTTTTGTTTGTTTGCTGGTGATGGCTTTTTTATTTGCTATCAAAGTTGTTTTAATTTGCTGCAGTGAAAAAAAAAACCAACATACAAGAGTTTGTTTCTAGCTAAAAATCAGACAAAACTTAATGGGGTCAAAACTCAGCCCTCTCCGCATGCCCTATTCCTTGTTTGCTTTTATGATTTATTCCTTGGGAAAATCTTTCTCAATAAAATGCACTAAAATATATTTAAAAGAAGAAAAAAAAAAGAAAAAAAAAAAGAAAATATAGCCCCAAGGGGCTAATTTTGAGTAAATTCTGGTGTTTCCAAGGCTGCGAATTGCTGTCTTGTGATGCTTGTGGTAGCTGATGTATATTAAAAGCCATCTCCTTTCCAAGCTTTATAAAAAATGAGGAGATGCACAGCTTGCATCTCATATTTTCGTATCAATAACAGAGGCTTTGACAAGTGTAACATGCTTCTGGCAAGATAAGCCACTACTAGAATTCTATTGAAAGAAAAAAAGTGCATCTTTGTAAGAGACATTGCAAAAGGCATGCATCTTAGCTGTTATTTAAGTGAACTATTGCTTAGACAAATCCTGAAATGTATTGGCTTACAACCTGAAGAATGAGAAATCTACATGTTCTCATTGCAAAGTAAAGTAACACATGGAGACCTAAACTGAACACCAACTACTGTATGGCAGTTATGAATTTAAATGCACAGAGTTAAGCCATGAGGATGTTAGTAATGCTCCTGGAAAACTTGGCAGTCACTGGCCTGCTGTGTGCGCCCAGTTTCCCTGCCTTTCTAGACACTTCAAAGAGGAAATAAAGGGTTAATATTTATGTTTTTTTGCATATTTCCCAGGTAGAGATCATCATCAATGACTGTCATATGCTGAAGGTGGTCACTTCACCCAAGCAAGAAGATGGAGCACACAGCAGAAAAAACTATGCCATCTTCCAATCATTACCTTTACCAAGGATGCCCTGCAGAGCATGTAAGAGATAAGACACACTCCAACAACTCACTGGAAAAGACAAAGCTTACCAGAAGCTCCATTTCAAAACAAAATGTACTTCATTAGCCAACTGACTGAGGATTGTTTTATAGACAGTCTCTGCCAAACTAATTGCCTATTGCCTGCCTGACTTTTCTTTGAGGGATTAGCTCTTCATTTGAGAGTTGACCTGATAACTATGATTGGGCTGCTGAGCCAAAGAAAGACACCAGTTCCACACCAAAAGAGCTCTTATGCAGAAGGTACTGCACACTTGGCTTTCTGGGCCCCCCAGAAAGTATCTCCAGCCTTTGGCAGCAGCAGACAGCACTTCCAGAATAAAGCAAAATTCCCTTTTGCAATTGAAGTAGAGGTTCAAAACATGCTCTGTCTGAAAACCCATTCCCAAGTTTATAGTGCAATAACCTGTGCTTCCAACTAGAGCTTTCCAGGAATTTCCAGTAAGCACTAATAGCTAGGTTATAGCTTTCATTTCCGTCCTCTGCTTGGGCTCCTCTAAGAAGCCCATCTCCCACAAAATGAGAGCTGCTATATATATGAGAAACCTCTCCCCTCAACGGATAGGTGAGGAGGGCTCTTGCTGTCCTGAAATAAAAGATTAACTTATAAAGCAAGATATTGACACTTCAAATAACACTTCTTTCAATCCCTAGTGAGCTGATGCAAAGAAGCCCCAGAACATGTGAAAACAAATTTACTGAGTTGCAAGCTTACATTCTCAACAGGTTTTCCCTCAATACAGAGCTCAGATGAAATATAAGTTAACTTCACTAACAGCCAGACATAAATATTGACTTAGGTATTTAGCAGGTGCACATCAGTGCAGTTCCAGTGATATTAGAAGTGCAGTATTTTTTTGCACTGAATGATGATTGAGTCTATCAGGTTTGTTCAGCCCAATTTAGGTCTTTTAGAAGGTCAGGACTTCTCAGAAGTCCTCCAGCAAAAAGAGTGAAATCAAGACTTTCATCGCCTCTAAAATATAAAATCTACAACATGTTACCCTTCCACACAAAAAGGAAAATAACTTGTCTTCATGTTGTGCCATTAAGCTAGAACTGTATCATGCTATTTCAGATTCAGCTGAACTGAATTATTTAGAGACAATGGTTCTTCACCTGCCAGCAAATCCTAGAGCTTGTAAGTAACTTCATTTACAGTCTGTAAGCTAACTGCGTGGCCAAAGAGAAAAACATTTGTACAAAAATGGGATTATTTCCTCTATATCATATAGAAAAATAGATACACATGTTATCATGCTAATTATAGTAAAACAGCTACTGTATCCAGTCAATGACAGGTATTCCAGTAATTTCTAACATCTAAGCCACAGTCTCCTCAGCTATTTCACAGTTTTAGATCCAATGCATTTCTCTCCAAGGACAAAATCTACTTCCATTTCTGCATCACCAGCTCTTAAAGAATAACAAAGAGATGAGCAAAATCAAGGAAAGCGTAACAGACTTTGAAACCCGCAGATGTGTGTTAGAGTTCCGGTGCAAGAATGATGTAGGAATCTTGGTGCTCACTACTCTGCAGCATGCTCCCTGCCCCACCACCAAACACACTTATGTATATCTAAGGGACAGGTGTTGGTGTTTACCCCTGGCATTTTTTTTCACAATATGTTCCTTTTGTAAAAACAGTTTGGCCGTCTGTATTATTCCTACACATTCATGGATTCAATAATAAAAACTTCCCTGTAAATTAATCTTGCTAGCTCATTCCTTCCTTAAGGATACATTTACTCAGAGTTTAGTCAGTTCTGGCTGCCACAGCAGTTGTGAGAACTGGCTCAGCTCTATTGACTTTGGTAAATTCCCTCCTGTCTTTTGAGACACACATACTTCAAGACATTACAGTATGGTCATGTTCACTTCCATAGTAGGGCAAAATACCATTCGCTAAACACATGATTAGAAGTCTGCAATATTAAATACTAGGGAGCAAAAAGAGCATAAGGACCACTGCACTAGGATAGAAAATTCTATTCAGCCCAAAAGCCCAGCAGTACAATAGCAATTGCTCAAGGAAGAATGCAGACATAGGACAACCACAGGATGATCAGTCTGTATAATTTCCATAAAGCACTTCTACAGCCTCCAGTGAGACTACAGAGATTGGGAGGAACTTTGCAAACCATATAGACTCTCTATTTATTGATATAGTGGACTTTTCTTCCATCAATTTATCCAGCTAATTTTTCTACCCTTGGAAAATTCTGGCATCCACATCATATGGTATTCCAGAATTTTACTACCAACTTTGAGAAGAATCACCTCCACCTCTTCATTTTGATGCAAAACCCTTTAATTTCATTTGATTCCTGCTAGATTCCATCCAAGAAGATATATTCACCTTCCAGTTTCCTAGATCTCCTTAGGAATTTCATTTTCAGGCAAGAGTGTCCTATTTGTTACTTTTATAGAGTCGATTCAGGACATCTGATCATTCACGTCGCTCTTTTATGAGCCTCTTCTGATTCATGTATACCTTTGTGAAGATGGTGCCAGGGCTAAATGCAATATTCAAGATGCAGAAGCGTCATCATAATGATGTTTTCTACTTCATTTTTGCTCATCTTCTTTCTAAATCCTAGCAGGGCAAGTTATTTTCTTGTAGACTATGGAGAGTTTAGCTAATCTTTCTTTCTACTCTTTTAGTTGAGTCACAAACTCATCTCAGAACATGAGTCCAGGATAATTCCTTTCACACAACTAAGCTTGCATTTATCTACATTTCAACTGTCCTTTTGTCACTTGGGTACCCAGCACTGGAACTTTTCTGCAGCTCTTCACCATCAACCCTCACCTTTATGCCGCTTAAAAAAATAATTCAGTACCATCTGAAAACTTCCAGTCTTTCTGTTCCTTCTCAGATCACCTAGAGACACACTTCACAAACATTCTCCCCCACAGACTGCTGAGGAACTCTTATCTACCAGTGGCCTCTCTGAAAGACTTAAATTTATTTCTACAGAGTTTTGCTTAAAGAGATCTCCACAACTGTCCCCAGACTCCTCCATAATGAAACAAAAAGAGCAGAAATCACTGAGATTACTTTTATTATTTCCACAATTCTTTTATATCAACTACCTACCCTCTGGTCCCTCACTGTAAGGAAACTGAGTATGTTTCTTTTGCTTTCTTTTGCATTTTGGGGGAGTGGGGCGAGGGACAGTGGGAAGTGTGGCCTTTTTTTTTCTCCCCTTGACTTCAGTTTTAGGCCTTAAGTATCAATAGTGAATCAATTAACCTCTATTCTAAAATACATCCTGCATTTAGAACTGTACAAAAATCACACATTCCAACAGTATGAATACTGAGGACTTAGGGTTTATAGTATCATTGCATTAAAGAATCATTGGGAACAGGATTAGAACCTTTGATATATGAAGCTATTAAAAACAAACAAAACAATCATTGCACAGGCCACCTCAAACTGGTTAACAAAATACCAAGGCATAAGTGTCTTATTTATAGGAAAAACACAACATATTTTACATCAGAAAAGGAACAAAAAGGAATCAGCCTGCTGAGAAAATAATCTACACATATAGCACTAGAGACTATTGTGACTCAGAACTGGAAGAAGCAGATCAAAATGACAAAAGAAACGATCAGCAAAGCTTTGCTATTCAGTCACTGAAGGCAGAGACAGAGAATCTTGGAAAGATGTATACACATCATAAAAAAGAAGTATTTATCAGACTAGAAGGAATATTTACTGCCTAAAATGACTACGTGAAGTTGGATAAACACTTCACTGTAGTATACAATTAAATGTAATGTAGCATAAAGCAGCCTTGAATGTGACAACCTGTGACAAAATCCTGTTTGTTTTTACTTGCAAATCAAAACCAGTCAATGTAATAAAATCTGTACTTGAAAACTGAACACAGAAAAGGGCGTATTAGTCAACTTGGGAAGAAATGCAATTTTCTACACTTCAGTAAATTGAAACAATAGATACTGATAGCAGTGACCTTTCTTGAGACTTGCAAAGCAGAAGCTCACATTGGATGTGATACTCAAAAGCTGAACTCCTTAAATTAAACTCTCTGTTCTTTCTCCACCCCAGACACAGGCTTTGACAGGCACACACAAGCACAAGCTCAGCAGAAAGGGTGGGTGACATGTCCACACAAGGGCATTCTGCAGCTGCAGTCCCTGTGTTTTACATGAGCAGCAAATGTCTAAGGCAAGTAGGAGGCATAACATATGTCCTCGTTCCTCCATTTGCTAAGCAAACATCAAGCCCCAGCCTTTCATTTCCAGGGTATTACAGTGCCTCTTCAGCTCCCACACAGGACTGGAGCACCAGAACCTGACAGAAGAAATAGCCACCAATAAAACACCCACCACTTTTACTTCTTTCCTTCTTATATACTGTAGCCCAGGACAACACATCAATCAAAAGATTATCAGTTTGGCTTTCATGAAAATCCTCACGTGCTCTACATTGTTTGAGAGACAGACTGACAATCTATTCTCTCTCCCCAAAGAAACCAAAGAAAGGTTTCCATGGAACTAAAAAATAACTTTTTCTACTGGTGAGCCTCCTTTGGAGCACCATGCATTTGGCATTAATTTCTGGAGCTTTGTTTTAATTTCGTAGAAAATAGTTTTTAAAATGAAAACAGTGCGCTTAATGTCATATACTGTTACTTATCATGCCAAAACAGCTGCTTGCTTTTTCATTTTGCTGTCCTCCTACTATAAGTCTCCCAGAGATGCGCATCAGGCGATAATGCAGGGCATTCTTAAATACTGTTAAATACTGCTAAGCAATTACACTAGAAAGTGGATGGTTTTAGAGATATTAAGCAAGTGGGTGCACATTTAATTACACAGATAGTTATCTTGGATTTCTCTGTAAAGAAGGTAATTCTGACCAGGATGCCATGGTGTAATGACACATTAATTCTGCTTTATCATCTAATTCAGAACGTAGGCGTTGGTAATTTCAATGAGCTAATTGTGTTGGAATCTGAGCCAGGATTTATGATGTGACATGACAGTTGATTACATTTTCTAAATGTCAGTATAAAAGAAACTCAAAAAAATTGCCCGGAAGGGAAGAAGTAAGAAGGCAGCTCCACACCCAAAACATACAGCTATAGAAGATAAGGTCTATACATGAAGTACAAAGGAGCCCACCCATGAGTGACTAAAAAGTGAAATCCCAAGGGCAACAGTGACATTATGCTCATTAACAACTGAGGACATTGTTGCAAAGACTTCACCCCATAAACTAAAGCGAACCATTGCCTAACAGAAATTTTAGCTTTTCCTTTAACCCCATAATTACTTCTGTGCTTTGCTGAGTTTTTCTGGTTTTAATCTACTGGTACCATTGTGTCATACCCACCATACACATCTCTTCATGGATGAAGGCAGCTACTATCGCTGAGTGGAAACTACAACAATAACAACTCTTTCTGACCACAAAACATTCAGCTTTCTTCCCTGCTCATACTCTCCCCCTTTGGATTATCTGATGTGATATAAACTTACATGGAAGAATCTACTGTGGAAGATCAACTACAGCGTATTTGAACAAACAGATGTGTCATCTCTGGGAATTTAGGAATTCAAGGCCTTATCGTATAATTGATTTTCAAATATAACTTAATCAAAGAGTTCCTTAAAAAAGATCAATAGTATAATAAAGTCCTGCTTTTTAGACTTGCAAAAAGTCGAGCTGAATCCTAAAATAATTCTTGTATTGTTTTTGAACCATAGATAAATTTAGGTACACAAATGCCTTCCAAAAAATTTAAAAAAAAAAGTAATGCTGTTGAAAAATTAAATATAAATTTCCATAATTTAATGGGTGATCTTTACTCCCTTCTAGGTTTTTAAACAGATGAATCTTTGCTGTGAAACTAATATCTAGGTTGCCAGACTGCCAGTAAAAATATGCTTTTCTTCAAGAAATCTAATTATAGATTATTTAAAAAGATAATTACCAAAGCTCTGTGCATTACTGACAGTCTGTAAATTTAGCAGACTGGTAGCCCTAATACCAAGATGCTTTGTGCACAGGTGTACCTACTATAGCTTTTCAGGGAAACCAAGCACAGCAATAGAACAGCACTTACAGATAAGGTAGAAAAGGGTCATACCACAGATTTCAACAAATAAGGCCAAAATTTCAGCCTGAGCACCACTCAAAGAGGAGATGGGAATACACAGAGGAGTTGACAAAGCAACCTGACCAAATTAAGGAAGCGACCGGAGGTCTCTGTTTTGTTCCACTCTTCACTCTATCCCAGGGAGGGAAAGCAGCTGTTTCCATCCAGCATCACTTCTTGGGAGATGCTGCGTAGCCCTGACATTTCCATCTGAATTTCTTATACATGAAGTTCTATGTGGTATTCTCGCAGGAGGATGACTTCACAAACAGCAGGGAATCAAGAGAAATGATCATAAAGCAAAGTAATGCAAAGAGAGATATTTTTCTGATGGTTGAAAAAAGAAGTGAAAAGTTATAGATGTTTGCAAGGAGATGATATAGATCTCACATATCTGTGTTTCTCACCATCTCCTTGCTAATACGATCTAGTATCACTTGAAGTTGGCAATTACATTCTGATTTTTCAGAACGATTTTGAGTTGTGCCACACGTGATATCAGTGGTGGAGAAATGGATGTAAATAACAAAAAGTATATCTCCTGAAACATAACATTTTACTTTGTGTTTTCCAAAAGATGATTACTTTGCCCTCTGGCTCAGCCTTCCTTAGATTATGCTGCTGTAGATGGTGAGAATTTGAATACAAACTGCCCATCTCGTACTTTTCTTGCCAACAATGAAAGAAGAAAAAAAGAAAAGAAAAAAAATAACAAGGACAAGAAAGAGATTGGAAGCCCATTCTTGTGTTTTCTAGTATGGCATGATATAGTAATTTTCTCAAGACATAGACCAACTTGGTGGAGTTGGCTAGACCTTGTGCATGCAGCGGCACATTATTCACTGGGCCATGTTCCCTTTTCTCTAACTCATTTTTAAGATCTCTTGTGAATTTCTTCTCTTAGGAGCATTACATTCATTGTAATGAATGGCACAGCTTGTTTTCCTATTACAGACCTCTGACTTCTATTGTGGTGGGCTTGTATTTTCTTGAAGTTATTTTGAAGTTAAAAAAAAAAAAAGACAATTTAGGTTGGAAGTGATATTTGGAGGTCATGTAGTCCAACCTATTGCTTTAGAGCTGAATCAGGTTTTTCAGGACTTCATCAGTTCACATTTTAGGTATTTCAAAGGATGGAGATTCCACAGTATAGAATCATAGAATGGTTTGGGCTGGAAGGGACCTTTAAGGTCATCTAGTTCTAACCTCCCTGCTTTGGCAGGGACACTTCCCCCTAGGCCAGGTTGCTCAAAGCTCTATCCACAGCCTGGCTGGCTGTATCTCTGGGACCCTGTTCCAGTGCCTGACCAACCACACTGATGTTGTTTTGAGAAATATTACTCCCACCCAGCAAGTTTTTCACACTAAGCAAAAAAGTTCATTTCTTGAAATTTCAATAAGTAATACACATAGCAAGTGGACTCTCACATTGCTTCTACAAATTTCACCCAGTCTTAGAGAATGAATGATAGCATAAATAAGAGCCTTCAATCACACTTTGTTATTTTCATACACGAACAAGATGGTTACGGACTTGGTTCATTACACCAGGTAGTGAGTAAGTGGTATACACATTCTCGAGGCAAGATTTTACTTACAAGTGATTGCTGGAATGAGTCAAAATTCATGTCCTAACACTGCGCAGTTTAATCACAGGACAGAACTGTATATTCAAGCACAAAAGCACGTACATACTTTTAATTATTACTAACATGATTCCAATCTCATGGTTGAATGATCTGTATGTGCAATGCAAGATAATCATCATCCACAGTGTATAATTTAGACTGTAGCACAAGATGCTTACCTAAAGAAGAATTAGCACTTTATAAATTCTTTCTGTTGTTACACAATAATTTTTTTTTTCCATTTTAACTATTAACCCCAGAGGTTAATTTTAATTTTGCTCCTCAAATCAAGCTTTTTCGCATTAGCTCCCAGAGATCTGTTCACTTAGGAAAGAGGTAAACTTCTGCCCTTTGGAGCCTGTCTGGCAGAAGAAGCCATTATCTTTGGCCACTGAAGTTTTGTCAGCTGGGATTACAACTCAAGTGACAAAGCTGAGTAGCAGGTCCTCACAGACATGTAGTGGCCCTTCTGAGCTGTGTAATTTATGTCACATGCATGAGAAGTCTGATCAGTATTACGACAGCAGTATAACGGTCAGTAAAACTCCGCACATGCTATGCATATCACACCAGATCTCCTAAAGCAGCAAAGCTCCTCTGGCCTATTGACAGCAGCATAGCTTACCTGCCTCCTCACTATTTCAGAATCCTCTTTGAAATCCTGCAGCGCTCCACTTGCTCCTACCTTACCTATCCCATATCATCTCCTAAACTCAGAGACAACTCTCACCTTGCTGACGCTGCTGGGGACCTGGCTGTCTCTACTGGCTCAGCTCCTCCTCTTCCCTACTGCTTGCTAACTTGGAAGGAAACCTTCGGAGGCAGTGATAGTACTTGCATACTTCAACAGACTCCAATTAGGGTCTCAAGACCATTCTTTATACATTAACACTATAATGGTATGAATAGTAATTCATAGTATTACCAATTGCCAACTTCAGGGGTTCCAACTAGAGTGAGTAATAATTTGAGGGAAAAAAACCTCTCTATTTGTAACCTCAAAAGAGTTTTTATTCCTCAGAGGTGGGAGGGTGTGAGAATCCTTCTTCGTTTCTCTGGCTCAAAGCTTGCTTCCTGAGGTGTTTCTTGTGATAAGACCCTAACTGATTTATTGAGAAGGCAAGTGATGGGTGCTACTGTGTGAAAATCAGCATCTCTTTGTGGACATTTGAAAGCACCTTACTCCAGAGCTGTTTGCCTCCGGAAGGGAGTGCTCAGAAGTGTTTACTGGTGGAAGATCTGGCCTGTGACTAAATAGCTCCAGCTTGGTATGGGAAAACTGGGGAATGATACCATCGTGTCCTGTGAAAAACAGGATGCAGGTGGGCATCCCTGCTCCCTCTTATCTGAGATCCCAGAGCCAGGAGCTGTCACTCCAAGAAGAACTGACTCAACCACTTTGGTTTTGAGCTGTCACTCCAAAGAAAGCTGACTCAACCACTTTGGACTTATAAATAAGTTTGTACTACCATCGAAAAGTCGTCATCATCAATGGAACAACAACGCCCAACGACCCACCACTACTGAAGATCAATGACTGAGCTACGAACCTCGCTGGACCCTTGGTGGTGACTATCTCCCTCTTGCTTCCTATAAAGACTCCTTGCTTCTATTTCCTATCTTTCCTATCGCCCGCCTTCCCTTCCCCATCACCCTAATTCGTAATAGTGTCCGTCCTCCTCTTTCCCATCTCCCTGACTAAGATTTGTAATAAACTGGTTGGACCAGCATTTGAACTGTTGTTTCTTAATCTCATGTCGGGTATACATACATTAATAGAACCTCATCTCCCTCCTATAGATTGGAGTGAGACAGAGGGGAAAAAAAAAGGAAAAAAAGCTAACAACAACAACACAACAGGAAATCCATGAATTACTTCAGCCCAAACCAGGTTTCTAACAAAATCTAAAATGCCCTAAGAGCATCTAGTATCTGGCAGTGCAACTAGGCTGAAGACCAAAAAGCCCTTTTGTGGACAGCTAACATTTGCGTAAAAGTACATCCGTATTTCAATTACAATTCAAGATGTTACTTTTGTTGTCATAATTATTCACAGAAAGGAAAATCTGATACTATCAGAGTAAGCAGGCTCTGGACTCACATTACCAGCCACTGCTGTTGTAAAATCTTTCATCTCAAAAACCACACTATCAGCTTGAAAATGCTTTCAGTGTGTAAGATATAATTCTGAATGCAACTTGTCAGCATCTTACAATCATGTTTTAAATTTCTATAATCTATAAAGAGTCCTGAACCCGTTCAGGTTTTGAAGGCAATGTCAGTAGCACAGCCAAGGCCATGGCATAGACACATATATCATGAACCACTGAAGAAGTGACATCTCTCTTAAGTTCCCCAAAAGAGCCTGGGAACTTGTAAATCCTTTTCACTTCCATATAATTCTTCACTTTATTTTTCTCTGCAGGAGCAAAGGAGTGGTACTAAAAAAATGTTAAGTAGAAGGTTTCAGGCTACATCAACTATATTTGAAATGAAAAGCTTTTTAAAAAAAAGTTTTCTTTCATTGTTTTCCTCGCTGTTTGGCAAAACTTGCGAGACTCTGATTTGATACAGCATAAGTCACATGAAAATCAACTGAAATTAAAGAAAACAGTGGTGTGAACCTGGTAAAGTAAGTGAGATGGTGTTTTCCCTGAGCACAGAGCTCTTGTAAGACTCAAAGCATGGCTTGCTTACCTGTAAGCGTACACAACACTGCACCACAATGAATGTATCACACAAACCAAACTCTTTGCGAGCAACCAGATCTCTTCTGGTATGGATCTTGTACAGGTAATCATAAAACAGAACATGTCAGAGAAAAAAACCCTACTTTTACTGACACTTCTCTTCAAAATCACTCCCTGCCAACATCCTGTTACAGCGAGAAATGGTATGCAGTAGAAAACTGCCAGCACCTGGACAAAATGGGATGAGGTGAAAGCCCTCCCCAGAAACGAGTCTGCTCACCCACCTGGCTGTCTTGGTAAGCAGGACTTCCTGGGCTACTTTCTCCTCAATACCTCAAAACATTTTAGCAGAAACAGGAATACCTCATAAACTTACACTTGCAATGTAAGTAAAAAGTACAATGTCTCCTTTACTTTAAGTGACTTTAGAGTAAGGGTGACGGAGCACTGGCACAGGCTGCCCAGAAAGGTGATGGAGTCTCTATCTATGGATATAGTCAAGAGCCACCTGGATGCCCACCTCTATTGTAGGGCACCTGCTTCAGTGGGCGGACTGGACTCAATGATCTCCTGAGGTCCCTTCCAACCCTTGCAATTCTATGATTCTCTGACTTTGCCATCTGCTTGTTGTAGATCTCCATGCATGGTTTAAAGAAGAGACTATCAATCCTTAACTTCCAAGTGAGGTCTGCCTCCAGACCAAGAAGGCTCTCCCCTGGTCTCATCTAAAAGGCCCAATTGCCTTCCACATTTCAGCCTCAGTTCTCTCATTTCCCTCCCTCGCTGGTAATGACCTGAACATGGAATCATGAACACATGACATCTAGCATGCAGTAACTGCTGTGGAGGAAAAACACACCTGGACAAGCTCGCTGAAACAAATCCACAAACTGCTAATAAATACAATAAACTAATAGCAGCTGGAGGATCTGAGAATATTTTGAGTGGCAGGCTCCCTCATCTTACATTATTTGTTCTGTCTGACTGACTAGACAAAGGACAAGAGGCCATTCTTGCCAACCAGATAGAAAAGGTTCCAGAGCAAAGGCAGATCTAGATCTATCAGTGCAGGGTCCAGCATGGGAGGGCCGCACTGACCAGCAGGTAAACAAGTGATCCCAAAGTCCACAGCTTGCCCCTGGGCTTGGGGGCAGTAGGAGCCCTTCCTTCCATCAGGGCAGGGGAGCAGCACCAGCTGTCAGCTGCTTAATACTACCCTCAAAAAAGGGATATTAGTTTGCATGCACAATTTTAAGGCCACAGTTTCTTGGTAGGTAGCACTGGCAATACTTAAAGGGCAGTAAAAGGCTTCTTCCAAGATTTATTTTTAAATGCAAAATATCATAATAAATAATGCATCTAGGAAAGTAATCCAGAATCCTAACAGTGAGGTTTATTCAGAGTCCTGAAATAAACCCAATTTCGAGTTGGAGCACAGCTTTTCAAGATAATTTTCAAGAAATCTCTAAATACAGCAGCAATGTGTCCTTTTCACGTATGATCATTCAGAAAAGTCATTTGATTCACTGGGATTCTTCTTTCATGCTTTATCATTTTATTTTCTTAAACACTGCTATAAAACTTTCATGTTTTACTTAATATATCATACTTTTATATTTTTCATTATTTCCCTAAATGGTGGTTATGGAGCCTGACTACAGCTGTACTATTCATACCAGTTGTACTTATTTACAGAGATTTGTAGCTGCACCTGTATTTTATGTACATTAAACCACAAAAACTTCAGAAAATGTAAAGCATCCTACTCTTTTGCATATTTGTATTTTCAAGCAAAAAAAACCTGTAGACAAAATGCTCTTTATCATAAGCACAGAAACAGACACAATGTTAAAGGAAGGTCTAAACAAGAGGTTTATAAAAAGTTCTCCCCAGCCCCAAGTTATTGCCTATATGAAAGATTCGCCGGTAGATATTTCCATATTTCCATGCTGCCTTCCACCGTCACCATGTTATCTCTGACAATATTATCTCTGATGTTTCCGTTTCTAACTGCAAATACACAGAAAAAAAGGTCTTACCATTACCATTTGTGAGCAGGGTTCAAACCCATGAGACTGCAAACAGCTGCCTCCACTTTTGACATTTACCTACTATAAAATTAACAGCAATTAAGTCATATATAAGGATCTGAGAGTAGCAGTATCACCTTTGTCTCAGGTGGAAAGGCATGCTACCATCCTTTCTGAGACTTTTTCTCACCAAGCAAGCTCAGCTCTTCTCCCTCTCCAGAAAGGGTGAAAATGTGAATTCACTTAATTCTGCCAGAGTGTTTTACAGCTCCAATGAGAACAGAACACAGCACAAGCAGGACCATCACTGCCTACTGTGCCATAGGGCTCCTTCCAGCAGGAGTTTGGAGGGTAAGGAGGAACAAGCTGGGGCTCAGTAGAGAGAGGAGATAGGGACAGGTTCACTATCCCCATGCCTGAAGGAGATGGAAGTAAAAAAAAAATATCAGACAAGATGTATTTCCGTCACCTGCAACCCATCATGTTTTACCCAGTAAAATATCCATCCTTGACACTGAGGCGGTGGTGACAAAAAAAGAAAAGCTGTGCATGCAGTCTACTCTGTCCTTGGGAAATAATTTACTCAATTGCTGATGTGTGGCTGTTATATGTCAGGGAAGAAAGGTGAGCAAATAATCATCCAAATATGTTTCAAAGTCCAATTTCAAAAATTGTTTTCTTTACTCGATTTTTTGCTTCCTTCTGTCTGAATGTCACCACACATCATGGAAGGCCTCCCTGTAACCTTAGAAACCTTCACATCACAACTTGGGCTGGCAGCCATGCTAATCCCAAAGTAAGTTATTTTAAAGTCAACTGTAACGAATGCTAAGATGTTTCCGAATCCTGGCATATTTAAGGTCACATTGTGCTAAGGAGCCTGGCTTCTATCTAGCTACAGCCACTCAGGTATTTTTAAGCTTAAAAAGCCTGAAAAGGCAATCTTCCCTTCATTCCTCAAGCTGAAAGAGGCCCAGCTTTTGAGGCCAGACTGGCCTCCATAGTAGCAAAACCCAGACAGCACATGTTCATGGAGGCAATAAACTATGCTCTAATCCCAGCCTTAGTACTAATTTGAGCAGCAGTGCACATGAAAATTTTATTCTTTTGTTTAACTAATTAGCAGAATGACAAATCAATTCAGCCACAAGAATAAAGAACCAAAGATTGCAGATAATTAAACATTAACTCAACAAAAATCTGTTAATCCTTCCACACTATAAATTGGGTAATAAATTTCAATGCTCAGCATTACCACTTTTCATCGGCCCTTGAGTGCAAGAACTTGTAGGGCAAATGCATTAAAAGATACATCAGAACCAAAAAGCCTCACATAGTAAATTCATTAGCCATACTTTTTCAACAGGGCCATTATTATAGTAGAGATACCGGTTCAAGCAAATGTGCTTCCTGCACAATTTTGCCCCTTTCAGAAAATAGAATGTATATCAGAAACCAAATATTTATATGACAGCCAGTGCCATAAAAAGACAACACAGTACTGGCACAAATTCGCAATGAGAAGTGGAGTAGAAAGAGACAGAAGCAGCAGTAAACCATGCTGATCAAAGCCAAACGTACTTTTCTGTCTACAGGAAATAAAATTTTTCAGCCAAACGTAGCTTTGAGACTTTCCCTTTATTTCTCCTCCATGTCTGCCCCCAGCTTCCCACCATCCCACTGTGTAATTTGATTGCCACAGCTGGCTGGGGCTGTTTGATTTCTCCTTTCATGGCTGAGTGAAGTGTGCTACTGCTCCATAGTGTAGGGAAATTCCCCAGATTTTTGGTTTGTACTTCTTGCCTGTGTTCCCAGAAATAAATTGGTTTTCTAGGGTGTGGAAGTACAAACTGGCAGACTCAACAAAAAGGATTTATTTGCCTCTGTTGCCTGGTCCACGGGGGATCACGTTTTTGGCTGCCACGTTCCCTGTTTGTACAGTGGTCCAGGAAACCTGTAATTTCCTTGATCTTTGCTTCTTCCCATGCATGGCACAAACGTCCAAATGTGGCTTTTGCTGTAGCACAACTAATGATACGGAGGACTTTGAAGATCGCTGTTTTGCAACAGAAGGAGTTCAAGATAAAGCTTCCATCCATCCTGCTGAACTTGAAATCCTCCTCTGTCATTCCCCAAAATTACACAGCAGAAGAGAGGACCTATGGAGCTGCCTTCAGTACCATCATCTTGACTAGCCAACATCTCTGCCATCATTTTACTGAAACTTCCTTCCATTAACACTCACTTTTATTTCTGGAAAGGCCTGAAGGCACCAAACCTGGCAGAGTTCAAGAAGCTCTTGGACAATGCTCTCACACAGATAGTTTAATCTTTAGGTAGTCCTGCATGGAGCCAGGAGCCTTGTGTGGCCCTTCCAACCCTGAAACTCCATGATTCTATGACTCTGTGAAATTCTCCCCAGAATGGTGGACAAGATCTGGTAACACACCTAGCAAAGGATGCATCAGAATGAATGAATTAGCCAACAGGTTTTTGCCTCTGTGGTTTCCAGATTTTCCCTGAGCTGCAACACTCCTAGAATATAGGAATACTTCACAAAAAATAGCAGCATGGACATGCAGCTTGCCCTCTTTCTTGGATCCCCTGGCTCCACAAAGTCGACACACTACCATAAAGATTTAACCGAAGGCACAGAAGTTATGTATTTCTTCCATTTCAGAAATGCAGACAGTAAGTGTAAGGGGAGAAATGGCTATCTGTAGTATGGGAGAAGCTGGAAGAGCACTCAATGGAAAAGATTTTTCTGAACAATTCTCATACTTAATTTTGTGATACCTCATTCTTTAAGTAAGGAAAACTCAACGCATTTTTATTTAAAGGCTCATTTATTTTTTTGTGTCAACAAACAATTTCATCTATCATCAGAGTTGATCTTGCAGCCAAACCACCATTCCTCAGGGCTCGGAATTTCCAAGAGCACCAACTTACTATTAAAAAAAAAAAAAAAAAGATTATAAATACAACCCAAGGCTCTGAAATCTTCTATAAAAGAAACAGGAGCCTGGCCTGTTGAACACAAATGTTATTGAAACTGCAATGATTAAACCAATCCCGAGCTGACAATGTCACACGAGAGGATATTGATGAGAAATTAAGTCTTGGATCTAATTTGCTCTATTTAAACAGTAATTAAAAATTGCTGGGAGCACGGTAAATGATCTTCTAACTCCTTTATTTAAAAGGTCTTGGCTGGGATTGCTAGCTGCTTGTAACAAGCTTTGGAAGAGCTGAATTAAAGACATATGAATTTGAAAGGATCAAACAACTACTAGAACCATTGTGGGGTGTGTAGGAAAGGGAGTAGTCAGAAAAAAAAAATTCATCTTGGAAAGAAAAGGGTTGGATCATGGCTGAAGTTTATGGAACAGGAATTATTCTTGTAACTGGTCTTTACAACACATGACAGAGCTTAACTGACAGAGTTTGTACATTTTCTTTAAAAGGTTTCATGTCCAAGCTCAGCTGGGGAAGCCTGAAGCACTGCAGCTGGAGACTCCCCAGCCAGCAAAGGGCAGGCCAGAGGCAAAGCAAAGCATTCACAGTGCCTTCAGAGAGACTCGGTTAACCTCAGTGTGGACACTTCTGCTCCTGAAAACACATTCTTATACTCCGGACCACCTCATAACTATAAAAAAGCACACCAAAGATCAAGTTTTCTATTTCTGCCAGCAATGGCCAAAATTATCTAGACAGGTGAAAATAAAGGAGACAAGCACCAGTGCACTGACCTGCCAAACACACAGTTTGGATCACTGAGCCAGAGATGCTAAGGCGCATTCCACTTGCTGTTCTTCTGTGGTTCAGCTAATGCACATGCTCACTGACACATTATCCACTGATCAAAACATGGAATTCTTTCATTCTTATTCCAACCTCTAGGTTGGTCCAGACAAGGAATCCATCTCTAACAAAGCTAGAGGGGTATCTCTATGTCATTCCCACCTTTCCTGTATTTTCTTACATTTGCAGATCGCCTATATTTGTTTTAAGCTGAAACTCACTTGAGAGACCGTTTCAGTTCTTCAGTGTTCATCACCCTGCATGCTGACCTGAGATGACAAAGAGCATGTCACCAGTTTGCAAAAGAGCAGCAAAGTGCCCCCATGTCAGCAGTGCAGCTCATATCCTCCCGCAGCCACAGCACACAGCAGTCCCTGCTGCAGCATGCAGGGAGAGCTGCCAGGCCTGGTTCACACCAACGATGTTCACAAGTCACCCAAGATGTGATCTGTTACTGGAGTCAAAAGGGCATCTTCTCACTGAGCAACAAAGCAGAGTGAGCAGCATTCATCACACCCAGCCCACACCTGCTTATCCAAAGACAAGATGTTATGCAGTTTCTGTTAACTCATTGAACAAGACACTTGGTAGAAGCACATCTGCATTTGTGAAGCCCTTATTTAGAGACTGGATGTGGTTGTATGCTTCACATGAAATCCAGATCCTTGCAGCTGTCTTTCCCATCAACATTTTAGTCAGATAGCAGGAGGGATACCATAGCCATGTGTGCAGCAAATCCTTTCAAGACTCCTTCTGACTCACACTTATTAAAAATAGCAATACTATGGTTGCTTTTCTGTAGCACGTAGAGTTTGACAGATGCACTGAGCAGTTTCTGGTATGCTCACTTCCCAAGTCACTGGGAGGCTGCCTTTAATCTCAGAATATTTTAATAGCACTACAAAGTCACAACTTGAAAAGCCCGCAAACAGGAAGGAATATAGATTTGAAATTTGGCTGTGAGATTTGCGGAAGGCTTCTTTCATCAAATGAATCATCTTCAAAAAATTATTGATAGAAAGACTATTCGCTTGCACAGAAAGTGACAATGAGAATGTCTGCTGCAGCTTGCAAGGAAAGCTGTGTCCCTGCATTTTGTCTAGGAAACAGCCTGTAAAATTAAGATTTTATCAAAACCTTCTTAAGTAACTGAGATACAACTCTGGAAAACACATCTATCTAAAGACACTCCAAGTAAAGGGTTAACTGCATTAGTATCTGCAGTGACCACAGGGCAGATGATCATTGTTGCAGAATCAGGAATTCAGAAATAAAGTGATATGATCCAGTGCTCCTCTGCTCACATGACTATAGTACAAGTCACGGTGGATCAAAAAAAGAAATGGCAATTCCATTGCTGAGATAGTCCTGATGGTATCTGACTTGACAGACTTTTTATCCTGTCTGTGAAATGAATAGTTACCTTCTAGTCATTCTTCTTACAATCATACCGGGATAAGCAAAAATAATAATAAAATAATAAAAAATATATATATACATTCAATCCAAAGAAAGATCCATCAGGAACTGATGATTCATGTTCAAGGAACCCATTATCCACTTCTTTAAGATCTCCCAGTCCTTCCTCTCCAGGTGTGCAGTTGTCCATCTGCAGTTGTCCAACTTCTTATTCTAGCAAGTATTGGCCAAGGAGAAACCTGGCTTCACTTAAACATAAGGCTGAAATAACAGGGGTAATTTATTTATTTTTCAATAGATCGGTTTGCTACCAGAAATTTGTAATTAATTTAGTGATTTTTAATCATCTTCCTGGGGAGGAGAAGTTTATCTAAATCTTAAAAGTAGACAAGTATTCAAACGTCTTACATCTGACTAACAAAGCTAAAAGTCTACACTGGGGTATGAAATGCAAAATCAATTGCCACTGAAGGCACTGGGAAAGGCCTTGGGAGAAGAGAAGGAGATAACAAGCATCATCTTCTTGGCACTGCCGCCTCCTGTGAGCAGGACATGTTGTACTGTCTGAACAAACAATGAGAAGATACAAGGTACAGACTGCTGCCTGTGTTTGATACACCTTGCAGTTCCTTAACTAGACCAAAGTGAACAGGACTGGCTTTTAAAGAAAGAGAGAAGCAGCAGCCAGCTCCCTTTAAAAGTACTGATAATTTAAGACATGAGCTGTAATGGAAATTTTCTCACTAATCAATAGGAAGCCACCTAAAGTGGTTTTCAGAGGGGCTTAAGATTGAAAAGCCCCAGACTTTCTTGTTAGCAGATCCAATAACACTGCTTTTTACTTCTTTAAAAGAATTTGCAAGAAACTCCAATTTTTGCCTTTAAGAAGGCAATACAGATTGTTGATTTCCTATTGTTGTAGAAACTACAATAAGGGGAAAAACAAACAAACAAACAAAAGCCACATAAAATGGAAGACTACACAACAATTTACACATTTTTCCATTATATTTATCACAGATTTTGAAAGTCCCCCTACATGGTAAAAGCCTGAGAAGACAGTAGAATGCAAAAGAAAAAAAAGAAAATGACTGTATCTTTAACATGCATATGGCTCCTGAAAGGAATAAGTTCAGGCAATGGCCTAAGATTTTATGTAGGCAATCATCTACCACATTTTGGAACAATATCCTCTGAGTTGGGGCTATATAAAAATGGTTTCAGTGCAGACATTTGATCAGCTCCCTCCATATAGTCAATGTTATAACAGTGTAGTCTAGCTAAAAAATAGTAATCTTTCCATATTTTTGTACTCCAGATCCAGCACAAGCGTAGGAGAATATTCAGTTAAAAAATTGTAATTATAGATTGGGGAAAAAAACAAAAAAAAAAAGCAGAGTAGTTACACTGAGGTTTGAAGTCTGTAGAAAATTTAGCAGGATTGCTTTTTGGGAAATAACCAATTCCCAGATGGCATTTAGAAGCCAGTGGTTAGAAAAAAAAATCATTTCATTGAAATCTGGGACCTCTTAAGGGGCAAACGGACTAAAACCTACTAAGAACAGGCAAGTCAACAACCTAATGGGCATAAATTGTAATTCTGTATCTCAGCTCTGAGCATCATTCAACATTAAACAAGGTGCACTATTGTTTAATAGTATTTTGAGATATAATTTTTAATATATACATGAGGAAATGGCCTCAAGTTGTGCCAGGGGAAAAGGATTTTCTTTATGGAGACAGTGGTAGAGTGGTCAAGTATTGGAATGAGCTGTATAGGGTAGTGGTAGCGTCCCCATCTCTGGAGGTATTTGAGAGAAGCATGGATGTGGCACTGTGGAACATCAGCTTAGCGATGGGATCTAGTAGGTCAGATTGGTGGCTGGACTTCATCTTTTCCAACCTAGATCATTCCATGAGTCTGTCACTTTGTAACTTAATCTACATTTCAGTAAAAGCAAGATTAAGAAATACGGCTTAACTTTGATAGCAAGGTCATTTGATCATTATGAGCAGACTAACTCTCTTCTCCATTCTTCATGATACATGGACACATAAATTACCAACAGAAGTTGCATTTCAAAGTTGGTAAATTTCAGCATTGTATGCTTTCCTTAGTCTCATTTAAATTTACAGAATAAAAAGAAAGATATCTTATGGCTCTCAAGTAAGAGACTGGGAACAGACACATGTAGTGACACTGCAACTATAGTTGGATAGTTCTAATCACGGTTGCAGATTTGACAGTAGAGTCATAATATTTTAATGGGTCAATACATTAACTTTAACTTCTTGAAAACATGGAACTTCAACTGAAAGCAGTTGCTCAATGTTTTTCTTTACGTGCCAAAAGAACTGTTACTGTGGTTTCAACACAAGTGGACTCTTGTTTTAATAAGTATATATAATAAATTCTCAAATCTTAATCTTATGTTTTTGTTTTCATCTTAGACTTGTTTTACTGATAGTTCATTATACTCTATTTCATTATTCTAAGGAGCTGCCCAAGAACTCAGAAGGACAGTGCTCAAAGTACATAAGGAGAACAGAGAACAAGATCTAGACCAATCTAAATTGGTTAAAATCTCCCTTTTTCAGATGTTGTGAATTAGCAGTCAATGATCTCATTTTTGAAGAGAGATTTTTGGTTGCATCAAGGCAGAAACTCCTCTAAAAAGCCCTCTCTCTTCAGAAAGACCATTTATCTGAAGAAGAAAAAAAAACATTTTGAGAGGTTGAGGGAGCTGGGCTTGTTCAACTTGGAAAAAAGAAGGGACTGGGGAGACCTCATTGCAGTCTGCCAGTATCTGAGGAGAGCATATAAATAGAAGCGAGATCAACTTCTTACATACTCCGATAGTGATAGAACAAGAGGGAATGGCTTTAAGCTAATAAAATAAGGGAGATTTAGGCAAGATGTTAGGTGGAAATGCCTTACTCAGAAGGTGGTGAAGCACTGGCACGGGCTGCCCAGAGAGCGGTAGGTGCCACATTCCCAGAGGTGCTCAAGGCCAGGTTGAAGGGGGCCCTGGGCTGCCTGAGCTGGTGGCGGCAACAGCCCATGACAGAGGTTGGAGCTCAATGATTCTATGATCTTCTTATGATCTTCATGATTGTTTTCCCTCCCTAGAACACAGTGGTGGGGATGGACCCCGACTTACAAGATCTCCATTAAAAAACTTGCCAGATTTTCTGCCACGCTGCTTGGTTACATAGGATAAAAATACCTGGGATTTGTAAGCTGAAGAAGCCCCATTTCCAATTGGTTTTACTCCTGGTTTCCTACTCAGGGTTCTGCAGAACACGATAAGCAAGCCATAATCTTGCCCCAGGGATGGAACTCAAACTGGAACTCCAGGGTTTTCTGATTTTCCAGATAATCTTTTAGTAAGAATGGATCATAGGAACCTGGAGAGTCCATCCCAAACAACGTAGAGGTTTGAGCTCCCTGTCCTACACTGGCCACCACAGAAGCATCAGTCTTTTCCAGTCTTGCAGACTAACCATTAAGATCACCAGTGCTTCCCCATCCCAGCCAGGGCTAAAGAAGCCCCAGGGCACCCATGTTGAACAGGAACTCTTTCATCATCCCTGATGTAAGCCTGAGCTGGGATCTCAGTAACTTCTAGCTCTTCTAATCTGAGACAGAAGACTCAGGTTGGTCCCTGCCACCTCCTCAAGAGCACATCTCCAGGTCTCACGACAACAGTGATTTTTCCCCCAGAAAAACCCACATGAGAGGTTTTTTTAATTTAAAATTGCTTAGCATTTCCTTTTGAAAGACACAGATGACATTTCTACATAGCACTCCAAGATGGAGTATCGCTGAAGCTGTAACTGGCATTCCTGTCTAATCAAACACCTCTCAGCTAGTTTTCCAAATAGAGATTATTAATATTATTTTAAATATTAAGGTTGTCAGCATATGATAGAACCACATTGAGTGCCAAGTATGATGTGTTGTATAAAATATAATCTAAGGGGATATGTAAGAAACCCAATTTATTATAAACAAAGAGTCGGGAGAGAGGTACCTACTTTCCACAGTTCTGGCATGCAAGCATTTTGTTTTACAGGTTTTGACATTTTTCAAATCATTTTGTTGGCTATCTTAACATCAGAGAAATATCTTTTCAAGGCTAGACTCTCAGTATAATTTTAGTCTAACCATTTTTCATCAAAGTAAAATATAAATTGTAAGTATTTTTGTGCCAGAATGACTTATTTTCATTAGAAGACAGTATCATCTTCCTGATCTTGCTGTCATTAGAAGTCGTGATTATTATGCCTATGCCATTAACTACTTTTCAGCTAAGTCTTTGGTTAATTGTTTGCTCTGAAACAATCTTGTTCTCATTCATGCATTGTTTATGAGGCTCTTAACTGGCTTCTTGTTTATCAAGATCTGATTTACTTGATTATATTTGCGTCCACTGTTTAAATGAAAACATATTCTTCATAGTCCTTCCCAGGCTTTGGCCATTAATTATTGCAGAGATATTACCTCTTTTAGACATACATCTCCTTTTTGTATTATTACTTTACAAAGCTTTGTTTTCTGCAAATGGTCTATGATGGATTTATAAAATTTTCTCTGAAAAATATAGAAAATGGAATACTTGCAGAGAGCCATCCATGCACAAAAATAAAGACAAACAAATAACACAGTTGCTCTCAGTTGGGTCCACAGCTCAAAAAAAAAAAAAAAAAAAAAAAGCAGATGGACAGAAATAAAATCAGTGCCTGGCAAAACTGATATTTCCAGAGCAATCACACCAACAATAAAAATCACTTTATGTTCAACCGAAGTTTTCAGAATAATCATACATTTTAAGTCAGGCTAAATTTTTGATTATCCGAAAAATATCCTTCTTTTATAAAATATATGTCAATTTCAAAATAAAATGCTTCCATCTTTTTATTCCCACAGCTTTATATATCAAACACTATTCCCGTTGCAATGTTGGTCTTTGTTTCTTAATGCCTACAGAACAATAGTGGAAAATACGTTCTGGATGCAAATATATGCTTTGTTTCACTGCATGGAGATAAAGCGCACCAAGCAGAAGTTATATCAATGTTGATTTAGTTGTAAGCAACTGACCTTGCCACTGCCATGGTCTCAGAGAAGAGTTAACTGCAATTTCCACCTTCAATTGGCAGGGATAAGACTGAACAGCACCATGGCACAATGGATTTGTGCCAAGTGATGAAGCACTAAGTAGCTAGTTTTGTAGTTTACCCCAGAGAGGATCAGAGAGAGCTGCAGTAGCAAATGAAGCCATTTGTATACACGTGCAGATTATAAGGCAGTCTAAATAAATATTATTCAGAATAAGTACAGTATTCTGAAGACACAAAGTCATCCCCTATGACTTTTCCAAACAAATGGCTGTCAAGCTATATTCCTCCATGTATAATCAAGCAGGCAAAAACACCCCTTATCTACCACTTGGTTACAGATTTAAGTATACTTTTTGTTGAGCTACCTTTTCACGTCCAACAAGCAAGTCAAGCTCTATTAAGTATAAATCACCTTTATATTGACACAGGGGCTTCCACACTCAGACTACAGTGCTACCTGTGTAACAGTTAGGTTAGAGTCTGTAGTAGAAAGAAAGGATAAAAAGGTAAGAAAATCTGAAGTTTCTTGCTTAAGTAGAAGTCTAACAGCTGAAAACCACAATATATGAGCAGTTTCACACTTCTGCACACCACTTTAAAATGAGTAACCATATGCTGAAGGACAGAGTATCTACTGCTTGCCAAAATACATCTTGCTAAAATAAGAGAGAGGAAAAAAAAATAAGGAAAACAGACTAAGAGAAAGTCTAACTCCTTGCAGCAGCTGTACTCTTCTCTTGCTTAGGCTCTCCCATTGGCTTGCCTGGAGAAACGTCCATCACAAGCTAAGTTCTACCTAGCAGTGCTGGAAAACCTCAGCTCTGTGGGAGCTGCCAGTCCCTGCAGCCAGGGGCTGCCCTATGAAATGTGTATGCAGGAACCAGGACTTTTTCCTTCCCCTTCCTGGAAGAACCAATTTCTTCCATGTCTTTACCTTGAATTTCCACTGGGTGCTGCAGGCACTACGTTCCTCCAGGGTAGCATTTCCTGTTTCTTATGTTTTTCAAGTCTGTCTTAAAACCTTACAAATTATATGCAATTGCCAGTGTTAATTGCACTTGTTTCCCATTCAGTTCTTAATTTCCACACTACAGTGAACTTTGACTAGCCTCCACAGGTGACACATTAATAACAACACCACCAGATTAAGCCTTGAAGGTACTAGTTCTAGATTTTCATCTCCACTCAGCACTCTTTACTTCCCTTTGTCTCTCCATGTCATAACAGAATGGAAGCTTCCCAGTCACTAACCTATGTGGCCCTAAAAGCACAAACCCATTAATAGAATATTTCAAATTGTTCCCATATTTTATGTGCTTTCTGAAGTACAATCAAGTGAAAGTATGGTATATACTGAATTCTGTAGTTCCATTACATAGTTTAAAAAAAAAAAAAAAAAATTAATAACTACAACAAAATCTTTGTTAATCGCTTAACTTTCAGTATTTTTCTTGCTTATAGGAAGATAATGGTTTTAATTCTTAATCCCTATGTTAGAGTACAGTGAGTACTCTAAAGCAAGAGCTAAAGCTTGAGAATCTCTGAGGTATGATTATGTATGAGAATTAATACTATATCCTACGAAAAAAGAGCCAGCTAATACCATAACATCGTCTTTCATTCTAGCAAAGATATCTGATTTTTCTCCCCATTATTACTATTGGCATCCTATTTCATTATTTCATACCTGCTAGTTACCTCCTTGCCATTTAAGGGAGATCTTGAAAACAAATCTACAATTAAACCTAAGGAGAGAATCAAAGCATCAAATTCTGCTCAGATGAAATTAATATATTTTGCAAAACAAAGAATTTGAAAAAAAAATTGCGACCTGTTTTCTATTGGTAAAATGTTTAAACATGGTTTGTGGTTTCTGCAGCTTTGCAGAATGATCTAATGATCTAATTCAGGCTGGTGGGATGTAATAGATAAATATAATTAATGTTCTGCCCTAAGGGTAGAAGCTGATGAAAGATGGACCACATTTTCAATTCAAGACTGTCTACTCTGTGCAGAATAGAGAACTTCCTCATGAAGTAACTTTCCACCTACATTGTGCTGTTCAGGATAGCTCTGTCCAAGAAACCCTCCAGAGATGTACCATTTACAACCACTGTCCCCTAAAGGAAACAGTGATTGCGGATTATGTTTCTAATGGATAAATGCCATACACATACACAGAGGTGAGATTACAAAATACGTCTGTTTTGTCCTACTATCTATAAAACAGCTTTCCACCAAGAGAAGTATCCATTGTGATCCCAGTCCTAGGAGGAAGGGTTGCGATGATGGACTTGGAAAGACAGGTTGGAAGGGCTGGAGGAGGCAACATTTTGCTTTTCATCTAATTCATTTAATATGTAGCAGCCACCTTATAGAAGTTTGTTTTGTTCTGTAAGGTTTTCCTGGAGAAACGGTCCCAATTCTGAACACAAAAAAAGATCGACAGGAAAACAATCTTTCCTTACCTAAAACATTGTAAGAGCCCCTGCTGTACGTGAAGTAGAAAGATTGGGAAGATCTCTTGTTGCAAAAATCGAAAATATAATGTTCCTCAAGACTCAGAGAGAAGAAGATCACCGCAGTGAAGAGAGCTGCTGCCTTTTTAGACACCAACAGCCGTGGGAATGGATTCATGAAGGATATGCCCAGAGGCATGCAAGTTTGCAGCCCAGTTAAAACAGCAGTAGTGCCCAGCCAGAGGGCAACTCTGAAAAGCCCAAACACTGAGGCTTGCTTTCTCAGGATTTTTCTTGGCCTGCCTAGGGCATTATTTTAGTTTCCTTAGCTGCAACAGCAATTTTAATGACTATGTGGCTGTTTAGTTTTTTGCTTAGCTTTGTATAATCATAGAGTATGACCATAATTTTGATACGGATAATAATAACAAGTAGCTATTCTGTACAGAATAAAACATTAATGATGCCAGCCTAATGATGCAGTGCAGAGGAATGTGGACATGGGACTTCACTGAGGACCTAAAAAGGAGGGCTGGGGACATAGAGCAGACACAAATGAATGCAGTGAAATCAGGACACAGGATGATACAGGAGGCCCGAAGTTGGGCGTAGGTCAGCAACTGGCACTTACTGAGAGCCAAAGGCCTTCAGTGAAGCTGGGCAAACATCTCTTTGCCTGGGGCACCAGTACAGTCAAAGCTCGCTCTGCCTGTGATGGCTAACATAAGTCCCAAGGAGCACTGACAAAGGCTTTTCATTATGTGGATGTCTACCCTCTAGGTATGGCACTGATCTGATTCATTTCATGTGGGACACCCAACAGTCATCAAACAGCAGCACACTACTGTTAACAGAAACCAGATCTAAAGCTTCTTTTCCGATATTCCACCCCAAATGTCTCTGCTATAGCTAATGGCATTCTTTTTAAGAAACATAAGAACATAAACTTACCATTTTCTTCCAGTTTCCACATTTTTCAGGAGTGTATTGAAGCCAGGAAATATAATCAAACTATCTTCTTTGACTAATACCTTTTCTGGACCAGTGAGTCCATCCAGTCCTGCTGACTTCTTTGTGTAATACACTGCAGTGCAGAGAGGCTGATGATTCCAGGGACTCTTTGGTTAACAAGCAAATTCAAAACAACAGCTTACAATACCTTACAATAGATTACACGGGAAAATGACTTCTGCTGTCAGAAGTTATATGATTAGTACTGTGGTAGCTGAATGAAATGGACTGACTTAAAATCCTGACAGTCCTTACATCTGCTTATATTCTATGAATGTTTGCCACTGTTGAGTTGCCATCACCAAGAAACCAACTGAACGTGGCAGTACCACTTCTACCAATCTTTATACCACCTAGCTAAATTAATTAGGTGGGTATACGCAGCAAATACTATAATCACCATTTTCATTTCTTCAGTATCTGTGGTTTATATCAGTATAGCCCCTCCCCCCCACTACAGAAAGGAAATGTAACCAAAATGGATAGCAGCAAACTCCATAAGCAAGACTAAACTAGAAGCATACCTAGGCCTAAGGCTTACAGTTCCCTTTCTCTTCCAGAACACATTGTTACCATAGGTGCTTAAATCTGTCCCTTTCCCTGGAGAGGTAGGGAAAGCCCAAGTTGGGTGGACAACACTCACTCATCACTTTGTTTAACAGGATACTTTCCCATTTTGAATGAGTGCTGCATTTGTTAGTGCTTTGCATAGTGTGGTTTTAAGTCTCTTGTATTTGATGTGTTTCTAGTGCCTTATTAACCTGTTTCTCTTCAGTCTAATTTTAATAGCTGAAATTCAAGTTTCAGGTTGCTACAACATGATGGAACACCAGAAAGTATCTCCCTGCAGATCTTTATAAGTTTGAGGAGGGGTTGTGACATGCTGTACATTTATTAACTCTTAGTCTGATAAAGAAGAAATTACATCTAATCTGCATGCATTCTTATGTCAAATGGACTGCATTCTCTATAGCTTGTCCTTACCAAGCGTACTAATAACCCAGCTCAGTGACTGCTCCTTCCCTCCTCCCTCATGTTTCACCTCCAGTGAAGCCTCTATCAGTAGTACCTCTGCTTTCTAAGATTCCCCAAGAAATGTCCTCCACACACATTACCAGTCAGGATGAACTGGATCTATTCATCTTGCAGATGTGCTATGCCCACCAGCTACTTGCAGATTTTCTCATTAAGCTTGTTAATCAGAATTTTATGTGAACACAACTGGACATATGTTCTGCCTGAAATATTATTTTTTTTAACAGTACTACTTACTCTTTATAATGTGCCATCTGCACAGTCTTCAGGGTCACACACTATTTTATCTTTTCCCATAGTAGATAGATGCAATTTACATAAGGAATTTATGAAATGCCTATATAAGGAGACTCAATTTCATACTCATGATCTTTGGAACACTTCTGTCAATTACATTTCAACTCACAGGATTCAGTTTTTCTATGAGGAAATGGAATCCAAGGGTTTAAACATTGTTTAAGCTAATGATTAGAGCTTAACACATACACAAGGTAAAATAAAGCCATTCCAACAGAAGCGTGCCAATTTACTTCAGCTGGAAAGCTCCCTAATGTTGTTTTATTTGAATAAATAATAGAGATATCCTTCCAGTGTTTATAAATCTAGTTAGCAAGAAATGTAAACTGAGGGTTAAATGCAGCTGCTGCAAAAATCTACTATATATTTCCATCTATTATCCCATATTTAGCTTGCCCAAGAGCAAACCTCCCAAGCTTTGAGTTTCAAGAACCCTTGATGCAGAAGTGGAAAATCAGCTTATAAAGTCAGATAGATAAGAATAATTTTCGTTCTTAGGGTATAATACATGTAATATCATTATTAGTGTTGTAGAAAGATAGAGGAAAAGTATACTGAGCATACGCAAGTATTATAGGAGTAATGGAAGAATTCAGCTGTGAAAATTATCCAAATGAAGGTCTTTGGCTCAAGATATTATCTGGACATGTATCAGATGCAAAATATTTTTCTCCAGCTATGGGAGTAAAGACCTGGATGTTCTTGAGATTTGAAGCTTGTCTGTATGCATAAAGGTGGGTGAACGTGTATAAAGGTGTTAGGATGCCATATCTCAGTTTCAAATATGACTCATCACCTCAGTATTCTTCCACTTTTCGTGCATTCATCGATGAGTCACAACTCCAAAAGACCACTTTACATTTTGGCTGCACATTCAGTACCACAAAATCCACAAAGTTCTTTACTGTTTTTTTACCAGTGAAAATACCATGCTAATTCTGAGCACAACAGTTCCTGTCCTCCTTGGATTTATCAGACTGTGCCCAAAATTCCTGAATAAGATAGTGAACATACTAATCATAGAAAATATAATAATTAGAAAAATCTCTGTAAGTCCTTTTGAATATGTACCATTTTCCCTACTACTTCCCTACTACTTCCAAGGTGAAGCAAGAGGAGATACACCACTGACTGCACACCTGTGATGGAAGTCTGTCCAAAAAACTGGAAAAACCCCAAACATACATAATTCTTCACAGTAGGGCTGAACATACTTGTATAGGGTGACAGCTACTTACAAAATTTACTTCAAATGCACAAACTAGAAGTGCCTGCAGAAGGAAAGAGGTTATGTATCTATGAATTCTACAGAAAAGCACAGAGGAATATGAAAAAAAAACCATTCCTTTAAGCTGTAAAAGCAGCAACAGGGATGCTTTTACTAAGTTTCAAGCTTCACCCCATCTGAGGAAAAAGGGAGGCTGTTCTGTCTTGGTTGTCAATCCAGTTAGAGTATAGAGGGGAAAAGTGGGCTTCAGGGACTGCATCTTCCGAAAAGCATTAAAATTAAAAGCTGGTAACATGCTACTATAGTCATAAGAGGATGGCAGAGATCTTGAAACTGAGAGAAATAATGGGTCTAATATTAAGGTGGTAAAGAAGCCCTGACTTCTTGTTCTGTGTACATCAGTGGGGTGCCCTGATATGTAGCAGCTAAGGATCTGGATACCGCTTTTTATTTACTGGTTTTATCAATCAGACTACCTGGACCAGAACATCTACGTAACCACCCATGTCATGTAGCCGGGGCTGGGTTCACCTCCATGACAGCAGACAGCTCTTCCCAATATACATGCATTCAGCAGGGAAACAGGCTCTCCAGATGGGTGAATCCTTTACAGACAAGGGAGGCATGTACCCAGAGCAGGTGAAGCATTTCTCTCAGTCCAAGTCTTGCTCAGGCACTGACAGAGTGCCACTGCACATATTCAGAGCCAGTTTCGACGCTCTATGCCCCAAAGCCACCCCCAGCACAGAATGCAAGAGGTCAAACTACCCTGGATACCACAAGGCACAACATTTTATATCATATTCAAGAACAAAATTCCACTTCCCCATTTTGAACGTGATCAAGCTAAGGGAACAGCCCTGTATGACTCTATTTATTCCCAAGAGCCCCTCCCTTAAAGCCCATTAGCTGCAGTGTCACCAAGCACAGCTTCCCCAACAAGGAGGCATAGAGAGCTTTGCAGTGTTGTGTTAAAGGCAACACTTCCCAAAAGTTTCCACAGAATGTGCCACTACACGGAATGCTCTGCTGCAGGGCACCAGGGAAGGCTTCGGTGCCGCTGGGAAGGTGAGGTGGGCAACTCGCCAGAGCCCACATCTGCCTTGAAACTCTGAGCCATAAAAATGCCAGCAAAGTTTTCTTCCATCTCTTCGCCTAACCTTGCAGTGCCTGAAGGCTGAACAAAGCCCCATGCCTATATACTGACCCTGAAGATACACTGCAGAATCACTCACTTCAGTAGAAATGACAGCACAGTTTTAGGAAAACCTTTAAAGGCAACAATATTGTTAGTGGTTCAAAACCGCTGTAAAGGATCTGTAGATGCTACAAGCAAATCTGTTGTCTTAGTTGAAGTCTTAATACACATGCAGGTGGAAACAATTGCTAGACTTAACAGGTTTTGAAACCATCAGTTTTACATGGCAGCACACAATTACTTTGTTTTCTTAGTTTACCTGATTTCGTGATCTCTAACTCTAAGGGTGACTGAAAGCTCAGTTTACTTTTCCTAAACACATACAATTTAATGTACACTACGGAAATTTCTTCAGTTCTTCCAAAGATATTTGTTGCTGTGACAAGATCAGGAAATAGGAAATTTTCCTTATGTTTAAGTTCATGTTGTCATTGCTCCTGTTTGCAGTAAGGAGAGGCTATCTTCTTGTACTAAACAATGCTTTCATACTACAGAACTTAAAAGTTTTGAGTAGCATCAGACTCTTATTAATTGTTCTGGCAACAAACCATCAGAAACATCCAGGTCATCAAATAATATAAGCATTCAACATTCAGTACAAAATTGACTGGGAACTCAGTGTTCAGCATAGCATAATGTATGCAATATTTGGCTTTATAGAGGTGGAAAAACAGCCTTATTGTTAGGGGATTTTAATGTATTTAATGGGGGTTGGAACTAGATGATCTGAAAGATCCCTTCCAAACCATTCTATGATTCATTCTATGATTCTGTTTGCATATACTTAGCATGCAAGTGCAAATTTGCACATATTGTTAATTTGTCTACCTCATCAATTGCTCCATGCTCTTAAATTGCTCCCATTAAACAGACCCTGGCAAGCTTCTGAAAGCACTTCCATCCAACAAAGTTATGAGATGGATACTTGTTAAGAGGTTCCAGCAGAGCTTCAGCTACACTGGCATTTCCAGAAAATTTATGTATACATAATATTTCAGTGCTGAGCTCAGCTCAAGATGTAATTAACATTCTCAGAACAGAAATTAAAATTGTATAAGGTAAAACAGTACTCCTTCCATGAAGCATTCTTGCACTCCTGAAAAACCACATTTTCCTTCAGAGATTCCTCTCTGTGGAAGAACTTCAGTGACCAGCCAGTAGGGTGACTTTATAAGAATGAGTCATCGTGTTTCATAGTCCTACATATCACACAGGCAACATCAAATTTAGGTGCTAGAATGCAACTGTATTGCTGATGTTAATGGGGACTCTGCTCTAACTCCAGCGTGGATTAATGATTTCTAGTAGAACTGCTTTAAGAAGTACATCAATGAGTGAATGCACAAACTATAAGTAGGAAAGACCTTTGAGTATCTGGGGAGAATGTGATGTCAGAATGTTCTTTATGTAAGGGTTTCAAAACCAAACGGCAAAGAGTCATGTCTTGTGCATCTTTTGCCCTAAAAATCATTCAATAGAACTCTATAGCCTATATATGCTATAGATATAGCTACTAGATTGCTTCTGGGTGAACGAAACATCCATATGCAATGTATGCATGAGAGCTACTGGGAGATCAGAACGCTGAGAGAATGAGGCCTGGGTAGCCTGAAGAGCAAGGACAGGACATTGAAACCTCTTCCCATTAAGTAACAGGCTGCTTTAATGAGGAAAAGGAAAACTTGTTCCCCATGCCCATGATGGGTTGGGACAAACAGGAAAGGGCCTACAGCTGCAAAAGGCTGAAATTAGATGCTAGGAAAAAAAAAATTCACCGCAAACTTTCTAACATTAACAGCAAATCAATTTCCTTTGCCCAAAAGAAAGGGCTGGAGGGGTGAGAAGGAATAACTGATTTGCTTTTTGATTTTTATTTCCACTTTTAGGCACCGTGCTTTGAACATTCCTTCTGCTTAGCTTAATTGTGGCTTTTCCTCCTCTTCCTCAGATTTGAAAGACCATGCTCCTCAGTCACCACATCCCAACCTCTCTCCTGTTTTTTGTTTTTTATTTTTTACTTAAAAAAAATATATATATATTTTGGCAACAAGTCCCAAGTTGACAGACTAGATGCTTGGTGGTCATTTCCACAGACATTTTTCTATGGCTTTACAAATTCATTACAGATTGTAGGTCTATAAGTGTTAAACAAGAAATTTAGCACGCAGTTTTCAGAAAAAGGAAATCCATTCTAATTAAAATGTTTTGTGTGTTCAGTGTCTTTGCTTACTGTCACTGCGGATTTACAAATACTTACTCAGAGTGCAAGACGCTTAATGAAATTAGCTTTATCTTTGCATAACAAGCATTGCCACACAAAACCTCTTAATTCTACAGAAAGGCGCTCCCCAGTTTTTTCTCTAGTTTTTCACAGTCCATTGTTTCATGCATGATTAATGACAGAAATGTAATGGGTACGCTCTTTTTTTCCCAAAAGAGATATATTCCAGTTTTCTGTCTTGCTACCACAAGACTCACAAACTCATGGCTTTAAAACATACCTTTTCCATGTCAACTGGCGTCAGTGTTTGAGCACTGTGCCCTTTCTCAGAGTCTCAGAGTCTCAGCTATACATGTACTGTATAAAACAAACCCAGACATTTCAGAATCAAAAATATCTAAAATAGAAGTTGGGGAATTTAGTGTCACCCACTCAAATCCTTAACTTGGCCAATATGTTCAGTGATCCTCTTCTTCTATTAAAAAAAAAAATTGGTTTTTGTACGAGTTTTGATATGATTTTCTTGTTCAAGCATCAGAGGTATCATGCTGAGTTTCTTAAGGTACCAGAAGAAAGTAAAAGCAGAAGGAAAACCTTGAAGATAGCTACAGTTTCTCTGGAATAATAATAATAAAAAATAGTAATTCTACAGTCACCCTGATATTTCACCAATATAACCTTAAATGTGACAGCAGATGCCCAGTTCTCCATGCATACATTACTCTCATTATCCAAATTAATATTTGTAGAGCTATTACGACACAGACGTAAATGCTTGCGCTTGTTTCTTGCAGCTCAGCTCAGATCCATTGGAGCTGATTTGCTTAAGCATGCTGGCACCTGAACTAATAACATAACACCAACCAGAGGCACTTAGCCACTAACAGCAGGAGAAGCAGTATCTGTCACTGGGCAGTTAAAGAATCATCATAACAAAACAAAGACCCTCTTCTGAAGAGAGGACTTAAATTCCTTGGGCAAAGCAACAGCAGCAGCTTCCTTTGGAGAGGTGACAGAAAAAAAAAATATAGGCAGCAATTAAAACATCATTTCTCCCTGGAAGAAGATTAATGGGTCAGAAAAACTGCAGTGCTGCAGCTGGGAGCAGCCTGTCCCAACTGTTTGGGAAAGTACAGCTCCCCGCTCATGACTTTTTATCCTGCTAAAGTCAGCCCTTGGGTTTCAGCTCTGCTGCCCTCTCTGGTGGGATGAAGGAGAAGCATTTCCGACACAGTTAAGTAATAATCGGTTTTCCCCAGCACGCACTCTTTAAAGCAAACAATAACTATTGTATCTCACGTAACACAAGGAAATGTAGACTGATGCAGCTACTGATTATTTTCCTCTTTTTCCCCACCAACTAGAAAAAGAATGACAATCCTCTAACAGCCAACTATTTGCTCCAGTATGAGAACTGTTCCCAGTATGGCAAATGCAATTTTTTGTTCCTATAAGCCAAAATCATTAAAATCGGGATTAATTCATTTTTAAACGTGAGCAAAGATGACCTAATGCCACAGTTGATATATTAGCACGACATCTTTCACACAAGGAATACATGTAACATATGGAAAACCAATCCAATTCAAAGTATCATTTCCCTATAATTAATTAGATTCTCTACATTAAGAAAAATCCAGTGATACAGCAAATGCAATACAATCTGTGATCTTTTTTCAGTAATTTTTCTTTTCCTTTTTCTTTAATTTTCTTCCCCTCCTTTCCTTACTTCTTATTTTTAAAAGATCTCGTATCTCAGGTAAGAGTTTGTCATAAAAGAGAATTTTCCCTTCTGTGAAAAATCCTGTTGTTTCTAGGTCCATCCCTGGAATTCAATCCTGACATTTTTACAGAGCACTAAATTTAAAACAAGAGATCAATCACAGGAAATGTTTTGCTTGTTTGCAATAAAGATGTTTTATTTCATTACTTTTGAAACAAGTTGTTCAGTCAGTGGGCAAAAACTATAATTAATATTTCATAATTACAAAGAGAAGCACAATGAAAACAAGAGCAGTGGGTCAGGATTTGCAATTTAGATGGAGTGAAGGCTGCTTTCTTTCTGAGGACTAAGGTTCACAAGAATGCTTTCCTTTTATGTGTTTTGGATTTAGCCTTCTAAGTGTTGCTTTTTAAAGGACACAAGCTAATTAGAAATCCAAAGGATTTCTTGAAACTGCCTCCAACTTCAATAACAGGAGAATGTTATTTATGGGTTTTTCCTTTCCTTTGAAGCCATCAAGAGCTCTTCTTTAACTTCTCTACACTCGGGTGTAGGAGGGAAGTGGTGCAGATACCTCCCTGCCCAGAGAAGGAGCTGGCACAAAAGTACACTGTGACAGAGAGCAGTGGTGGGCTTTTACACTTACATAGCTCACAGTGTAATCATAAGGCAGCCTGGTGAACAAAGAAGAACAGCCTGAAGAACATGCATCCTCAACCTGAGCTGAAAGAGCCAACTCTGAGCAAATGGCAGCCTTTGGCCCTTCTGATTTCACAGAAAAGCAGCATTACAGTGAAGTTTACCAGCTTATTGTATTATGTTCTTTCATGAAATCACTGTCTGATATACTTGTATAGTTACAATTCATACATTTTTAAGCATCATATTTACAGAGATGTATTTCAGAACCCACGTTAGTGTTGTAAAGGAGTGGGAATGCACAGAACAAACCCTCACATGGAAGTTGTTGCCTTTAACACAATCAGATCAGACTGTGTTAAAACCTGTGCCACATATTTGTGTTTCGCATTTACCAGTCAGAAGACAAGATCACATCTGAGCATACAGAATTGTCCAGGCTGGCTCTAAATCAACTGTCTGGCCAATAACACAGCCTGCAAGCACTCTTAGGGCAGAAATCTGGTGGATACGTTATATTTTAACTCAGTCGGCAGATATCCCATTCCCTTACCTTTCATGTGAAGGCACAGAGCCTTCAAAAGCTAATGGTCCTTCAGGAGCAACCTCCTCTGCTGGGAGAAACCAAGGCAGAGCACTGCATTTCTCTTGAAAAACACAAAAAAAGAACCAGATTCATGTCCTCTGAGTAATGTCAGGCCACAGTTTCTCTTTATCCATGTTAACAAACATGGATAAATAACGTTCAACCCTGATACTACTTTTCAGCAGGTGAACTAAATAAGACCTCAGAAGCTTTAATTTGGATACTAAAATCAACATTTCAACATTTCTCTTTCATGAGGTTTTCACTGTCCAGACCTGGTTCATCACTTGGCTCCCCTCTGGTCCCCTCCCAGGTGTGAGATCTCTGTGGGGAAGTAGCCCACCACGTGCACTCACACCACTCTCAATTACTTTCATCCTTGGGAAGGAATATGTTCAGAAATTTGTGGAAACAAAATTGGAAAGCAAACTCCTCATTTCCTACGATAGAAAGCTGAGATACAAATGTAACTTCAGATTTGGAATTGCCTAGAGAGACTGTAAGCTGGAAATGAGACTAATTTTTCAGTTTTATTTTTCATAGCACACCAAAGGAAGAAATGGTGCATGAACCACTTCAAACAAACCAGCCTAGGAACCGGTAAAATCTGATGCTTGTCTTCCACAGGGAATTTATTTAGGTATATCTGACAAAACTATAAGTATTTTACACGTTCAAAGTTCTACCCACAATTCCTTCAGATATGGGAATTAATTAACAGTGATCATATTATCCTCTATTTCCAGCAGTAAATCCATCCTACATAGTGGCTCCAAGTAAAAGAGTGCATCTGCTCAACCAAAGAGATACTTTGGGGGGACCAAATTGCTATGGGATTATTTCTTCCGAAATCCTCTTCACCTATGCTGCAATTCCACTGGTGTTCCAAACCAAGTGCACAATGCTATTAAAAATAACATTTTAGAGCATCAATAATAAATTCGAAAGAGCTGCTGAGTATATACAACCAAACATCTTACAGTTAATGATGTGATGCAATTCCATTATCAAGAAATCAGGGAGAGAATTGGAAGTTCAAAGCAAGAAGTCATAGAAACTCAAAACTGAGCTGGAAAATTGCAAAGAATTCTTACGCGTAAGGCTGTCTAAATTGAAAATCAAGCAAACTGCAGTCTTCTTAACTATGAGAACTGCTCCGAAAGTAATGCAGAAGTTTATTCTGTTGGCCCACATGTTGGTGATATGGCGGTAGAGGCTGAGCCTTCCTGTCAAATTCCATTACGTTTTGTTGCCATGTGACAGATGGCAGCAGAGGGGCAGTCTGACAGAATGGCGTCTGACATGGAAGTGTGTATGAAGCAAAGGCGTGTCACTGAATTCCTCCATGCGGAAAAAAATGGAACCCATTGGCATTCATCGATGCTTGCTGAACATTTACAGAGACCAACCAGTGGATTTGAGCATAGCGAAGCGGTGTGCTTCAGCAGTGGCAACAGCAATGTTAAAGACAAGTCATGTTCTGGACAGCCATACAGATTGTTATGTGCATGTCATGCAGGATCTTGTTCATTGCTGGCCAAAACACATAGCTAATGGTGGTGACTACGTGGATTTTGTAGCTGAGAATTTGCTCTATCAAATAGCATTATGGTGCTCTTGGAATCTGTTGTAGTTTCCATGGAAATAAACAAGAAGCATTACTTTCAGAGCAACCTAAAAAGAAATAAAGCTTGCCAAGAAAGGCAGTGTAACATCTGTAGAGAGCTTGGACTCAAGACTTGCTTGAAAATCTGCTTGACTGCTTTTTTAAGCTTATATTCTTGTGAATATAAGTAGGTGTACCAGGGAGATGAATCCCATCTTCAGTCATCCAAAAATCATCCAGTTAGTTTGAGCCACATATTTTGGCTTTCTCTAAGGAGAGAAATGGGAGTCTTCAAGAAGCCTTTGCCTCCTGTATAGGTAGAATTACCCACTGGAAATACCTCTCCCAGATTCAAAGAGATTTTCCAACAGGACCGCTGAATCATTGATGTGTTATTTTATGAATAATAAACATCTGCTTCACATCTATGTTCACTAATCAAAAACTTCAACTCATGTTTCAAGAGAAGGCGAAATTTTTTCAGATATGTTTATTAAGTTACAGTTTTGCAGAGTAAACTGTTAAGCCTATTAAAAATACTTGATACCTTTTAACTTAATCCTCTGCTAACATTTTTTTGTCATTTTTATGAAGTCATTTAATAGAATACTAGTGTCTTTACACCATGCTTTCCTAAACCTACTTAGTATTCTAGCTTCACATTCCAAATGCAGCTTAGATGAGGATGCTTGAAAACAATGTATAAAATGTCTTCTGTTGGTAGGCATTCATTAGCAATGCAACAGAATAAATCAGCTTACATAAACTTAGTGTGAGGCAGGAAAAAAGGCACTGAGAGTCATTTACTTCAAGAGAAGGGAAAATCCTTTTCTTCCTAATGGAGCTAAGAATTATAGAAATAGCCAAAAAGGAGGCCTAATTCAACCTTGATTTGCACAAGGTTGAGTAACATAGGGAGTTCTGGTTTAATCTTCTATTCTGATTCCAAAGTTTCCTTATATGCACCAAGAAGCAAAATGCAAAAAATCTGCTTATTTAAAGCAGTAAATAAGGCTTGTTTTTAATGAATGCTTACAGTCTGAGTCTTACCTCTGACTTTGGTGTCACAACAGCAAGCAATGTTACCTTAGAAAGCAGCTTAGTAGGCAACTCTATTTAGAAAATCCACCTTCAGAAAATCCTACCTTTAGGTGGCCTGAAATTCTAAAAGGGGCTTTTTTTTTTTTTAATCCCCTTTTCTACATAATAAGAACTGCACACAAACAAATGCTAGCTGGAGTTTGTAGCACTCCTGCATAACAAGGCTGCATTAAGATACCCAAAAGATCTTTTCACAAATTACAAAACATCATTAATAATTAGTTCTCAACTGAAACATTTTGTCTTCACAGACTTGACTGATACCAGATTCATACATATTCACGAATGAGAAGATACCAAGTATTCTTTAAAAAAAAAGTCTGAATAGTACTACACAGATACTCAAACAAAACCTATGCCTGGCCAATTTATAATCCTTACAAAGAGATGTAAACGGAGATTACAGCTCTTCAGAGAGACCAATCCTGATTTTTTCCGTGTTTCAACAACACTCTGAATTCACTGCATCTTATGCATGACTTGATTTTTCATTGTTGTTTCCTTCTTGTGTTATTATTCCAACAGACTACAGTACATAACATGTGTTTTTGGATCATACTAAGAATACAACGGCACTGTTTAATGCATGACTTCACACTAACTGACACGTTTAACTTGGGCTTCCTATGATGTCCTTAAGCACAAGGAATCAAGTTGGGCAGACTGGATGAGGAGGATTAGTACTGCCAAATCTCAGAGAGAATTTCCTAAAGGAGAGGGTGTAAGTAAGAGAGAAACCATTGTTTAAAACATTTAGAAAAAAAAAGTATAAGATTTTTCAACATATTTGCTGTCTCAGGCTCAGAGAATGAGATATGAGATTGTATTTTATTTCTTCAATTTGTAAGAATAGATCTGAGGGCCATATGGTTTTATCAAAGCACTTAATGTTCAGCTGTATGTGACTTACAGCGATAAAAGGAGCCATTAGCTTCAAATAGAGTTAGTACTTCCTAAGAGCCTCAGCTGAAAACTACTACAATATAAGAAACAGCGATACACTGGTGACTTGGTAGATATAAAATATCATTTCTATGGTGTTAAACTATTTCTGCTAAACTTCAAGAGCATTTTCACAGCCATCCTAATTCCAAAGTGCTCTCACCAAGTTTGGTCAGTGTAAGTGCACAGAGAAGGCATAACTTAGCCACTTTTTTCTAATTGCAAGCATTACCCTGGTTTAGATAAATCGTGTCACAATTGCTCTTCTCTTGTGAAGTGCAGTTAAAAAATCTCTCTCTATCTCTGTAGTCTTGAAAGAGATGGAAGTACTTAGCCAACCCTGTGCACAGCCATGGAGATAGAGCTCTCCAATGCCACTAAATGCAACTACCACCAGTGAACTTGGAGGCACAGCCTGTTCACCTCCAGCTTTGTCTGCAAAGAGAAAAAGAAGCCTGAGCTGTCCAGTCTGTCAGTCTAGGTAGAGATTCTGGGAAGAAGGAGGAGTAACTCTCCACAGGCCTTCTAACCAAACTTTCTCAACAGTCTTCCAAAAAGCCACGGCCAAATCTTAGTCACCTTTAAACCTCCAAGCCCACTGCCTAGCTTTAATGGATAAGCACATTAGGAAACTTGCCAGGGGACAAATACTGGAAGAACAGTCGATAAATACAATAGCTCAACTAGTTTGCAACCATGCCTGGTCCAATTGACTACAAAAAGTCATTACAGAACCTACTCCTTATATAAAGCAATTAACTTGGAATGCTGGTAGATGATTGTTTACAAATCTGGACATTGATTTTGGCTGTGGGTTTTGTTTATGCAAATCTTACTGAAAAATGCTAGGCTGTGCAGAGAGCGCTGTGCAGCCACGAGATGCTGTCCCTCTAGTAAAATCCCAACTCACAACATTTGCTGGGATCTCTTAAGGAGCCCAAATAACCATCAACAGACTACATGCATTTCATGAAATCAGTGTTAGTTCTTCTGTACTGCTAGAACAGGTTTATTGACATTGAGCAGAACAGAGCTGCCATCAGAGGGCTGGCTGCTGGGCTAGGCTAGCAGCTTGCTCAGCGCTGTTTTGAACTACTTCACTCTCCTTTTAGGTCTGCAAAATCTATTGAAATTCTCACAGGCATGATTCTTATTGCTCTGTGGCCCTGAAGGGACCACAAGTGAAGGAAATTTTTTCCTTGTTTGAAGTTTGTTTTTCTGGTCTCACAATGTTATTAGATTATGAATAATAACAGGAAGAAGCAAAAAAGTAAATGTGATATTTCAAACTTTCAAAGTCGTGTGCTATTTGAATTTTCTTTGCAGATTTACACCAGCCATGTTTATGAGTCTTGTTTGACTTATTAATGCAAGGTATTTCCTCTCAATATTAACTTTTCAATGAGTCCTCCCATTACCTCCACATTTCAACTTACAACCATGCATTCAAACTGTTTGTGCTGTAATACATCAAAACAGAGACAAAATTGCACATGATGCACAAACCAGCAGTTTATGAGAAAAGAGAGAGCCTAGTATCTATGATCTCAACATGCTACCTTTGAAACAGCAATGCCTAAACAGAAAGGGTTTCATCTGTACTTTGCTAAGCTGCAAGGAAAGCAATTCAATACTGCTTTAAAATATTGGCTAAATTGCTAATTAAACTCACAGATATCTATTGATTTGCTGGGAAGCTTATAATATACTTCATAATAGCCTACTCATTACAGTCTTCTATTCTGTCTCTACTTAAGATCCATGCCGATATATATCTTACTGTTTTTCCCTGTGCCGATATTTTGTTTAGGAGCTTCTGCTTCCATTACGTTTTTACCTTCTGTCCATGCTATACTTCTTCCTGATACAAGACTGCTGAAAAGGAAAAGGAGCAAGCCATGCCCCTGCTAATACAAAGAAGCTTTAGATAGCTCAAGACCAACAAAATAAGCAGCTATGAGATAAACTTGTGGGGAACATTTGTGTGTTCTGAACACTACCCACAGAAATTCCCGGCAATGTACACTAACATGAATTCTGAGGGATTTGTTTGATCACTTGAGCACCTGCTCTGCTCGCCTAGTCTTGCTCTCCTTGCACAGCTCTGAAAGCTCCATGTTCACCTCCACAGCAGACCAGAAGCTCTGAGAACAGAATCAGCGTCTAGTAAGTACAAAGTTAGGAAAGAGAAAGAGGAGTAATGCTGCATGCTCCTCAGGCCAAATCTCAGCAGTGTCTGTCAGCAAACTCATTTTCCTCCAGGCAACTGAGCATGCACACGAAGGAGTTTCAGTAAGGAGAGAAATCCTGCCTACATTAAGGGTCTCAAGTTGTCACCACACATTTTACAGTCAGAAAAAAGAAAGAAAGAAAAGGTGCCACTGCTCAGCAGCAATGACTTTCAGCCTGCCTGGGTTGGATCACACCCTCGGGAGTGAAGCTGCAGCTCTGACAGCTCTGATGGTGCTGCCACACACACTGGGAGCCCGGCCACAACAGGCAGCAGGTGACACATTCAGGGGATGTGAGAGGAGAGGGAGAAGAGCCCCTGGTTTTGTGTTTGAAGTTGAGACTACATCTGTCTCCAAGAATCTGGATCATTTTGAAAGGAAAAGAAATTCTACTTTTAGGATTACTGTTACAAAGTCTAAGGGAGAGATGCATGAGTGGTATGTGATGATAAGAAAACCATTGGCTCTGTTAGGTTAGATACTGAGCTTGTCCCATAATACCTCAGGCCAAGGAACTTCAGGTTGACAGTCACAGGAATTACTTCCAGATCATCACTACATGGCCACACTTGAGGGTGCCATTATTTTTCAGGAATTTAGCAGTTTTAGGACCCTGGGGTTCTTCTAAAACCGTAGCTCTTTTTACAGCATTTATTGCAATCGTGACACGTTCCCCAGTCCCTGATTTGTTAGGTCACTTCCCTTAATGCGGTCCTCTATTTTCCAAAGCTAATGCTCTGATTTCTGGGGACATTCAAAATGGCAATCAAAGAGAAAAGCTGCGTGGAAAATGTCAGCCAGTTTTAAAATGAGATCCCCTTCCTTTGCCTGAATAGCAATTTCTGAAAGCCCTGTTCCACAAGAACACATAACAACACTGAGTTACTGCTCCTGGCCAACAACTGCATCACAAAAACGGCTGATGGTGGACACAGGAATGGGACTGAATGCTCTCTGGGAAGACTGAATGAGGTAAACTTCTTTTTCCTATGCAAAAAATAATAATAATAATAATAGTAGTAGTAAAAAACAAGAAAATAAAAGAAAGTATTCAACAAAACAAAAAAAGAAAAGCTGTTCTGTGGCTTCCATGGTAGGGATGGCTACAGTGCAGAAAAGCACTGATTAGTAACTGGCGGTTTTGCAACAAGAAATCCATGAAGAAAACCTGACATAAATCTGAAGCCCAAATGTTTAACTCTGCCACACTGTGCACAATCACCAGCCCAGACGTCTGAGCAGAAGGTGCAGTCTGTTGAAGCAGGTACAACGTTCAATGGACTGTCCTACCAGGCCACATTACACACACGGTAACAGAATTTTAGCACTATTATCATCTAATAAAAACAGAATCAAAAAAACCCATCCAAATAAAAAGCTTGAAAAGGGGAAATGAAGGCAGAAAGTTTGTAAGCTCAGAACTAATGGGACATACAGCATCTCCATGCTCACACAGAGCTGCATTTAAGCACAATCTTTACCACCTGAGCCATTTTTCTACACTTCCTTCCAGTGAAATCAGCCAATAAGCAATTTCATGTGAAATCTCTCCCTGTAAATTATCACAATGCAGGTCTGAACTTACACTATACATTTCTCATACCTGCCACGCCTGGAGATTTCAGACACGAGGGTTGGAGACAGCACTGGGCTAACAGAGATAGCTCACACCTGAAACACAGAGAGAAGTTGGCAGTCTCACTGCCTCCAGATTTCAAGGTTGCTTAAAACCCAGCATGACAGTCCTTTCAGGAAAAAAAAAAAAATGATCTGGTGCTTCAAAAGGCAACAGTTTGCCTGGAAATAACTCATAACCATTGGTCTCTTCCTCTTTTCCATGTTACCATTCTTGTTAATCTGTCTTCCTATTATATTCTTTCACATAAAACCATAGCAATCTTCCCTTAAATATAAAGTGTGCACTCCCAGGTGAGCATATTGCAGTCACTTAACTGCTTTTTAAAGCTGTAACTTTTTGAATTTTCATCACATTAAGATACTGTCGTGTGTTTTCATTACATTAAGACACCATTCTCCTATGTAGTTTATGTGCCTCACAAAGAATTCTTTCATTATTTTATCTGTTCCATATATTCTTCTTTGGTCCTTCCCTTCAACTACTCAGTTCTCCACTATCTGCAAAGTTTCTGTCTTATTGTAAACTGATAATTACATTAAGATAATAAATAGTTGTTTCACTAAAAAGTATCACAGAAACTGTTTTGCCACTAGGAATGAAGTAATATTTTTTTTCTCCTTAAAACCAAAAATCATCACTTTCTTACAACATGGTTTCAAGTTTTTTTTGTGTCATAGGACCCAAAAAACCGTCAGTGCCGCAGAGGCTTTTGTTATTATTTTATAAGAAGTTATTTGGATTTCCAAACACCTTTTTAGTTTGTTAATGGTTGTTGGGTATAGGCTTTATTGATTTATAAAGGTTACAGCCATTTTTCTGTCTCTGATGTTTACAGCAGGAGCTGAGAAACAATGCTGGGTTTGCAAAACAGTGGGAGCTTAGAGCAGCTGAGGCAAAGATGCTATTCCCTGGAAAGGGACAAGGGAAAAGAAGGAAAACCGTTCCAGAGGAAAAACAACAGCACAGTTAGGGAACACAAAGATGTTTCAGTCAATATTTATCTCTTCGATCAATAGAACCTGATGTTCACCTCGGTGAAATCAATATCTACTTAAATTAAGTATTGCTGCTCCTTAGCCTGCTCTACCTCCCCCCGTTTCTAATTTCATTGCTAAAGATTTCAAACTTGATCCTCTCCCATCATTGCACTTCCAGAGTCCTTGCCATGGGTGCAACTGCAAAGAACTCACCTCTCTGCTGTCTGACAGTATGTGAGCAGTGTGACAACTTGCAGTGACACAGAATGAAGGCTGCTACATGGATGTTCCTCTCCTCAGCATCATGAATGCTTTAGAAGCCATCTGTTTGTCATCTGGAGAGGAAATGAAAGCAAGAGTCTTGGCCTTGAAGCAGTAAGCTCTTACACATTAGCAGGGACCATCCAGAGCTGCATCATCCATAAATCTGAAACAGTTTTCTAAGCCGTGATGGTGTCTGAGGAAGTTGCAGAAGTACACGTTAATGCTCTTGCTAATACCTGGCTCCTTATGTATAGGACAATCCTTATCAGACTATTCAGAATCACAGAACCTACCAAGTTGGGAGGGATCCATAGGATCACCAAGCCCAGAAAGGGACAGTCCCTTCCCTCACCCAGTGGTAGTGCTGGGCCCGGTGCACCCCAGGGAACAGCTGGCCCTTTTGGCTGCCAGGGCACCCTGCTGGCTCATGTTTGACTTGCCTCTGCCAGAGCCCCTGGAGCCCTTCTCTTGGGGCTAATCTCCGGTCTCTCATCTCCCAAATGCATACAGACAGTTTCAAACGAAACTTGAAATACTCAAAGTCACAACAGTTGTGAATTTACATTTACTTCTCTTACATCTTTTCTTATTGTATGTTGGCAGAGTGTGAGCAGTGGTACCCATACCCCTTCCAAATCCAGAAGATCCTGAGCTTTACCATATCTACTAAAGATGACTTATGAAACACTGGAACTTCTGACTGCTTTTTCACATCAGGATTTCTGCTTTGTCCTATAAAAATACTTAAGTTGAAGCCCTATATACGCTCCGTGCTAGCACAGAATTTAACAAACATGTAGATTACTCTTCCTACTGGAATCTGAGAATCAGTTGCCTATGCTTGCCAATGTACTCTTCTTTTTCCTCCCTCTCACTGCTGAGCCGGGTGTTTTCTAAAACCGTTGCACCAGAAAGCTCATTTCATCCTTTAACCTTCATCTCCCCTTCTTCTTTTGCACAATAATTGCTAGAGACTACTTTCAGGTTTGCTAAACCAAAGAATGTTTTGGCTGCCAAACTGCATCAGGAGGAAAGAAAGAATGTGCTTTCATTTAGCCTTATCACAGAACTGATAATAACATTATTATATATGCAAAGAACTCCATGCTTGTTTATCTGCAACAACAGAATGACACATGCAAATATACATATGAAAAGCCCGAATATCTCAAGCTGCCAATAATTCAATCAAAAATATTATATACTCAAAACAGAATCTCAATTATTTATTTACATCAGGCTTACTAATACCTCCCCTCCCTGATAATTTTGTTTTCCTGTAACAAGCCCTACTAGATTCATATTTCTGTTTTTTAGAAATTATTTGAGAAGGAAAAGTTTACTTTCTAAACACTTTACAGCCTTGATAATGAGAAGCCTAACATACAATAGGGCTATTTACCATTCGTTGTGTTGCAAACCTTCTACTCAAATAAAATGTTATTCAAGCTCTGAAATATTTTCTCATACTGACTACCAAAGTAAAGAGTTCGAACAATTGTAACTAATACTTAACAGCATTTATCTCCAAGTAACAGCCCAGTAGAATTATTTCCTAAAGGGTAGCTGAGAAATGCAGCTGTCCTATAAACCGAGGTTTCTTTTGTTTTGTTTTTGAAGTTCCTGACTTTATTCATATTCTTTTTGTCCCCCTTTTATATTTGCCAGTACCTCTCATCCAACAAAATTTTGCTGTGCATTATCAGCACTAAGCTCATACAGTATTCTGGTAACATAACATACTCTATAGCAGATCAAGCCATTGCTCATGTAACAGAATAGATATTGATGAGAGCACAATTGCATCTGGATTTCTCATGCAAGTATCTCACTTCTCCATTTACATTCTCATTATTTCTTCTATTGCATACACTTGCACCAGCCATCCTGGGGACGGATTTGGATAAAACATACTCAGATAATTAGGAGAACCCTGGAACAGCAGGGCTACCATGAAATAATCATCGCAGAAAAGTACACCTGCAATCTCAAGTGACATGGAAGAAAAACTTATAACCCAAGTTATCATCTTTGCTGACCAAATATGATCCACTCAGATGCACCCCAACCTTTCAGCTACCTAAAACTGTCCATCACAGGAAGGACTCCATACCTACCAAGACCAGACACAGGTGTCAAGGACTGGGTTTCAACCCCTATGTCTGTTGTGGCACCCAATTTGTGCTGGAATTTGTGACAAGGGCGTCAAGGATAGCCACACTCCTTGGAGCACCTCGAATGACTCCAGACACTGTGCTTAGCCTTTGTTGCTTTCTCAAGGTATGGTCAACCTCACTACACTAAGGCCCTGGCATGAGCACTACCTGCATTGGCCAAGGAATATTCCTGAGCTTCTGCCCAACTCAGGGGCCTTCGGCAGATATCCCAGTGCTCCCAGAAGAGAGAGGACAGAACTTCAGCATTTATCATGGCTTGTGGATGAAGATGAGCAGAAGGGAAGGCACTAAAGAGTAGCAGTGATATGCCTTGCCCCCGAGACAAAGCCCAGACCAGTGAACCAAAGTTGTACGCATACTCATCAGCAAAGTTCTCTCCCTGGACAAGGGTAATGGCTGAAGTTCCTCTTGCATCTGTCCAGGACATGCTGGCACCTCTAGTCAGGCTGCATAAATCACTTCCCAGATGTGCTACCCTTTTTTTCTTTTTTGTCATCTCCAAAGGGAGTCAAGAGATGAACCTTGGCACTAGAGGCTTGACTTAGCTAACATGAGGTGAGCCAAATCTGGGACACTGTCAAAGTGGCAAGCAATTCATAATTCATACACTAAAGAAGGTGATGCCAGGGTTACAAAGCATGAAGTCTATCCAGCATAGAGCTGGACCACTTCCAGGACAGTATTTTCATTTTTTTTTTTTCCTCTGGCTCAAGTGTTATTCTTCTGTCTTTCATCCATGTCCTTCTAGCATCACCATTTAATTGGGTGATTGGCAGGGTATGGCTCTGCAGGACAAGATAAGATGATGTATCAGTTCTGTTGCCAAAAACGATGTCCCCTCCCTTCCCTGCCTCCCTCCTCCCACCTGACCGCTGCTGCTTCTGCTGGCTCTGGCTCATAGCAAAGCCCTGCCTCAATGCACGAACATGGTGGAAAAGAGCAATCAGGCAAAAAAAAAAAAAAAAAAAAAAAAAAAAAAAAAAAAAAAAAAAAAAAAAAAAAAAAAAAAANTTTCTGCATTTTACTGAAGGGAAAGGTGAAGGGGTGCAGTGGGGGGATCCAGGCGAGTAAACAGGGAAAGGGGAAAATAAGGGAAGAAGAAAAAAAAGAGCTACATGGCAAAAAGGCAAGCAAACAGCTCTCCCCTCCCAATGGGAACAAGCCTACAGTCAAGCTCCGGTGCCTTAGCTGTCACCAGCCCAATTTAGCCAACTGATCTGCTCTTAATTAACAGCTTCACTGATCACTTCTTAGTTAATTGGTGTGGCAGTGGAAGAAAACCAAGAGCATCCATGTGCAGATTCTACAAGCCGAGAGAGTCCTGGTACCTGTTTGGATTATGATAATGCACCCAGGGGATGCTCACGGCCCCACTCAGCATCACTCTGAATTAACTGGACAAGAGACATGTCACAAGTCAGAGGACTCATCCAGTACTGGAGAAATTTATACCCTGGGGTGAGAGTGAAGCGCAACCATCACCAGCTTGTAGAAAGATCAAGGCTATTCGAGCTGAGCTCTCTCAATTTGCCCACAATAACCCTGACATGACAACAAGCCTTACTATAATCTAAAAAACGTATGTCCCATTGGAAGTTTGGGTTCTGATGGCATAGCAACCTCTTGATGATAACATTCAGCTAAAGAATTCCTGACCAGCTATCACACCATTTATCAGCTCACAGCTCTTCCTACAAGGTGATTTATCACTAAATGCTGAGACAAGAGGGACTTGATCCTTTCCTCAAGGTCACACTGGAAATTTTCAGAGGTCAGAAACTAAGATCAGCTCCTTCAGGTCCCAGGCCAGCAGCTGACATCTTTTCAGAAACATGTTAGGATCATCTGCATGCGCCTGCTCTTCTCAGTAATTACATTCTTTTTCACTGACTTTTTCTTCTTCCCCTGCTTTGCAGTGTTCGTGAAGACTTCTGGTTAATGATCCTTTTTACTTTCTGTACTGTACTTCTTTTTATTTCTCCCTGTTGTACAAGACGAGGCTCATATCTGTATACTACAACATTATTTGTTAACGACAAATTACTCACCAATTACTTCACTGGGATTTTACTACCCTGTCACTATTTTATCTCCAACAATCTGCTGCAACTGTTAGCCAGAAAGAGAAACAAAATTCATTTTATAGCCCTGCCCCTTAACCCTAAGCACAGAAAAGCAGAGCTATTCCCAGTGAATACACAACCATTTGCTTCTACAGCGTATTATTCTCCATCACCATTCCATTTGGAAAAGTCTTGAGAAGATCACTAGGAGAGTACTAGCAGTTGAATTCTGAGCCTCAAAGATAATGAAAAACCATGTAAGGTTGCATTATTTGAGTAACACTTGCCAAAAGCACAAAAGAGCAAATCAACGTAAGTATGAAAGTCAGGTCAATGATACAACTTTCAGGACATAAATATTACTACTCTGGATGCTGTACTTGCAGTGATCTATGACTGCACAAAGAGATACCATTATTTAACATGATGACAATGTGAGTTCTGGAAGGCCATTGAGAACGTGCCTTCCTGGCATCCCCATCGCTCATTTTCTGAAGTCCTCCCTCCTGTTCCCTCTCTCCCTCTTACAAAGATACCCAGTTTTACACATCATCACTTGAACACCAGCAGCCACGTTACAGAATAGACTCCTCCAGCAGTACTTCCTATCTATGCACCAACCAATATGCTTGTAACTGCTCTATTCTGCAGGCTTCAAATACATGAGGAAATCTTACCAGCACCCATAGTGTGGCTTTTGGGCGGAGGACTCTGAGGTCTGCACTGTTGTCCTGTGTCATATGGTGAGGACACCAGTTCATTTACTGGATGTCCTGTTCCCTGGAATGATCCAACCCCTTAGACATATTCTCCTTAGACCCAGCTTCCCCTCTAGCAGTTCCAACCAACTTCAGACACTTTCATCAAAGCCACTATTAGAGAGATCTATCAACCATTACAAGAAGCATAAAGACGTGAATTTCACGTCTTCACGAGTACCCAGTTTAGAAATTGTAAAATACTGTAAATCTCCTTGGGTGAAAGGGCAAAAAAACCCCTCAAATTCTGTTTTTTTTTACTGTTGGTAATGAAGGCCACTCTAGTTGCTCAGTCTCTGAACAGGGCAGCCAGCTTTCAGTATGCTTCACTATTGATGCTACCCAAGGAAGCTCTCCCTGTCCACTGAACTGCTGGGGCTGCTGGCTTAGTTTAGTGAAAATGGCTGAAGCCAGCTTTGAGAAAATCACCCTGACTCATCCTAAGCTGAAGCATTTCTTCTAACATTTCCAGCAATTAGGCTGTTAACACTTCCATCAACTGAGCGTTCTCTTATGAGCTTATAAATTAAATGGCAATTCTCTTGCTTGAAAGAGTTCAGAGTACAATAACTAAATTTTTTCATGTGTAGAGAAGAGACAGCTGATGAAGTCCCCTCTGTCTTCTGCAGGGAAGCCTAGCCCTAGGTTGCTGTCTGTCTTTCCCATTTAAATACATGTGTTCCCATGTTTTGGCCATATGAAGCCAGGCTGCCATACGCATGGATCCATTCAGAGCAAGGCTTCAGAAAATGCACTGTTCACAACAACTACTGAGGAGAAGAGAGTGGGCAGGGAGGAGAAAGAAGCACTGTCCTCTCCTCATTTAAAACCAGGTCATGCAGCAAAAGCTTTCAGAAACAGCCCAGAATAACTGAGTCAGAGTGGGCTTTTTTCTGCCACTAAGCTTATGCTCTACCTAGTGACTCTAATAACTTTTAACATTGGTAAATCAAATCAATTAAGGTAAGCCCAACATATTTAAATTTGCTATGTAGTGTTGTAAACTTGATCTAGGTTTAGATTAATTTCAGAACAATGAGTAAACAAACATCAAAGAAATCACCAAGCAGGCTTAATGACATGCCCAGGTGATTTATATGTATTATTTCTGAGGGAAAAGATCAACTGTTTACAGTGCAAGAAAAACAGTGTTGGATGTTACTGGGGGATTTCTGGGGGAGAGTGAGAGCAAGGAGGAAGGAACAGACTTCAGAGAGGCTGGTTTCAGGGCTTACAAATTTTCCTCTAGCTTAATAACAGTTTTGTGTAACAGAATAAACTTGGCATTTATATCCTATTGCTTCTTTTAGATTCAGGGTAATCACAAGCACTTAAAAGGCAAATCCAACAGCCATTCTGCAGGCAACAGCAGCTAACGCAGCCCTGCACATATAAATCCATTTTACCAAAACAGGAGACGTTGGCTTAGGGAGAACATGAGCATTACCTGAGATGTTTAGTAAAACACTCCAGGGCTCCACTACCAGGACTACTGTCTGACCACCTCCATTAGTCATGAGTGTCACCCCAACAGCAATACATACAACCTGAGACAGCTTGGAATACAATCCTCGAACGGCATCTAATGCCACTGCAGTTTCTCTGGTATTGAGCTAGAGCTGAGATTTCTTGCTCCACGCCCTGCCTGGCACTGCAGACACCAGGCTTTGGAGGAAGCTCCTGATCTGATGGGCTTGTGCAGACAGCACAGGCAGACTGACAGCTTCTCATGATAGTAGCCCTTCTGTTCTGTTTTCTCTCTCTTCCAGGTTCTCCTTAATTGGGTCTTGCTGATCCTCATCTCCTTCCACCCTTACTTAGTCTTTTCTTTCAAGCTTTGCTTTGGGAATTATTCAGAAGAGCAACCACCTACACAACATGCTGTGGGCAACACATCCCAGTGGCGTCAATCACCAGGCACCAACTTCACACCGGCCGAAAATCTGTCCCATTATTTTAATGGATAACAACAAAATCAAAGCATGACAGTCATGAAACATTTGACAGACATCGAATATGCTCAAATCTAAAAACAACTTCTCCTAAGGGTGCAGCTTGTGTATTTAAAACAGCCTGCTCTGTTCAGTGCAGCTCTGAGAAACAGGTGAGCAGAAGGAGGGTGCAGCACAGGGAAAGTAAAACATGAGCACACCACCATAAACCTCTGCCCAGCAGAGCCTCCCAGACTTAGCAGTTTCTGTGATGGATCCCCCACAAGGCAGCTGCTAAACTGCCTGTTATTAGATGGGGAACTTTCTAAGAAATGGTGACTTTCTGTCTACACTTCAGGTTGAGTGCATGAAAGCTGTGGCTTCATCGCATGACACTGATTCTACCTTCTTGAACACAGGAACCACCTAAAATAAATTTCTCAAATAAAGCTTCTGTTGCTTCTGAATTAGAGAGGAAACAAATCTCAGTAACAGTAACGTTTGTTACTGTTTTCAGCTGTTTGGATTAAGGCAACTGATTTCTTTCTACAGTATGTTAGATGCTACTGAAATTTCATCATTAATAATAATAATTGTTATAACACCTTGCAAAGGAGTATAATTAATTGAAGAAAAACTACTGATAAACCTGTCCCAGCTTGGGTGGGATGATTTAAGAAACCAGTTCTGCTGAAACCTATGTGGCTGCTCACCAGCTCCAGTCGTCCTAGAGTCACTAAGCTATGGATTTGAGAGCAAAGATTTACAGTCCTCCTCAGAGTAAAGTGGGCTTTTGTGAAACTGTTAATATTGAAATAAATAATTACATGCTTATTTGGAATCAAATTACTCAAGGCTCAGCCTCCTTTAGAAGGGTGGAAGCTTCCCATTGAAATAGATAACCATGCGTTTTCCTGCGCTTTTGATGTTGAAAGCTATTCCAGAAAAATTCCAGGCAAAGCTGAAATTGCAGCAGTGTGAAATTGCCCTCGAAGAGGCATTCATACAGCTGCATATTTATTCTGACCATTTTGCTTCCTGAAATTCACACTTGTTCTCTATCATATGAGATTTTCAAAATGTTAACTGCAGATTTCACCAGTCCAGAAATCACACATGCCTGCTGGCAGCACTGAGTGACTCCCCGTAGAGTATCTTGCTTAATTAAATTATGCAACTGCCCCAAAATTAGAAAGCAAAGAGGTAAAAGCATATGTGAATGAAAAGATTCCAGGAGAACTACATGATTTGGTAAACTCCTTTTAAATCTAAACTTTTAAATTATGTTCTAAATTGAAGATATAGTTCTTCAAATCTTTGAACCACTTAATGAATAGGTTTCAAAATGTTTTTTAAATTCTGTACAAGAGGTCAAGAACCTCCAAATAAGCCAAGGGCCAAACTGCTCAGCACTGCCCAGGGCCACATCCATCCCTGGGAAACCCCTCAGCTCCTATGCTGGTCTGCACTGGGCAACCCAGCCCCTACAGCAATGCAAGAGCCTGAGATGTCATAAGCAGAGCTCTTTCTACCAAAGCTACACCACTTTGTTGCAACTACACCTCTTCTAGTAGTCATAAAATTGGATTCAATCAAGCTATACTACTGTAGCTCAGTAACTTCTAAGCCAGGCAAAAGTGTGTATAGCTATAGGGGAATCCTCCTGCACCCCTCTAGCAAAACCTGTGTCCTCTGCTCCCTTTTCTTCTCTGAAAAGTCTATGCCTGGAGAGGAATAACCACATGTACCAGCACTGGGCAGGGGCTGACCTGCTCAAGAGGAGATCTGCAGAGAAGGACCTGGGGGTCCTGATGGACAACAGGCTGGCCATGAGCCAGCAGTGTGCCCTGGTGGCCAAGAAGACCAATGGTATCCTGGGGCGCATTAAAAGGAGCATGGCCAGCAGGTCGAGAGAGGTGATCCTCCCCTCTGCTCTGCCCTGGTGAACACATCTGGAGCACTGTGTCCAATTCTGGGCTTCTCAGTTCAAAAAGAACAGAGAACTGCTGGAGAGAGCCCAGTGGAGGGCCACAAAGATACTGAGGGCCCTGGAGCATCTCCCGTAAGAGGAAAGGCTGAGGCTGTTCAGCCTGAAAAACAGAAGACTGAGCGGGGATCTTATCAATGCTTATAAACGCCTAACAGATCAAAGCCAAGTGGATGAGGCCAGGCTTGTTTCTATTCAGTGGAACTGGTTTTTTACACAGGAAGATGACTTGCCATTAACATATCTCTCATGTCACGTAGAAGCCTGGAACTATGGTTGCATCAAATGTTGATATACAAAATGATGAATTTCTGTTCACAGCCTAGAACAATCAAGGATTTTTCCACTAAAATTACATGCAAGTCAGCATTCTAGTCCAGAGACACGGCTTAGTCACATCAGGTTTAAGAAAGGAATAAGAAAGGAAATCGCAGATAAAATGATGCATGGTAGCTTCAATTCCCATCTCTCTGTAAAAGCAGAGCTACCTTGAAATAGTTTTAATTGCAAAAATGTCATTTTAAACTCAATTCCTGAATCAAAGCTCCAAATAAAAACACGAATTTGGAGAGCATGAAGCTGTGCAAGCCAACTGGAAGAGCAAAGATGCAGCCCACAGCACCCCTTCACAACTACGGATGAAGGGAGCACAGCTGGGTGCCCCTAGGGGTGCATATATACTCTTAGCAACAAAGTTATTAGATGTTCAATACAATCAGTTACATACTCTCTTCAGGCATTTTAGGTAGATTGATTTTAGGCCAGAGTTTTTTCACTGCAAGCAGTGTGTGAATGCAAGTGCCAACAGCTTTCCCTCTCTCAAGGCAGAAAGGCTGGAGAGAGGGAGAAGCATGCTTCTGCTGAGGGAAGATTTGCAAGCCCAGGAGCTAAGTGGGAAAGAAGAGTCAGAGAGGTGGCAAGCTGGCAGCCAGAGACAGTATTTTCCCCCTCAAACCAATTGTTCCAGACTTAGTCAAGACACAGTTCAGATTCCCTCAGGCCCCTGCTATCTGCCTTTCCAGCCACAGACGCAACACACGAATGCAATGCACTATATCTGGGAGGGAACCTGCGTGCTGGCTGCAATCACCTGGCTCAGCTGGCCAACACAGCACTTGGTGAAGCTGCTGCAAGCAGCAAGGCAGCCAGAAGTAAGGTCTCACAGCAGCAGTGCTCAGTCACAGCACAGCTCATCCTTACTGTCTTGCTATTAGAGGGAGCAAGAAGGACTGGAGAAGTTGCTCCATTTTTTATTTTCCCAGTTCTTCTCACACACCCTCCCCCCCACCTGTTTTGGAGGGATTTTTATGTTCATTGCATAAGCACACTGAAGAGCAGCAGAAGAAGCTATAAGTCCACCTCAGTTGGCTTTTCCATTTCCCTGGCTCATTATAATCTCTCCTATCGTCAAAGGAGGAGCAGGCAGGATTTTATTTCTGTGCTACAGCATCTTTTTTAAAGCCACAAAGGAGAAAAGTAACCTAACAGCTTTAACACTTAACAAAGGCTGTAGCTAACTTTCCTCCATCTCTTGAATCTGATAAAATGTTTAGGGAAATTTCAAGTGATTACTTTTTGGAGTCAAGTCTTTGCAGTTGCCCAGAATTGCTTTGATCCCTCACCTTTCACACAGGGGAGCAGAAGCAGTGTCACCAGAAGCTAGTGTGCATATTATTTCTACCCCCAAATGCACCTCATCTTATGAGGCAAGTAATGCATTTGACCTGTAAAGTATGTTCAAGGCACTCTTAGAGGAAGCTGGTGCACGCTGCCTATGAGATAGCTCTGTAGTCAGTTCCAGCATGCATGGAGCTTACAGACATCCCTGCACACATCCCAGCAGGTCTTTGAGCAGCACAGCCTCTGTTGTGTGGTGCCTACATTTGCAAATACCTTCTTATTCTTACACTCAGGGCTCCCTAGCACCTCCACGTTACCCTTCAGGAAGACAGAAGTGTCACTCCTGAGTGTATATGTGAAAACGCCTCCACTCCCAGCCCAAATCAAACAGTGTTAATCCCTCTAAGAACAAGGCTGTCATATGGAGGAAAAGCTGGAGGGCTGGGAGGAATTCAGTTTCCATGCTCCATAGCCACTTTCAGGTTCATCTCAGGAGCAGTAAATCTGTTCTTTAAGAGTATAAAACAGAAACACATTTACTGAAGCTTTTGTGAGCTTAAGCCACTGGAAACTAAATATTTTATTAATTCTCCCAAATTTACAGTAGTATTTACAAGTATTTGTGACAGTTAAGGGCTAGGCCAAAGTACATAACTCCCACCACAATAACAGGTCAATGACTGCAACACATCCTTGACATATACTGTATCTTCATAGACCCCATCACATTCATTCAGTGGGTGTTGGACACCACCTCCTCTATACACCTCTGTGGTGCTTCTTGAAGTCCACACTACTACTTCAGAACAGCATAAAACAAACATCCCGCAAGAAATCAAGTAGGAAAAAATGAAGTACATAAAAAATGTCTTCAAGTGTGTACCAGAATGTGTAGGCAAACTTCCCCCTATATTGAAGCAGATTCAGAAATTCTAATGTAAGTTATATCCAACAAGTCTACTCACTACCACCACTGAGCCCAATTCTAATTATTTCTGTAAGCACAGACTTAGAAGTAGAAGTAGAGAAGGTTAGGAAACATAGCTCAGGAAAGCTCTTTTCCACTTTTCTGAGAAGCACTAATAACCAGTTTTAAACTCAACTTATTTGGACTTCTCCTCACATTCACTGCCATATTACCCATGCACTTGTTTTAGTGCTAAGCTCATCACTTTTTTTTTCTAGCTGACTAAAGATTTCCTTTTACTGAGCATCCAAAAAAGAAATAATTAGTCTTGGAAAGAAAAGCTGAGTTTTAAAGGAGGGTTGATTTCTGCTCTAACTTTACAGAGGTAAGAATTACCCTATATCAAGTGGAAACAACAAAAAAAAAAATAACACTTTTCTGATAGGATGAAAATGAATGGAAGAGAATGAAGTGCTGAATAGACTTGGAGAAGAAAGGCTCTTCAGTATTCCTCAGGAGCATAAAATATACAGAACTCCTGCCATTAACATTTCTGCCTTGAAAACAGACAGTGCATCAAGAAGATTTCTCAGCATTTTCTCTACTTATGTTTCCTCTGTTTAAACTACTGCTGGTGACACCTTACTAGAATCCCATAAACCTGCTTCAAGGATCCGTAAGACACTTGGAACAATGTTGTCAAGTATGGAATAGTGAGAAACAAGGCTTTTATGTTGCTGTGTAGTTATGGAACATCTTCCATGTTGAAGACTTTCTCATAAGATACAGTGAAATGCAGAGACATTCAAAAAACATCACCAAACACAACAATCTGCATTGCTTAGAGAAACAGAGAGACTTTTACACGAAGTACATGAGGGTGCTGCCAGGCAGTTTGCTGAAAGCTCTGCATGGCCAAACAACAGCTTAACAGTAGAGTAAAATAAAATACAAGTTAAAATACACTGATTAAAATGGTGAAGTCTTATTTGCACAGACACATATATGATATTTTATATACCTGTCCACCTGCACAAACATGTCTTCTTATGCATGCATTCTGCAAACACATCTCATTCCCCTGCAGCTGGTATGTCTTCAGGAAAGTTTAACTTTTGTTGCATTTTTTGTGGCTTACATCTCTTTCCTTTTGTGCCAGGCAAAAACAGACAGCTGTACACAGGGACATGCCACGAGTCTGCTGCCCAGTTATGGAAATTAAGCCATGAAATATGACTCAAGATACTACCAAAACCCTCCACTGCACACTCAACCAAGAGCTTCAGTGTTGCAGTGCAGATGACAGATACACAAACATTGAGACATCCAACTATTGGAACAATCCCAATCTAAAGGATAGAAAGGAGCTTCTGGATAGCTTTGTGCTTTACTCAACACACTTTTTCACTTGCTTGAAATTTGCTTTGTTATTTTTATCAGCTACAGGTCTGCTGGTTTCTGCAACTCTCCCAAAGACTATTGTTCCTCTCCTCCCTTGAGTCCCATCATGACTCATCTTTCTACCTTAATTCTCCCCATTTCTAAATGCAACTCCTGCTGCAAACTGAACACAACCCATGTAGTTCTGACTTAATTCTGCTTTTGCTTACACGCCTGAATGTTACAGAAATACCTTGAGTCATCTGTGGGACCACAGCAAAGCCTACCACCATTTACCCAGGTACTCATTCCACAGGCTTTTTACAGTACTGCTAGCTCCTGCCTATTGGTGGTCTCAAATCTCCCTCCCAGATCCCATTTTCTTATGATCAGTAGTTATTCCTAATTACTTTCCATAGAAGTGTGCATGCCAAGATCTTCAGAGGAACCAGCCAGATATTTCTAGGTTTCCAAACCAACCATTGAGGTGGGTTGACAGAATAACTACAAAATCCTTTCCCACTCCAAGGAGATGAATTAATCTCAGAACTCTCCCATGTCACGCCTCAGACTCTACAATAGCACTTGCAAAACATGAGTTCTCTCCTTCCTCTATAACTACGTTGCAGGCTCTCTGCCATACCCAGGTGCCTCTGGAAGACAAGAAGAGGTAAATGGCTACAAGGAAAGTTCCTAATTTTTGAAGATTTTGACTTTGCACTGAAGTCCTGAAGGGCTTCCTACTCATTTCATTGTTGCTGAAAAGCACTGGTGGATTTGGGGGTGTGGGGACTGTTTTGGGGAAGAACTGCCTGATAATCTGCGAGTTCTCAGGAGGTTTTGAGAAAAGGACATGCAAAACAATTCTATCAAAGCAGACAGAGATTGCTTTGGAACTTCGTCTGGCATGACAGACAAAATAGAGAAGGTCTCTGCATTACAGAACTCATAAACAACTAGAATTATAGCAATGTAGGTGCTTGCTTTCTCAAGCAACAGAAATCAGTTAAAATCATATTTACCAATTCCAAAGATTTCTAATCTACTTCAAGTTTACCCCACCGTGGCTAACTCTATGGAATTGCAAACAAGTAATGTAAGAACAGCAATAGACTAACAATCCCATAAAATAAATAAATTTCATCGCATTAAAGTTGAAGTAATCAGCTTTATAAACCATTTTATTTCCAATTAATAGAAGTCTTCATTAATCTGACTTGCTTTTATTAAGCATTCACTCTCTCCCTGTGGATAACCCAATGTTAGTTTGCAGGTAGCAGTACTTTAATAATACAACAACTTGGGTATGCAGAAATACCAATTTAAGACGTCAAGGCTTATTTTACTTTGAAACCTCTTTGCAAGTCCTGAAATGAATGACAGTTCATTCAGGTAACAATAGTTGCTTGTATTTTGACTTTGATATAGGAAATGGAAAATGAGATTCTACGTGAAGAACATATCCAAGATCTGAAACTACAGAACCAAAAGTGTCTGGGCCAAGCCAGAGCTCACAAAACTATCACAGCTTGTCCTGATTTGGTTTAACAAGATCATGGGAGAATGGGAAAGGAGGTAAAGATGTGCTGTGCTCTCTGACCACAGAAACACAGCAAAAATAAATAAAATTAAAAAAAAAAAAAAGAAAGAAATAAGAGAGGATTTTCTGGCACACAAAGGCGTGGTTAAGCCACTCAGGGAGCGCGCAGTGGTGATCTGATGGGACAGGGGATGTTATGTTGGCCTACAGACAGGATAGAATCAGCCTTGAAGGTCACAGAGACGCAGTATGAAGCCTCACAAATGCACATGTAACATGCCCAAGAAGGAAGAGAAATCTTACTGCATAGCCATTGGTATGACAATGTATGATGCACTTAACATGCTCTGCTTACCTGTCTGGGGAAAGAAAGACTTTACTGCAGAAGAAATTCTGATCTCCTCGCTCATCCCAGTGAAAAGAGATTAACCTGGATTCAAATGGAGGTCTCATCACAGGGCTACATCAAAGCAGACAGTGGCAAACAGAGAGACAAGATGATGTTCATGCAGTAGAAACACAAATAGGGAGTGTTGCCTGGAATGGAACAGCAATGAGTGTACTGTGACATACATTCTATGATTCTGTGACACAGGTCACACCCTAACCAGGCAGAGAGGAGCAAGATACTCATCAGATACTGCAGGAAGACACTCTCCTGTCCTACGTAGGCGTGATTGTTCCCACAATCAAAATGCGCCTGCGGCAGAGTCACACAGAGAAGTTCACCGCAGTTAGACATTAATGCTAAGGAAAGGGATTTTATTTCCTGGCAGCTTGAATATATGAAAGGCTCACATGAGTACTACTTCTGTCTGGATTATTTGTAGCCCAGAGTAGAAACTTGGCTGTCCTCCATCTAATACAAAGTTTCTGAATAATTTGTTAAAAGACAAAGTAATTTCATCGCCTCCAGTGCTGAGTTAAAGACTTAGCAGACCTGAATCAGCATTTGAGGAAAACCTGTTATCAGAGAAGAGGCAGTACATGCCTACTTATCAGCAAATGCTTAATACAAGAATATTTTCACCTATATGACAGATTCCAAAATACAAAGTGTCTTTTTTAATTTACAAAAGCAGCTGCTAACTTTTTTCTCCCATTACCAACACAATTTTCAACGCTAATAAAAATTAGATTAATTCAAAGGTGTTTTCACAAATAAACACCTTCAACAGTTTGTGTAATTTCACTGACTGAAAACCACATCCTCTACCAATTTCTTGCATGCAAGTTTGATGCAACTGGTGGCAAGAACTTAATGTCAACGAAGACTGGTAACTACATAAATAACTTAAGTAGATGCTTTGGCCTTTAGAAGAATGATTAAGGTAAAAACACATCAAAACACCCTGGCCTACAAAGGAGTCATTTCAAGGAGTGCATCTTGCACAGAAAGCAGGAGAGCTCCTGGAGGAAGGCAGAGCAATGGCTCTGCCACAGCTGCTATTTAACTGCAATGCATGTGCTCTTGCAAACCTATTACAAAAGCATCAAAAATAGGTAATTAACAGGTGGGAGGTAGGGCAGTAGACTCACTAGTGCCACTAGGAAATTTCTTGCCCAGAGAAAGGAATTGAGTGATGCAAAAGATAGTAAATGAGAAGGAAAAGGCCAGCAGTTTCCAATCCATTTTGCTAATGCACATTTTTTGCTAAGGCAATTAAAATAAGGACTTTTTTCCTGGAGAAAACATTCATCTTCTTTAACATGTCAGTTGTGATGATCAAAAAAATAAATACAGACCAATCTTTCATGTGCAATATTACTAGAAGAAGGAGCAATAACAGCAAAAGCAAGAGGACATACATAAACATAATTGTCTAGATGTGGGCGGTAACCTGGATTTCAAAATATATAATATCAAGTTGCATAGTTTTCTGTTTTATTTTTCTGATACAATTTTCATTCTTGACATCAGCCAATGATATGAGTGAAAGCCAGCTATGCTATTGGTCTGTTCTCCAGGGACTGTTTGTCATCAGTCTCTCTAGAAGCCTGTTGACCTTGCTGCAGAACACCAACACCAAACCTTCAGATAAGCGCAGTCTGAATTATTTGCTGCTAAAGAGGTTGCTCTAGCATGTCTTGGCAAAGAGAAGCAGCCAAATTGCTGGGTTTTCAACCCACCTTCACTCCTTAATTGGATAAGCAGTAATTATCTGTCGATAAATTACAGAAAGTTAAGAACGGTGTAAATGCTGCATGCAGTAAACTTCTGGGAATCCTCACAAAGGAAGTTAGTTTGAATATCCTTTTGTATGTTCGCATTGTAACTTCAAGATGCGGAGTTACAGTAAAGCCATTGTTCTCTACAGACTTAAAAACAATTAGCTTTTTCCATACTTGCATTTGGAACTTTGAAGGAATAGGCTGGACTTGATACATTTCACTCACTTGACCTACAAGTAAAAAACTTCTCGAAGAAAATATAGCGACACTTGAATACCAAGCTTGTTAATCTTATGAGCTCTTGGGGCTCAAATAACTTCATGGAATCAAAACAATTTTTTTTTTTTTAATTTGTTTCAGCTAGATGCCTGCCAACCTTCCTCCTCACATCATTTTCTGCCTCTAAGGGTTAGCTGGAGTTCACTGATAACCTACCGAAGTTCCTCACAATACATAGCCACCAAGGAAGCTACACCATCGCATTCAACCACTCTTGTTTTGAAGTGTTATCCCAATGCACTACTGTACATTAAAACACATTTAAAATAAAGGTGAGCTTGGCTGTACTCTAAGTACTGAAGATCTATGGTCTTATCCTGCTTAAACAGAAAAATAAGTGATGTAGTGTGTGTCATTAAATATAAAGAATATTTGAGTGTAGATGATGACTGGGTTTATAATTCATGAAGATCCTGTGCTTCTAACAGCTTTACAGCCATATAAGCTAACTTAACTATTACCTCAGGTTGACACAAGTCATGCTAAGTGTAAACAGGGTTTCCTACAAAGCCAAGGAGATGAGAAATGACAGAAGATAAAGACTTCCCATGGCTAAGGCTGACTACCATCAGCAGCTGTAAAAACATGACAAAATAGGTCCATATGCCATGTATAAATAAAGGCAACTTTATCTCATTGACAGAACAGCAAGACAGAGGATCTGCTGAACAGCAACACACTTGTGTGAAACTCTCATTCATGCATCTTTCTCCACAGATACAATGAGCTGTTCTGGGAGGAAAGCTGGAACACAGATAAATGCTGCACGTGACAGGGGCCACGTATTACTGATTTTTAGGAAGCAGACCAGCTGAAGATGCAGTCTTCTCATTAACATTTACTGCCATTAGGATCACAAAGTACCACATCATTTATCAGGTTGTCCTCCTTATGCATTTATCAGGGCTCCATTGCCAATTCACTCGCTGTATTACCTAGGGAACATTACATCCAAAGAACATGCAAATACATTATGCGGAAGCACCAATTTTCTTTCCTGGCCATCAAGGCCTTGACCAAGGCACAGAGGCTCTACAGCTTCTTACCTTTACCTGGGGTGCTCAGGTGCTGATGTTTGGGGTCAGGCCCAGCTGGGTACCCTTATAACCCCAAAGGAAAAAGAGGAAAAGAGCTAGGCAAGAAATACCTATGAGATACGGTCACCTCCTTCCCCCTTGGCTCGGGAGCTGCATTGACAGGCAGGTGTTGTCCAATTTGTTCAGAGGAAAGACATTAAACAGTTTTATTTCGAATACCAGCACAGCTATTGAACTTGCGGGGTTTCTGCATCATTTGTATCTGTGATATTTAAAGCTGAGCTAACAATCTGAAAAGGCACATTTCCCTCAAATGGAAACTCAGGCTTGATATGTCAAACAGAACGCTTTAATTGCCTATACCCTCATGCTGCTGCATTTGTTAGTTTAACATCTCCATTCGACTTTTCTGATAGATAGTCCCAATATGAAGTCAGAGCAAGCCTCACTTACCAGGTAGAACAGACATCAACTAAGTTGGGTACTCTGGAAATGTGTGATGACACCTAGAGAAATAAGTATGTTTTATCAGACAGTGTTCACCTAATTCACAGAAGAAGATCAATATCAAGCCACCATCTCCTCATCCATCTTCTGACTGAGCTGCTCTACCACAATACTCCCTCTTTTTCTTCTCTCCCAGAAAGATTTTTAACTTTTTTAGATCTTGCGCTAAAAAAGGTAAATTTATCAGCTTGCTAATAAAGAGACCTATGGATTGTTTTTGCTTACCAATAGCATGGTAGGAGGAAAATCTTCCCTGCATACCTGTCATGGTAGCAAGGTATCTCTGAGCTTACAAAAGCAATAGGAAGACTTCCTACAGGTGAGGCACCTTAAGCAAAATAGGTGCATTGAGATTGAACAACTTGCAGCAATCAGTAGGATTCATTCCAGGCAAATAACGATAGACAATCTCACTCTGTAGTTATGCTTCTGCTATGTTATCCTTAAACCCCGCTGCTGGTAAAGGACATCTACAGGCTGTAAATGAAAAATGTCACGTTTCAATTCCCTCCTAGGCTCATCATTTTACATTTTGCACTATTGCAGAGAGTCTTTTGTAGAGATCTCTCTTTTGTCTTAGCAAGCATCTCCTCCACTCTAATCTAACCCCTAAAAACATTACAGTAAGATTATTTTTACATTTATTTTTCTCATTAAAAGGGTTGTGTGGTGAGCAGCAGAAGAGCTGCTCTCCATTCAGTGAATATGCAAAGAGAAAGTGACTTCCTTTCCTGGAGGAAGCTGAAACAATACAGAATAACACTGAAAGTGCAAGCAACATGGATAAAGGAAGCCCCTGGATTTGGTTTAAATGCATTTTGGTTGGGACTTACGCACGAGAATACACAGAAGCACAGAGAGAAAGTAAAAAACTAGAGTAGAAGTGGAGAAAGGGAATTGATGGAGCTCGCTGCTGGTGCGACATCAGAAAATACAGAACAAAACTGCCAATTTCTTTAGAAAACCTTCAGGGGAATTTATCTTACAAATGCTCAGCCTGCCATGCTTCCAGAGGTACTGCAGTCACCTGTAGAAGACCGAGCCCTTGCAATTTCTTATGCACTGCAACATCAATATAAAATAGCTACGCAAGTGATCAAAAAAACCCCTCAGAAATGTGCAGCTCTTCAGCAGGACACATACTTCCTGAATATTTCCACCTAGTTCCTTTTAATCTGTTCCTGCAACATCACTAAAGGACATCTTGTCTGGCCTGTTCCTGACAGATGGACTTCTACTATTTTTCCGTAATGATTTTGCATATGACATTTCTGACCTGTAACATTATGGTCGACTACTCCCAACCTTCCTACTACTACTACAGGAAGACGATTTAATCCTGCACTCCACCATCACCTTCCTTCTTCCCATACATTTGGGAAACATCCCCTCACTGGCACTTGCATACTCTGTGCACAAACCATAGGTAACAGGTAAAGCTTTGCTTGCCCCAGCCCTGCCTGCCACCCTATTGGCACACACAGGGCTCAGCCCTTCCACTCCCATCACAACTGCATATGCAGGTGAAATTATCCAAACAGACAGTTTGAAAACTCCTCTAAATACCACAGATCTTATACAAAATTGCCTTCCATTATTAATGATAGTTCATGCCATCGTTTCCACTATTATGCTTCAAAACATTTTACATTGCTGTTTCTCTTGAAAAAGACCGGCAAGTTGTTTTATCAACTGAGAACTCCATCTCATGCTTAGCCTGGAAGCCAAAGCTATTTATTGGACATTTAGCTCAAGTAATTGGGTGCACAAAGTGCTTCCTGTTACCTTATTGCTACATGTAAAAGATAACACTGAAATTTCCATTGCTTTCAAGTAGCATTAACCAGTATTTGAACAATTCACCTGAGAAGATACCATTTGTAAACTAATAGAAAACATCATAGAATATATACAAAGTTAATCGATCAAGACAGCTAAACAATGACGCTAACAAATCCAATCACTACAGATTTCACAAAGAGAAATCACGCTCAGGAAGCAATACTCTGGTATCTTATGCAACGCTGAATGGAAATTACTATCACCTGCCTTTGCTGCCCTTAGCTGTTCCACTCATAATTACCACTGTTGATTCTGAAAGCAGGTGTACTCCTATAATACCAGGTAAGGCTGCACCTCCTCCCCACTGTCAGCTTGGCACTCACCTTATAATAAAGGCATATGGGCTACAACCATGCAGAGGGGACTGAAAAGTGCCCTATTCACTAGGCAACGTCTTCCTTCCCATTTGCCTTTCAGAAAGACACCGAAGCACAATCCCACAGGAATGACTGGCTTACAACACACACCAGGTCCCATGGGTGTCTCAGGATCTCCTGTTGAGTAGTACTCCAGCTGTTCTCCCAGGCAAAGGCTGTGTCAGCTCTAAGATACTTAAATAACAGCAAAGTCTCTAGTGAAAGTAAGGTTGGATTTCACAATACCTGTGAGGATGGGAAACACGCTGCTGCAGTGCTCATCACATTCCCTGATCTGCTATGTGCTCATGGTGGGATTTCTACACGTCTTGTTGCCTAAAAAAGCCTCATGTCTCTGATCTCTTTGCATAGATACCACCTGGATACAACAAAACCACTGCATCACTCAGTGGAAGAAAAAAATCCCTCACTTCTGTAATACTCCAATAGAAAGCACTTGATCTGGTCTGACTGATTTAAAAGTATTTTTTCTAATCTTACAGAAGTTTGGAGATTTTTACTCTTTCCCTCATTATAAGATAGAAAAATAAGATACCTTTCATCGCTCATTAAGAGGGGACATTTTCAGGGACCTGTCAGAATAGTGGCCTGACTATTCTAACAAATAGTCCCCAAATCTGATGTCCCACTCACTTTTATTTTTACTTTCCTATTAGGCTCTCCATGGTCAAATTTTATCTGTGCAACTTATTAGTCTCACTAACTCTTGATAATGGAGAAGCTAGATGGTACTAATGATGAACACAGCTAATTCCCTTTTCATCTTGTGGGGAAAATGATCTTTTCTCTCTGCGGCTTGCACTTTTTCCTTCCCTCCCACCCACACACATACACACAGATTTATCGGTCTGTGATAAAAACGTCCAGACTGTTCTGCAAATCAACTACAAATTCTCAGCTCAAACCCACAGAGAGTGACTTGCTAAATCCTACAGTTCTTAATTGGGCCATGCTCCCAGCTATTGAAACAACAGGAATTGGCCCAAATTACCTCAGATCTTTGCCCAAATACTTGTTGTTAGCTGGGGGAGCTATCACCCATGTGCAATGCACTGCTCTCTACTGTGATAGTGAGATCAGAAGCTGTGGGGCAGGGCTAGGGGTCCATGAAAAGCAGTTCTGCTATCTGGCTGTCATGCTGATTTCCTCAGTGGTAATTCATTGCTATCATCTGTTTCCTGGAATCATTTGCAGACACCAGCTGTCAACAAGAGTTTTACATTTAGCCATAAGAAACAAATGCATCTGGACACCAGATTTCTTACAGCTTTCTCTGGCATCCATCATAACGCTTCTGGGGAAAAAATAGATCCAATTAGGTTTTTGCCATGCAAGTCTTTCAAAGGTTTTTGTCTTGCAGGCATTTCCACCTTCCACCACTGCTCCACCCCCATTTCCTTTCATGCAACCAGGGAGATTCTCTACACTTATAAACTTCTATTATTGGCATTTCACCTTAGGCTGACAATTTGAAAATTAAATTCTCTAGGGAGAAACTGATGCCACAATGAAATGACACACAGTTATCACAGTGCTGTTTTGTAGCTTTCCAACATACTCAATTGACTTTGCAGTGTTACAGAGGTGTATTTTTATGTTCACTACAGCTGCCAGGAAACAATTGCTCAAGAACCACTGATGTTTGTGGGTCTACACTGGCTCTCACGCAAATTCAGATGGGTCTTCTGAGTCCTTGGTTAATTAGGGGTAAGGACCTTAGCCCTTGAGTCATTTAAGTGCCATGTTTTCAAGAGTTAGAGAACAACAGAACGAAGTGCAACAGAACTTTGTGTTTCACTGATGTGCCCCCAGATGTTCTATGATGAGTCACTCCTGCCTTCAAGGTGCCAGCCTACCTTGCAGACCCTCACCTTGAACATATTGCTCTAGCAAACACACTGTTAAACTCCATCAGAATCCACTTCTCACAACCCAGTTCACACCAGAACACAGCCATGTCAGAAAAGCCCAGAGCTGGGCTAACATTCCTCAATCCAGTGTTGGAAACTATTTCAGCACAAGACACACATCATACAGATCAGACATTAGGGAATTCGTATTAAAGCAAACAGTGCCAGCTAGTGACTTTCTTGGGAGACCACGTTTCCTCTAGGGCAAGAAATAACTTCCCCCAGTTCAGTTTTTACATTATCCATGATTTTGTTATGAAAAAAAGACATAAATGAAAGAAGGTCAATAAACAAGTCAGATTACATACAATGCAATCTAGCTCTAAAACCACGGAGGCTTTAATGTACAAAAACAAACATGCCACAAAACTACTCTAATACTGTTAACTTCTCTTGTGTTATAATTACTCTGTAAATGACAAGTTTGGTATTATATGCATAAGTACCATTCTTACACTCCTCCTCCAGGAGCATGTTATCAGTTGTATTATCATCTTTGCCTTCTGGTCGATCTGTGTAGTGACTTAATATCAGTAATTGAAAAATGAAACAATAAAAGAAAACCAAATATAAACATGGTTTTACTGTCTAACCCACTCTTCTCATTATCCTATCTCTCAGTCTTCCTGATGATAGTATTCAGCCCCTGCAGTGTGCTTTAGACAGATGATCTGCTTTGTTCTGAGCTTATTGTCCACTGACAAACTAACACATTCACAATAGGCTCTCTGCAACGATAAAACAAAATGGGCAAAGAAGCCCAGACTGATGGCAAGTTCTCCTTGAAGTATACAATGCTTTTCTGAGGTATGTAATTGTCCACAGAGTCAAAAAGCTGTCCTCGTTCAGCAGGCACACAAGCAGACTCTATACCACACTCAAATCCTTCCTGCTGTCTTTGAAGGTTAAATACCTTTTTGAAATTATATCCCACATATTTAATTCTATTCCTATGCAAATATACCTATTTAAGCATATGTTATGGTTTAATTCCATTTTCTTAAGATTCTCTGACTTCAGCATGATTTAATGAATCCAAGGACTCATCTACCCTGGTGATCATGCAAGGTTAACACTTTGCAGCACATTTGCCCTCGGATCCCAAGTGCTGCAGTAATGTATTTCAGCAGTATGCTAATATAACTCAAGTGACTTTCATAAATGCATTCCCAAACTAACTGAAACATGGATTATTCCCCGTGCTTCCCCATTACACTTAAGAGAAAATGCACTGAACTTAATGTATAGAACATATTTCTCTCATCCCTAAGTTTAACTTCTAGTCATGCTATTCTTAGTTATTTCCTGCTGAGCCAAGGATAAAACTTGGATTGCTACTCCTCAGTTGCACAAAAGGAGGATGGGTATAGAAACACTCCAAATCTGCACTCTTAGAGCCAATGCTGAGTGATGGTGCCAAAGTACCAACAGTCAGAGCCCCAAGCTCTTATACCCTATGCCCTTCTAGAGCCTCAAGGCTTACTCTGAGGGTTGTCAGAGCTGCAAGAACTCACACAGACTGAGCCTCTGGAGACTATGAGATAGTTTCCCAGTGCAAGAACTAAGCACAATTTAACAGTGACTGCAGAGTTATTTCCTTAGCTTTAAGATGCTATTTTTACAGGAGTGGTCTCAATTTTTCTTGAGTGAAGACCACAGATGCTACTTGGTTCATGCAGCACTGTTCCCTAGGGAGATGAGAAGCAAAATTGCACTGTCTACTTGTATTTCTGTATCAGCACCTCCTAATGGAAGTTGCAAGCAAATTACATTTTCAACTTGAAAATAAAAAAATTTCTGCAGCTCCCTATAGGTAAATAAGCATGGTCAAATATGGACATATTTATAAATATATGTTGAACTCTAAGTCCAAAGCCAATCATTCTAGTCCACCTTTAGAATAAAAAGAGGGATTCAGGCAAGTGGTAGAGAAGCAGCTTTGTGAGGGAGACAGGGACAGAAGGCGGACATCTCTGTTTCTTGTCAGCTCCCAGCACTACTCGCAAACAGGAGCGAGCAAACATAACATGTCTTTGGAAAGCTGACATTTTATTTTAAGCTTTTTTAAAGGCCAGATGCCTTCAACAATTTCCAATAAATTAAAACCAAGAAAACGTTCAACCCTTGGCAGAGTCTAAAGCAGAGGCAAAAAGTGAACCTAGATTTCTTACTGCTTTTCAATGGAAAACAATTTCCTTTGTGCATTCCTTGAAGTCAGTTACAGAGTTTCATTTGATTTGGTCCCCTCTGTTATAATCAGTATTTCTGAAATACTTTGGAGTCTTACCAACCTAGAGTTCTGGGTCAATAAAGTCTGAGGTCTGCCTGGAAAAAAAAATGAAGCCAGAATGATGTTCCCTTCCTACGAGTCTTCCAAAAGAGTAAGTTTTCCTGCCATGTTAACACTGACTTCAGACTGCTGTGGCAAGAGTTCAGAGAAGGAAGAAAACAAGCGTGTCTAATTGCAAAATAAAAGGGGTGAAAGGGAGGGACTGGGGGCAGGNGGGGGGGGATCAGGATTGGAATGTGAAGCACAAAAACACATCGGAAAAGGAGAAAGTCACAACCCCAACTTGGCCCTGTATTGGGATGCCCAAAGAGCCTCTTGGCCCTGTTTCTCGGCTGAAGCCCAGTCCTCTTTCTGACCTTAGAAACAAACTGAATGAAACATGAGGCTTTACTCCAGAAGGACCAGCTAAAGGCAGTGATGCAGGTTTAAGTTTGGCTTTATGGAGATTTAAAGAACTCAAATAAAAGATTAAAAATAAAAGAGATTGATTTTAAAATATACCTATTGTGAAAGCTTTGACACCTCCGTGATCTTTTTGCTGCCTTCTATCAGAGAACACACGCAGGGCATTTTCAATTACTTTAATTATGTGTCAGGGTTATTGATGCACTAAGCCCTGCCAGCCATTCCACAACATTATCTTTAATCGCTAGCATTTTCTTATCTGTGTTCCAAGTAAGACTATTTTCAGGTATTTTATTGGATAAAAAGGGAATGAAATAGTGCATTTAGATTGAATATAAGAAGATAAGAAGCTCAATTTTCTCACTCATCATAATAAAATAATTATCACACTGGCATTATTTACCTTAGTAAAACTTCAAAAATCTTTCTGGCATAACACTAGGACTCAAGTCCCCGTGGTTTCTTTAATACCTTACTAGAGACCTTGAATCCCAAAAGTAAAAGCACCAAGGAGAACAACAGTAACACCATCTCTCACACTGGTCCAGTCTATCCTCAGCAGCAAAGGAGACTTGTTACAGACAGACTATATGAACTTCCTTTGCCACCTTCCCTCTGCGAACCCTTGGGGTGAGAGGAAACACAAAAAAAGCCCAGAAACAAGGCATAAATCAGCACAGGTCCATTCAAGTCACATTTCTGACTGGAAGTCAAATATGACTGGAAGTCATATATCTGTTTACCGTGAAATGCCTCTCTCAGAATTCTGGGTGCAACTGTACTGACATCCAGCATCCTAACTGCAACTGCCTATTGTGAAGTTATTAACAAAATGACTTCTGTAAGTAAGTACAGAGATTAAACAGGAGTCCCAGACTGGAAGTGATCCTGCCCATCTCCTTTCACACTCGTATGTAGGAAAAAATTGATAGAGCAGAGCAACCAAACTGAGGGAACTGCACATTTTTCATATAGAGATCAACTACCACTGCAAGCTACCAGAAGGAATCCAGAGTGCACCTTCTGAATCCAAACCGCATCTACTGAAATAGCAGAGGGTTGGCAGGTGATATTTGCTCTGCGCTTCTGCCTGAAGGACTCAGCCAGGAGGTGGCAATGCCTGTTGTACAGCACATGGTCTGCAGGAAAAAAAAAAAAAAAAAAAGGAGTTCTGGTAGTAGTTGATAATACAATATTTTGATATCTCATTTTTAATAAGTGAAAGAACAATAAAAACTATGCATTTTAATGCAGGATTAATTTTAAGTCCACTGTTTATATGGAGGACAGTCGGTATATGACCATCTTCTATTTGCTGTATTAGAGAAATCTCCATCCATTAAGATGTTTCATGGCTCCTACTGTACAATGGCAGGGGAAGAGTCTTAAATAGACTCTATCAATAACTCAGATTACTTCCACATCCTCTGGAGTCCAGGCTCCTTCCAGGATCTGACCAAATGGAAACAACCCCTTGATGGAAGCGAGACCTACCACGAGCACTGACTTCCTCTTCAGCTTCTGCTCACCTCATCAGATGGGAAGTCTGCTCACCCTAGAACACGGGTATGTACATTTTACTCTGGTAACATTAAGCAGCCGAATAAAAGCACTGACACTGCTGAACAAAAGTACAGTGAGGCAGATCCTATTTCTAAGACCCAAAAAACCACCTCATTGCATATGTGTAAAGCACTCTAATAATATGCTATAGTAGCATATTTTCAAAGCATATAACTGCATTAAAGTAGACTGTATCTTTGGTTAGCTCACTGTCACCTATAGAGTTATTCCAGTTAGCACAGGACTTCACAAAATACCTTTGGCTTTCTATAGGGATCAGTTAACTACACCCCAAAGTTACTCAGCACAGCTCTGCACTGTTTATGAGTTCAACTGAAATCCTGGGAAGTATTTCAATACGCCACATCTTACTTCTGCTGCTGATTTAGACAACAACACAAAAAAAAGTAATTAAATGCAACAGGAACAAAACTGCTGTTGATCTCCTCCGTGCTCAATGACCTCACACATTCACATCACAGCACCTCTGCTTCCCAAAAGAAAACCAAACCAAAAAACAAAGAACAAAAACGAATTACCAGGAGTAAGGAGCACCACACACAGTACCCATCAGAGTTTTCCCAACCATATTTCTGCTAACAAACGGGTTTTTCTTCTTCTGATGACTTTTTAAGAACAATCAGTGAGGACATCACCATCACTAAGTTAGTCCAATTACCCAACTCACTGATTTTACAAGATGTTAGAGGTAGCTCAGGTGTTACTGAGCAGAATGAGCTTTTGAGCATAAAACCTTGGCTGAAGCTCTGCTGGCAATAAAAACTTGCCCAATTGAGTAACAGCAGCTTCACAGATATTCTTGTGCACAAGATGACCAGCATCAGCCCATATGCCATTGCTGTGCTTAGACACAAGCACACAGCTTTGTCTTCTCCCTCCTCTATCTCACCAGCTGGGAAAGCCATGTTCTGTGCTATTCTGGACATACCAAACCAGAAGAAGAATGAGATAAGTGTATATTTTTATACAAGAAATACAGTTCAAGAAACCACAGAGCTTCTGAAATTTGCACAGCTGTATGGGACTGGGACTTCAGCTTCAGGGAGGTTTTCCTAGAATGCAAACTCCTTTATATAGCAGGGAATTAAGAGAGAAAGAACAAGAGAGCTATGAAGCAGAGGTACCTGGAAGAGGAGGATATAACTACGTTCAAGCTGTTATTTCCACCAAACACACCCCTCAGCCAGCTCACTGCCACTCTCTAAGCATCTTTTGGCTCCTGGGGCACAGAGTGTGGCACAGGGAAAGACAAAACCTCCATGTCTTCACAGTCCTTGTCAACTTTCTGCCCCCAATGACTCTAGCCCTCATAGCAGCAACATCTTCACTTCATTCAGAGAGTAATAAAACCCAGCCACACATAACTAACTGCCACAATAAAAGAGGGCTGTATGACACAGCTACAAGGAAGGTGGAACAAGAACAGGCACATTGAGCCACTGCCACGAACAAAGAAACTCAAGTTCAGTGTGGCTTAGCACACAGCCACAAGAACAAGCCAGTACTAAGTACCCAGCAGGGTACTCTGCATTATGATTTGGGAATATCATACATGGACTGCACTTATCTAGACAATTTGTAGGTAAGCTGAATACTGAGCATTTTAGAATAAAATAGCACAGGAAGCATATTGTACAGAAGGGAATTTAAGTGGAATTTAGCAAAAACACAACTGCATTGCATGACTTGCATGAGAACTGAACATCAGACTGAAAAAGGTAATTATATGTTTCTTTCCTAAATAAAAACCAACAACAACACATAAGCCGGTATGTTTATAGCAATGTGATGTCTTTTGAGTTGCAGTTTTGGGAACTTTTGGTGGTCGTTCTTTCCACAGTTCTCAAGTAGCATTGCGGAAATCTGCCTTCTCCTGGGAGAACACTGAACTACAATTGAAGTTTGTCTCCCAGACTGAGCTGAGAATGTAACATCTTCATCACATCCTTTTTGTAATTGATGAAAGTGATAAACAGCTGTTGGAGGGAAGAAGAAAAGCCTGGACCTGGAGAACACATACATGCATGTTGGAGCTGAGGAATTCCGTTAGGAAAGAAAGCAACAACAGGAAAGTGTTAAAAGAGTATTAGCAAGGAAAATAATTATGCCAATAAAAAAAATGAACAACTGATGGACACCACAGTGAAGATTCACAAAAAAAAAAAAAACCACAAGATAAGAAACCTGTCTCCAAAGTAAACCAATCCATCTGATGCATAAGATATACAAAATCATTCACAAGAGACCACTGATAAAGTAAAAGAAAAAAAAAAAGCAACCTACTCTTTGCAAAAGAAAATTTTGCATCTATTTAACTTATTTCTAGTCAAGTGCAAGACTGAAAGCTGCTTTCCTCCCATCTTTCTCCTACTGAAGTTGCAACTTCTTCCCCTGCATCTCAGTTGCATACAGCACTGCTGGATTGTATTTGCTATCCTCTGGGAGCTGAAACAACAGGGTAGCAGAGATGAATTCGCAGATGTGTTTTGGTTGTTTCAGCTTAATTTTCACCCCATTGTGAAAATGTATTTGTTTAGGACACACAAAGAGGTCTAAATGCAGTACTACTCCACTCTCGCACACTGGAGTTCCATATGCAGACCAGCAGTCCAAGTATGGGCCTTGGTGGTATGAGCCGTGCATGCTTGCTGCTGTTCTGGTTTCTGTTGCAGCACTGATGCTCTCCACACTACAGTACTGCTTGCTCACTTCATGTTAATACCTGAAAGGACGGCACTATCATTGGTATGGTTTATAATGGGAGTAATCCTGAAATCTTCAATTGAAAAGATGCTGATCCCATAATTTACCTTCTCCTAACAGTGGCAGCATTTTAGAATCAAAAATCAGTTTACAAAAAGGTCTCTCTCTCCAATTTTGATATATATCTTTTAGGAAAAAAACATTAGCTAGATTTTCCTCTTCACATCATTTTTAGGCATTATGCTTTTTCTCACTATTTGAGCAAACAACAGTAATGATTTCAAGCAGCTTTGCAATTACAAATATTCACATCATAGACATTTCACAGAATGGTAGGACCCTATTTCTGATTAACTTTTTGTTCTTGAAGTATTTTATTATCCTAACAAAACATTTATCTCCAATTATTAATATTTGAATAGTGACCGTATACCTAGGTGTAGATGTGCCAGTCAGAAAACCAACTTTTTATAGCTACTAGGGGGGTCAACTCTTTGAAAGGGTAGATAACAGCAGGACAAGCGGAAATGGTTTTAAGTTGAGGGAGGGAAGATTTAGGTTGGATGTCAGGGGGAAGTTCTTCACTGTGAGAGTGATGAGGTGCTGGAACAGGCTGCCCAGAGAGGTTGTGGATGCCCCATCGCTGGAGGTGTTCAAGGCCAGGTTGAAAAGGGCCCTGGGCAGCCTGGTCTAGTATTAAATGGGGAGGTTGGTGGCCCTGCCTGCGGGGGGGGAGGTTGGAGATTCATGATCCTTGAGGTCCTTTCCAACCCAGGCCATTCTGTGATTCAGTGATTGTACATAGCTTCTCTTTCTATAGCTGGCACAAGGCTCTTCTACCAGACATCTGCCCACAGAGATCCATCCTGCTTGATCACTTCATTTTGTCTGGCCATCAGCTTTTCTTTTGTGTCATTCAATAACCCAGGTGTATTTGATACAGCTGCACTTAAGCCCTTCAATGCATACTGCGTATCCTCCAATGGATCTTTTTATTTCTCCTGGTTTCATTAGGTGTCTATTGCAACTGAATGTTTTACCCTGAAGACTTTCAATTACTTATGAACAGGCAATATTGATGCGTTTCACAGTATACGGTTTCCATTCACCATCTAAATGATATTGTACATCAACAGAATAATCCACATTTCATTTTTCCAAATGTTTTTGTAGATCTGCTAGAGTTTCCAGCTGATCTGATTTTTTTTTTCCTCACTCATCAACTTTTAGTTTCATGTCTTTTTGGAAAGAAATTGCACCAAGGTGGCTTGAATTAAAACCTCCTCCTAAGTCCTTGCTTTACTAGATCACAAACTCTCATAAAGATTAGGTAGATAGTAACAATCATCCTAAATTGGAAAAAAAAAAAAAAAAAAAAAAAGGACTGTTCTCTAGTGACTCTGTGTTATTGTCTCTGGTAAACTGACAGCCTATAGGTTCCTCAACAATGTTGTGAATATGATGCACTGAACAAAACTGAAGAGCTATTTCAAATCTAAATTTCGAACTACTTACTTACACTGACCTGCAGCTGTTCACATCAATACTGAAACAACTTCAGTGGAACCATTCTCAAGAGCGGCTGCTCAGCAGTTTGAGAACTCAAAGTAACTTGAGATTCACTGATCTGTCTCTTAAAGCACTACCAGAATTTCACTAGCATAAATGATGATAGGTAAACAAGACAGTTTCAAGAACTACTATGGTTTAAACTATTTTAAATTAGCTGAATGCATTAAAACAAATAACGCAATCTTCTCCTCTACCTAAGCAACAAAATTTGCATTAAGTTATGAAAGAAAAATAAAGAAAGGTGACGTTACGCAAATCAGGAACAAATAAATTCTCCTCATAAGCACTTACTCTTAACATCACTACTTAATTCAATACACATTAAACAATTTAAAATATACCTTCTCTAGAGACAGGTAGTCCTTACTCTCCAATCCCCTGGTATGTACCCCAGCAAGCCTTTCTCCTCCTTATTTCCAGTAATTCTAGAACCCTTAACACCTGTGCTACAGGATCACCACTTACAGAGCACAACCAGCTGGGGAGGAAATCAGTGACCCCTCACAGCTGAGCATCCAACCCACAGCCAGCCAGAAATACATACATACAAGGCATAAGACAACACGCACCTCTGCATGCACACACAAGACCCATGTTTGTGGACAAAACCTGGCAGGTATAAACTCAAGTCCAAAAAGTCACATTTATGTCATCCGTGCTTAGTCTAACGTACTCAGAAGCCCACAGATGTGGGAAGGAGCAGAGCATCACTCAAACAGACATGAAAGAAACATGAACAATTCATCAAGCTGGAGAACTGGGCCAAATCCTCTGAGTCTTTGTCCAGCTTCTGTTGGCACTTTTGGGGATGACATCACTGGAAGCATTGCTGGGATCCTATTATGTCACCTGAAAATCACTTTGGACAGGTTTTTCCTCTTTCAGTACTTCACCCAAGTCTAAAACAGAAGCAAGATCTAAAAGGACTGAACAGGAATTCACATCTCATTTTCCCTTCCCGAGGCACTTCCCTGAGGTGCAACTCATTTTGAAGCACAAGTACATAACAACAGACATAACTGCTGGCTTTTACCTGAGTAAAAACAAAACATAATTGAAGGCCCCGCACGCAAACTATAACCTCTGTTTAACAACTCCTAAAATAGCAATGTCTGCTGATCCCCTCTTTGCTTCTATTAATCATCACAGCCACTATAAACTGTATGGATAGTTGCATGTCTGAAACCTCTTACTGCCCAAAAGCTTGACATTTGATTTTAATTTCCTCTACTTTTGGGAAATTGAAAAAAATAATTACAGGTATGCACATGACCACTCATGATCAGATAGACCTAAATGGGCAGCTCGGTTAGGTATGTACAGGGCCTGTTGGAGACAGATGTAAACCAGAACGACAGGAAGGCCAGAGAAAGGGTAGCAGGGACGCATTAATAAGTGACCTCAAGTCACATTAGATTTGAGATAATTTTACTAGATGTTTTTAAGTATCCACCCTATGTAATCAGCAATGATTATTTTCTTTCTCCTAGTTCTACAGAACTTCTGAAAAAGACAAAGTTAAATACATAAAAGCCCAATCAAGCATGGGAGATCGGCACCTGCTCAGCAACTAATTACAAACATAGCCAAAGATGTGAGAGCACTCTAAGAGAAAATATCAAAACTGCCTCCTGAACACACCATGGGTCAGTATTTTTGAGATGGGGAAGCACAGAGATAGAAAGCTGAATGGAAGCAACATGTCCTGAAGCAGGAGAGTCCCTCCTGTAAAGTAGTCCTGGATATTTCAGACCTGCAAGGCTAGCTAGGCATCTGCAGATTATTAGCCAGACATTTCCACCTTTCCTCATGTAACTCACTGTTTAGAGTATTTATTTTTCTTATCCTGGTCTTCATAAATATTTGTATGGTTTGGATTTTACAAGTAAATGTTATAACATTTATTAACTGGAGAAGGTGGGATGCAGAACCCTCCCTCACGCAGGGCCCACACCAAGAAGCAGGAAGCCCAGGAGGAGCTGGTGCCTCCAGTGGCCAGCAGGAGCTGGGGAAGATCTCCAGTATGCAGCATAACAGCAGATGAAACCCCCACAAATACTCAGTAGGTTTCAGGACAAAGGTTTTCACTAATTTAAAGGGTTCAGTAAATAAGAACTGAAAACTAAACAACTCCAGAGGAAGAGGTTCTCACTGAGTTCAAGTTTACAAGTAGCAGCCTTGCAACATGCAGCAAGTGGTCAAAATGGTGGGACCTGATCTGGTTCCATCTCGGCATTGCTTTTCTGTGCAATTCCCTTCAGACTGGAAAAGTAATCAGTAAATGTCTACTAAACTAGCAAACATCTTTTGTTCCAGTAAGCTGCAAAAGGTAAAAGTTACATTTGTGGCGCTACTACAAAGCCAATGATGCTATCCAATTAATGAAGTCTATCTCTTGTTTTTTATCATGAGGTATTAAAAATGTTCCAGACAGTGAAAATACACTTCATGTTATCTTTGTGTGTATTGACAGGATAAAAACAAATCTGACCTTTATTTAATTACTTACAATGATTGGCATATTCTTTATAACAAATAACAAAGCTTTGGAAGAAATCCTAAATGTATCACTTTGATCCTCATGCTGTTAACACTTAGGATGTACTCAACTATAAAGTGCTTGCAAAACTGACAGACATGTTGTTTATATAAATCTCATTAAATTGCTTCCGTTCTCCAGATGGATGGCTTAAGTCACTACAGTACCAATCCCAAAGAGTGTAACTGTATGCACAATATGCTCTATGACAGATTAACTATGAATCCATTAAAGGCAAACTAATACTGTCGAAACACATCTGTAAGGCACAAAGCAGAATATCTGCAGAAGATTTTGCTGCATAGTCTACACCAGTTTGCAGTAATCATTGGGAAGTCCTTTGTCACAGCGCATGGGGTAAGAGGTCTGTGTACTGCCAAGCAAATATGCAAGGTATCACACTAATGATTTATAATTATAAGGAGACTTATAAAAATTCATTACACTAATTAAGCTTTACTTTCTCCAATTAGCAGCATCATTTGATAAAAGAAGAAGGGGAAGCAGGAAGAAAAGGAAGAAAATTTAATCAAACCAGTTCTGCTGCTTTTTTTTTTTTTTTAATTTAAATGGGAAAAAGAAAGTAATGATGAGGTTTTGTTCCTGAAGGAAGCGAGGCATGAAACATCCCACTGTTACACAAACTGCTCATTCTCTGTTATTTGCCCAGCTTGCTGCATACAGAGAACACTGCAGAGCAAAGAGCTGAGAAAGCTGTCAGCTGATGCCTATATTTCAGTCCTGCAAGCGCTGGGAATGGTGCTTGCACAAACCATTTCCATCCTCCCAGCACCTTGATGTAGTGTGGGGCCAAGGGCTCACAGGCAGAACCGTAGTAAAAGAGACTAAATTTTAGCTAATACTATCTTTCTGTTAGCATTTGTCAAGTCGGCATGATTGCATTATTCTTTACCAACAGGCTTTTAATCAGTTTCAGCACATTGCAATCTAAGCTTCAGTTTAGCATGTAATTAGAGTGACAGCACAGCAGTAATCATTTGCTCTGGCATTCATGACACAAATAAAAATCAATTCTTTAATTTCTGTGGAGGCTGTATGGATTGGGCCCTAAGCATTCCCTTCTGCTGGCTACTGCCGTACAGCAGGTGAACTACCAGCAATCAAGAACTGATCAATTGTTGCATCCTTCTTTATGAGTATAGAGTTGACAGAAAAAGAAAGCCAAACAAATAGATCCAACTCCACAAGTGTCTCCAGGATACCTGGCTTCCATAGGTTTCTGCCAAGCCTGTCATTGTCAGTAAAGCGGTGTTGTGAGGAAGAGATTCAGAAATCCTTCATTAAATTAACACTGAACTGGAATAAAATTCTCAGCTCAAATGTAGCACAAAGTTGTTTAACCATCCAAGTTCTATGACCAGAAAAAGCAAGAAAAAGCCTTTCTGGAATCAAAACACTTGAAGGTTACCGGAATGATGTTATTATGCATGAAAAACTCTCTGCACTTACAGAAGAGCAGGAGACATTCCTGTCCTCAGACATCACCGATTCAATCACCAGAAAGATCAAAAGCAGCTATTTGCTCAAAGTAATTGGCTGTTTCTATAAAATTTTCACACTTCAGTGATCTTACCATTCCTACACCTCCACTCTTGAAAACCCGGCGTTTGACCTGATGAGCATCAGGACTGCTGAAGAATGGATTATTGTTTGTATATAAAGTACCCAATCATGGCCTAAAATATTCAAGGCACACAAAAGTGATTTCAAAATATTTTCTTTGGTCAACAGCAAACATCGTCTTGGAATATAAATGGCGCCCACAGCTTTTTGTAATCTCATAAGTTCAGTATTGCTTTTGCTCAGAAATGAAGCGCTGTAGTGGTAGACTAAAGGATTTGTCATTCTCCAGTGTTTCATTTTTATGAATTCCAGGAAGGTTTCCAGCTGTCGAGCTTCTTATCAAGCAGCTGCAGAAATACACAGCTTCATTTTAAAGCTCATGGTTGTCTTGTGCAAGTTTCTCGCAACAATTTGAGATGACTCTTCATTATAATAAGGGTCAGTATTCAACCAGCCAAGAGCTGCTACGTAAGTACATGAGCGTTTTAAATAATTACCTACAAAGCAAAGGACAAGGTTCTTTGTATATTTGGAGATTAAACGTTTGGGTGAAGAAGCATAGGGGAGCGTAATATTAAGCTCCTTATGCCAAGTGTGAAGGTTTTTAGGTAAAATGCTATTTGACTAAAGAAGGTATGATAACTACTGCAGTAGGCAAAAACAGAAGGAGGGAAGGAATGGGAAATGAAACAAGGCATGTAAATATTTAGCACTCAGGCACTGACCAGAGGGAGGAAACCAACTTATAAAAAGTTGTCTTTTTCATGACGTTGAAGAGGAAGAAAATCTCCAAAGCATCCTGGGAGAAAATCTTAAATGAAAACTTTACTGTAAAGGGAATTTATACTGTTATCCAGCAAGAGATGTCTGATCCATACACCTACTGCAGGACTGCTGCACCAGCAGCTTAAAATAAAGTGAGACTTACACAATGTTGTGCCATCTTCTAAGTCATTATCTCCCATGGAAAACGTATTTAATAATTCAAATGTTCGTTTCCTCAAGTCTAACATCTAAACGGAAATCTCACAGTGCAAAGGCCACACTGGAAAGCTATTCCTGTTTCTTCCCCAAACAGAATTGTGCGGGCACTCAGACGTCAGCCTCTGAGACATGAAACAATTAACGATTGAGGAGATTTTTTCCAGTTCTGCTGAGATTACTTACAAAAAAAACAAAAAGAAAAAAGCTCTCCCCTTCTGCCATCTAAACTGCAGGTCAGGATCGCTCTTCTCTAGATGTGCCAGTCTCAGGTGCCTACCTTTTGAATAGCACACTGTCCAACTCCTTATGATGCTGACAGCCTTGCATCACAGTGCAGAGCTCAGCTGCCATGAAATGTGAGTACAGGCCATTTTACACGTATTACACAGGAAGAGATAGCTTCCCTGAAGTACGTGCGTGTGTTAAAACTTGAGACTTCTTGTAATTATCCATCAGTATCTCCTTTCTTCCCCTCGCTCACAGCATGGCAAGATAAAATACAAGTATAAAAACACACCTGATGACTTTTCTGAGTAGTTTGTCATCTCTCCTTTGTTGTTCAGTAATTTTTCTCCCAGTTCAATAACTTTTTTCCACTTGCCAGGAGAATGTTTGACATTATTAATTCCTGCAGAACCCAGCCTTCATTAAAGTTTGGAATTAGTCACTGCAGTTCTGCATGCATTTTTTTTCTGGCAAAAACAAAGCACTCCTTTGCTTAATTAATTTCATGAGGTTTTTGAATTATATAAAAATAATTAACAGTAGAAGCGGATGCTGAGAAGCGTTCTCCATTCTAACAGCCACGGCACACGGAAAATCTTGGACCTGAGAATGCTTTTATGCCCAATTTCTGCCCAAGAAAGGTTCATGCAGTTGTCTCTGATACAGATTATATAATCAAAGGCCAACTTCACAACAGCACAAATGGAGGGACAAAGTGGAACACAACTCTGCAACAGCCCAATGGCTGCAGGTGTACAAACTGCAATAGAGAAAGGCAAGAAACCTTTTAGCTCCTCCTTATCTTCCACTAAATGCTCATAAAGTGCATGAAATGCAATATATTTTCTTTTAGTTTCCTCCTCGTTTTCACTTGTGTGGTTTTAGATTTCTGCATTTAACAACCTTCTGCACTATTAACAGATGTTATGTTAGTGCCAGTGAAAAAAATGAACAGGACTGACAAAAATGACAAGCTCTGGTATCATCTGTTCACTGTTGTCTTTTTTAAGGATCATCATGAGAATTAACCCTATCCTGACCCCCTACAATTAGTCTAATTGGATCCAAACAAATGCAGCAGAAACATCAGAGGAGCTCCAAAAATTCAGGATAGGTCAGCACTGAAAATCAGTCCCATTCCTCCAGTGGGGAGGAATGGGACTGATAATAACCACCTTCTGGAAATCCTTTCCTGGCTTAAGTCACTTCTTCATCTATGTTCTGTCCCCACACAGTACTGATCAGCTAGGATCCACCTCAACAAGCAGCCTCAGGTGCACAGACCTGGACAGCACGCCAAGATTGCTACGGGGCTGTTCCTGTTTGACACTCAGTGATAATGATACATCGTCACTTCTGGATTTTTTTTTTCTTTTCTGAGTTTCTAATTTCCAAACTGCACAGTTCCTCTTGTTGTAAATTTATGACACTGAGAAAAGTTTTTAGAAGTTATTGAAATGCAAAAATGTATTGTGTAAGAGTCAAACCTCAGTACGTGACAGTGAAGAGCCCAGGAAATGACAGTACACATAATACAGTCACAGTGACTTATCATATCCTCATCCTTCTTGAAATACTCTCAGTGGTGTCAGAATAACAATCAAGATCAGGGAATACCTCTTCTGCCTTCAGCTATAGCAAGAACACAGCAAAAGAATTAGCTGCTCTCTAGAGACTTCTGCAGAAAATAAGAGTGTTATGCACACTGGTGACCAAACATCAGGTGGCAAAACCAGAAATAGAAAAACAACATTAAATTAAGACAGAGTAACAAACTGCACACCAAACAAGAAGGAAGAGTTGAGGTACAGCAGTAGCTTTGTGCTGAAAATTCCACTGACATAGAGCTAAAACCTAGGAAATGTCTAAAATCTTCATCTAGAAGAACAAAACTTCATGGCTGAGGGCTCCTTTCTTACAGGAACAAACAAAAAAATCCCTTGAAAACTTAGAACCAAACAGCAACTCTGGGTAGTTTGCAACCTGCACCACCATACTGAGCTTATTAGGACTAAATGTCCTCTGGCAAATGGCAAATGCAAAACTTCTCATTTCTCCTCAGCCTATGTGATATCAGTACTTTTTCCTCTTAAAACTGAGACTTGATCAAACAAAACTGTGCCTGCAGGAAACTAAGGAGCTGCACGTGGTCAGACATCCATTATCAGCTCAGCAGGCTCAGCAGGGGGTGGTCTCAGGAACTGCAGCATCAACACAAAAGGGCAATTAGATCATAAATTTAATTAAGAATCTCTGCATGCTGCTTATATATGCTATCTGATAATATTTCACATGTTCCAGGGAGCAAGATGTGGTTGTTTGCCTCTCATAGCAAGGGAGACTAATGCATTAGGAAACTTCTAAGTTAGTGAACAGCTGAGTATCTGGCAAATACAGCTCACCTCTTGGGCAGGCTGCTGGCCAGGCTGCCAACCTCTTTCTCCTCTTTAACAGAGAAGAGGCTTCAAAGGTCTATTAATTCAAAACACAAAAGAAAAAAATAATATTAGAATAGACATTATTTTCAGCAAAAAAATTCTTGTTGAAAGACCATTTACCCTATGCAAATGTACCCATGTGCCCTAGTAATAGAAAATCCTAATTTAAACAATGGCTTACTTACTATAAATACGTAACTGTCAAGAATTTCAATGGGAAGTTTGCAGTAAGCAATTCTGCTTTATGTTGAATGATAAAGCCACTCCCAACAGAAACCAAGGGCAGGATGAGTCTGCCACAACTGAAGAGAAAGTTCAGAATAATAGTGTTTCCTATTTCTTTTCTGCACTTCCAAGGAAAGTTGAATGAACATGTGCATGCTCATGATAAATCCAGTAATCTATTTCATTGAGTTGGCAAAGGAAACAAGAATTAACCTAGGCATTTCTAGGAAGTACTGAGAGTTGCTATGTTCTAAAAATCTAAATCAGTAGTAAGAAGTGGTAATTCAGGAAAAAAATTACTGATTATGATACTGATGTCTAATAGATAAGACCCGCATGTGGGCACAACAAAGTCATACAATGTTTCACTTCAAAGACACGTCTAATTTCTATGTTAGATTTGCTACATAATCCTCTTTTTAAATCTATTTAAATTATAAAATAAGGAAAATAATCTCTGGAGTTTACTATCATGGATGAGCAAGGAGGTATTACTGGCTTGCCAAGCAGTAAATTGAAATGAAAAAAATATCCTAATTAACAACGTTTGACTTGAATAAAAGGCTTCCTCTGAGCACCAATTTCCATGTGCTTATGTGAAACCATCCACATAAAAAAAAGTGAGAAATAATATTTTCCTTCACAGTAAAAATAAAACTCTCCAAGAGACCCCTTTGTAGTTTGTATTCCTGTCTTTCTGAATTTTTACCTTTCTGCACAAAATACAGCCTATTTGCTTGCAGTTAAAAGTAAATCTCTTCATCTTGCAGCTGAACAATCATGGCTTATTGCCAGAAGCATAAAAGAGAAGGGAGACTAACACTGCAACTTCATTTTGAACAGCTGTAGGTTGATATTAGTAGAAAGTTGACAGTTATAATTAAGCAGGGAAACAGACAACAGCACCACTGTAGAGCTGAGTGGTCTGGCTATTGTTAGTTGTAAAACCAAACATCTTAATTTGGTTTTGTTTGCATGCTATACATGGGAGGTAGAGTGGCAGATCACTGAGCTGCTTTGAATTCTACATGTAAGCAACTTAAAGAGCATCTGTAAACGGTGTTGAATTTTGCTCCTTCATTAATGAATTGGGAATTAAGTAGATCTCCAGAGGAAAACAATTTTCTTCATAATACGAGCAAAGCATCTCTGCAAATATTTAGGCACTTATTCACTGAAAACAGATCCATTTGTTTCTACAGCTTCTGCCTAGAGCACTCCTTCCATCTCGTGTTGCACTGCTCATGGCACTTGGGCAAAGAAAAATGAAATTTCTATCACACCCTTGTGTGTAAGAAATGGAATGCATTTCAGAAGTTAAAAATTTCCCACTTCACCCTTCAACAGCATCGAATTTTCACAGGCTGTTACCTGTCCAAAATGAAAACTGCACAAAAACAGAAATGTTTCCTTCTTCCACAAATGTGAGTGAGGCCATCCTAGTCCTTTCAGACCTAGACCTAGAAAGACTTTTTAAATCTCTAGTTTGAAGTGTAGAGACAGCCATAAGCAGCATCATTGTGCTGGCAGGGCTGGATGTCTCCATGTCATGCAGCTTAGGCTGTATCACTATTCACGTTATCCCAGATCTTGTCAAGGTCTTTCAGTAAAGAAAAAGTGAAGAACTAGCGTTTCAACGTCAGCAAGAAACAAGGAGAAGGGACAACTACATAACATAATTTCAACATGTCTTAATACATCATACCAGCCTGCAAAATGCCATATGCCTCTTCATGTTTCACCCTTAAATCATCTCACTTAGTGACGGTAATCCATTTATTTCCAAATTTATTTTATACCTACTTTCATTTGTCTTGAATGTAACTGATGATGGATCCAATACTTCTACTCACACACTAGAAATAAAAAGCCTCTTTACACATTAATGTAAGCTTCAAGCTTTAATTGACTTGAATACATTTTGCAAAACACGTCTCTCTGATGCAGAACTGTCAGCACAAAGTTCAAATACTTGCCTGTATTTTCACAAATCACTGGAATAGCCAAGCATTCCCGCCCTATTCATTTCTAGAAACAGAGAGCTCTGGAACACAAAATTTGAAGATATTCTTTACAGTAGAAAGTCTACTGTTTCTGTGGCATATTTCAGCAATATTGAACAATTTTTGTTCTAAAATGCAAACTGCTAGTCTGTGCTGACTAATTATATTCTTGAAAGTTTTCTCACATAGGTAGAAATAAAGGTTCCCTTTATTTCCCTTAACAACACAAATGCCCTGTACAATGGCAAACAGAAAAGGTTGCAAGACTGACCTCCGCATTTTCCTCTCCCCAAATCCCTTTCTCTTCTTGCATCTCAGTTTATTATTTGATATTTGAGCACAACAGTTTCCAACTTTGAGGCCAAGAAGCCTCTGCCAACTCCAAGATTTTCTTCCAGAACACAGAGGTGACCCCCGGGACCAGCATGCGCCTACCTGCTGCATCATGCAATGGCTCTGCAGATCATCTTCCATGGCCTTGGGAGCAGACAGGTCCCTAGCCTGGGAAATGGCCAAATCTCATTTTCTGCTTAAATACTGCTAAAAATCCTTTCAGTACAGCATCTCTAACAACTCATGATTTTATGCCAGCAAAGGAGACTAAGCAGCAAGGTGTCAGACGAAAACAACACACAACATTTCTCTCCCCAGGTTTTGCCTCACAAATCCTTTTGCAGGCTAAAGGACACGAACTGCTTCATGCCAGACAGGGATTATCCCCAACAGGCTCCAAGGGCACGTGGAATATTCTAAGATGTGCCGCCTAACCTGTCAAATCCATTAGCACCATCTGAGGACTGCCAGGTACCCCTCGAGGCACATTAACCTCCTAATCCTCTTGTTGCGAACACTCACAACAAGAACCAATACACAGCATCCCAAAATCATACTGTCACTAGTCAAGCGCCTAAATGCCAAAAAATTCATTTTATTTAGGTATTAAGTAGAGGTATGTATTAAAAAAAAAATGCAGCTAACTATATCAAAGCTAGTGATATTGATTCTACTTGGTTTTCAGGTCCTTGCATTTCAGTCTGCCCTGTCACATGTAGGTTTCATTCATTTAAAATAGTGTAATATTTTAACTACAATGAAATAACTACTTCCTCTTGCAAAACATGCCACTCCATGCTTCTGTACCTTATTTTCTCAGGCATAGGCAAGCAGGTGAGCATTGACAGCCATAGACCAGAGCTCTCTGTAAAGGTTAACAGCAAGAATTACCATCAAAGCTGGATTCAAGTTTTGTAGAGCAGAAGAATGCTGTGAGAAAACAAGATTATGTGTGTAGCTAGCCAGGAGACTTCCAAAAGTTAATGACTTTGTACAGTCTACAGAAAAGAAAGATCTGAATTTTTCTCAGGAATGAGACACAGGATTTTAACAGCCAGGCATCTGTCACTTTGATATGTGCATGGTCCCTAGAGCTGTCTAGCTGACAAAACAACATCTATTAAAATATATTCTGAATAAAAAAAGACACAATAGTACATTATTCTTAAGACTGCAATGTGTCAGACAGATTTACAATAGAAATGTTACAGTCCCAGGCATACCTGTGAGTCACTGTTAGCAAATCAGAAGAATCGTTTGGAGTTGGAAGGGACTTTTAAAGGCCATCTAGTCCAACTCCCCTGTAATGAACAGGGACGCGTACAGCTAGATTAGGTTCCTCAGAGCCCTGTCCAGCCTGACCCTGAACATTTCCAGGGATGAGGCATCCACCATCTCTCTGGGTAACACATTCCTGTACCTCACTACCACTACTATAAAAAACTTTTTCCTTATATTCAAACTAAATGTCCCTGTTTCTGGTTTGAACTTCCAGGCTGCTTCCGGGTCTCCCCAGAATCTTCTCTCTTCTCCAGGCTGAACAGCCCCAGCTCTCTCACTTGAGGAGTGTGGTTGACATGAAGGAGAGGTGGGTTTGTGCAAACCTCATTCAGTTCAACAAGGCGAAGTGCAAGGAGATGTACCTGGATCGTGGCAATCCCAAGCACAAATACAGGCTGGACAATGAGTGAACTGAGAGCAGCATCAAGGAGAAAGATTTGAGGATGTTGCTCAGTGAGAAGCTCAACATAAGCTGGCAATGTGTGCTTGCAGCCCAGAAAGCCGACTGTATCCTGGGCTACATCAGAAGAGGGATGGCCTGCAGGTCTGGGAGTTGATAGTCCCTCAGCTCTGCCCTCTTGAGGCCACCATCTGTGTTCAGCTCTGGGGTCCCCAGCACAAGAAAGACGTGGAGCTGCTGGAATGGTTCCAAAAGAGGTCACGAGGATGTTCAGAGGGCTGGAACACCTCTCTAGAAGGACAAGTTGAGGGAACCGGGCTTGTTCAGCCTGAAAAAAAGGATGCAGAGAGACCTGATGGAGTCCTTCCAGTACCTAAGGGGGGGATACAGGAAAGCTGAGACAGGACTCTTTGTTCGATGATGTAGTGATAGGACAAGTGGGAATAGTTTTTAACTAAAAGGGGAGAGATTCAGATTAGACATTAGAAAGAAATTCTTCCTTACAAGGGCAGTGAGGCACTGGAATAGGCTGCCCAGAGAAGCTGTGGGTGGAAGTGCTCAAGACCAGGATGGGTGAAGCTTTGGGTAAGCTGGTCTGGTGGAAGATGTTCCTGCTCACAGCAAGGGGTTGGAACTAGATGAGCTTTAAGGTCTCTTCCAACACAAATCATTCTGTGATTGGCTTTGCTTATTGCAAAGCACACCTCTTCCTTTTTTTTTCTCCCCCTCCATGCTCCTTTCCTGTAAGAAAGGCTTCATTTTATTCTTCCATCTAAACCACTGCTTCAAAGGTTAAGACATGCATTTGCTCACCTGTACAGAACAGGCCAAGGAACTAGTTCAATTTTTGATTCCACATATGACTCAGCAAAAGGCACCTTAATTTGTTAAATCAGCCCAGTTCTGAAACACAAGGCAATGCTTCCCCTCTCAATGCTGCCTACTACAGTTGTGGCTGAGTACCATATTGGTTTTAGTGCCATCTTACTCGCCTCTTCAGCTATAGCCTTAGTGCTTGCCTCCAGCTTACAAGGAAGATGAGAACTAGACTAAGAGCAGCATGCTCAAGGATCATCTTCTCCTTGAACAATGTATCTCCAGATGTTCTGAGTCCTCCAGTGTTTCTCATTTTCAGAGCATGCTCTCATTGCCATAAGAGCAATTATGTGTTCTACATGCCCCCTCAATGCTATTGAACACAACAACAGCGCAAACACTAGCAAATGGCTAGTGCTCTTGCAGTTTTGCCCAAATCTTGACACTACTGATCTAATGATCCCTTGAAACAGGATTTGCTCAGTACACACTAGAAACAGCACAAATGTGCATTCTCAAGTAGTACAGTAGATAGTTCATCGTGAAGAGAGCTAAAAGCATTAGGACAGTATTGTTTTCTTTCCAAATGATCCACAGAGCTCTTGAGTTATCTGTCTTCAGTGGCTTGGACTGCTACAATACTTCCACTTCAGAGCATAAATGAGACTGTCCAAATTCCAGCTGCTTAAACATACATAAGACTGCCTCATCCTATAAAGAAACAGTAATTAAAATTTTAAGATAACCAAAGCATTGTTTTTTAAAGGACATGAGGTTACGTGAGAACAGTTTACTATAAGAAGGAACTTGTACAAGACATTGATTAAAATCCCTGTTGTGGTTACAGGATGTCTAAAAAGCTACTGGAAACCAGACATCAATGAAAACCTGAAGCCAGTAAACTGGGTTCTTTCAGAGTCCCACTAAACCACCATTAGTTGTTAGTCTATTTTGAAATTTTAATGGAGAAACTTGAACTATTGTTGAAACCTGAAACAGAAGCTTATAAATGCCTCTTTTTCCTTATAAAAGCATTCCCATTTGAATACTCTTCTGTTCTGCTATAGTTAAGACAGCATATGGACACAAGCAAGATAAGGTTTGTAGGTAAACAGCACTGCCTGTATTAAACCAAGTGAGACAACTTCAAGGACATCATAAGCTTTGGGGCACAAAAGTCCTTTGTAAATCAGCGATGAAAACAACTCTTGTGTATTCCTCATGTACTTTTTAACTACATAGCACATCTAGAAAGTTCAAGGAAGTCAGCTTATGTCTTCACGTTCTCGGGAGAAAAAGATCTGTTTCAGCATGCCCTGCTCCATTTCCAAGCATTCTGCAGCCTAAGATTCTCACCTTTAAATCTATCAAGGTTAAAAACAATTGTTCAAATATAACAAATATAAGGCCAAAAGGGTGTAAGATGTCTGATATAAAGTTCTGTGGATTGGTGTTCAGAAGTACCAGGAGAAAACTGACAGTCCACCTCTTACAGTGGCACTTTGCATTTTCTTAAGTGATGCATGCCTTGACATATTTTGAGTTACACAAAACAGAAATGGGTGGCCCAAAGAGAATGAGTTACCTGTGAAATACTTAATTGTGAGTTATGATTTAGGAAGAGATACTCTCCAAGTTAGAGAAGTCTGCAGAATCACCTGGAGAGATTAACCGGCACCTTGCTTTTTTCACAGTACCTTTCCTACTCTGTTCGCTGCATTACATGTCTTAAATGAGAGCACTATCTTTTTTTTTTTTATTTATGAGATTAAGGCAAATAGGGAGAACAACTTACCCTAGATACTCCGAGGTTAGAATAAAAAGAGCCACAAAATAGTACAAAATAGATACAGTTTTAAAAACGACATCCTTCATTGACATTTTTTTCATACTCTGAAACTGCCCAACTGAGAACAATTCAGAAGGCCATGGAGCGATTTTTTACATCTATGTTGAATGTCTTGAATGAGGTCTCAAGTCTTGGACTCTAGACAGTATGCTACTGCAAGTAATAATTATTAAGCATGTTATCAGTAAACACTACATGGCTTTCCATTTTTAAATTTCCAATATGTAATACACCTAAAAAGTGAAGCTGGTCCATAAAGAAAAAAGTACTGGATGTGTTAGGACAGAAAATTCAGATTAAGTTCTTAAATACTTTTTAGTTACTTTAAGGCACTGAAAGTTTGGCAGAGAAAAGAATCAAAGCTTAGGCAGGTGAACTGCTTATCCTAATATCAGCATGCTCAGAAGGTTCCCTAAGCAAGACTGCTCAAAGAAGTTTGGTAAGAAGTAGGTGACCTAAGTGTGCATTCTGTTGTTTTAACAAAAGCAGGTATTTTTATTTTGTACCTGCTACTGCTGTCATTTTGAAATAGGACTTTGAAACAAGGTGAAATTGAAACAGCATTTCTGAGAAATGATAAATTATGGATGAAACCTACAGTGTCTAAAGGAAAGGAGAGCATTCGATATATTTATTCTCCATGATAGCTAGAAATGTCAGAGAATAAAAGAAAGACAAACGTGTTCAAAGCATATATGCATATACCTTTGCATATGGCTAGCATTTAACTCTCATGAGGAATCATGGGATATTTCTAATCCTAAATTAAGCTTCTGTGTGCATTGCAGTTGGACAGCATGCTCTCCAGTGATGCCATGATGTAGGTTACACAAGAACTAAACAGTAAATCAGAAAGTCGTGTCCTTAGATAATACTGCATGATGTTAAGGGTTCCCCATGTCTACATCACATCTGTGTGTAAACACACACACACTTATAGAAACAATTAAAATTCTCACAACTTTCTCCTATATCAAAGTTCTGATAGAAAATTCCTGCTTCCCTTCACAACGTGGTGTTTTTAGAAGTTTGTTGGCTCTTTTGGGTACGTGCAAATATACTTCAAAATATCAAGACACAGGCTAGCATTAGCCCAGCATAGAGCATACAAATGCATTCTGTGCTCTGTATGCTCTGACAATGCCTGTGAGCTGTATGGAATGGCTACTCCTATTCCTTAAATCCTTTTATAACTTCTGGAGAGAAATAGCATTGAATTACAACTCCATGAAAAAGGTATCAGGGTTGGCAATGACAGATGAATACTTTTTGCTGTGCACCATAAGCACAATAAACATAGTTAAATATTCTGAGGCTGCTATTTATTTGCAAATCAATGGGGAGATATTTTTTAAATAACAGACAATAAGCTCTTGTTTTCTATTCTAAAAATTGTTATGAAAAGTGAGGGAGAAAAAGTGAAGGTCATGTTCTCCATTGCAGCTGAAAAGACAGAATTGGTTCTTTTTCTATGAATGGGAAGGATTAAAAAGCAAGTATAACAAGCAGTATAAATGCCATCCTCTAACAGATACCAAAACTATTCCTGTATGTTCCTAGCAAATCTTTTGACTGTTATAAAAACAAACAAGGTTGCTGATGACTTTGGAAGACTGGTTAGTAGCAGGCATAGCAGACAAACTTATTTTCTTCTCTCTCAAAAAGAAGGAAATTTTCAAGGTACAAGCCATTGCTCTACCACTGAGCACTTAATAATTACATACTTTTCTATTAGGAAAACATAATTATAATCTTACTTAGGTCTTCGGTGCACACGCTGCACTCTATTCATTAACTAAAACAAGGACGAAAAATGTAAGGGCTATCTCAAACTACAGTAAATCATATGCCTCACATAGACAAGAATGTCAGTTTTTGTACAAGGCCATACCTAGGTCACATTGCAAGAACACATTGTTTTGTACTGAAGTATGATAGAAAGTATTTTTAGCTTAACTCACTTGGCTTGAAGGTGTTCCCCTCCCCCCCTCAAATCAGCTTAACTCCATGCAGAGTTACGCTCAAAAAGTTTTATTTTCAAGATGCATTTTTTTGCAGTTCAACTCCAACAACAAATTGCAAGGCAGTTTAGTGGAGGCAACAGGGAAGGGAGGCTGGAGAGGAGGTAGAACAGGGATTTTAGTACTTCAGACCAACTCAGCCACAATTGTTCACACCCATTCTCCTCACTTGGTCCTAGCCATGTGAAAAGTACATTGCCTCTGATACCGCATACCAACTCCTCCAAGCCCTTCTACTGCTCATGTATATGCTCCTTAGCCTGGATTTTACCTGGTAAAGAGATCCTCCCGTGAGACCTGCTTATGCAAAGCCAGGCGGAGCTTGGGATGCAGCAGCCATGCACTGAGCTGAGGGAAGGGCAGCCTCCTCAATGGGTGTGGGCAGCTGCACTGCTGGGACCTCCAGTATGCTCCTCAATTGGCTGCAGCCTCTGTATCCTGCCTGCTCTCACCTTTTGGCTGGCTGACCTTTAGGCCAGTGCTTGGCAGAAGGTCATAATAAGGATCAATTACATCATCGCCCGGTCTAATGTCATTGTCAGGCTCATATGGACATAAGATTTCACTCTGCTTTCAAAAGGCATGATGCTGTGCCAAGATACTCAAAACCATACGCCTGTTAATTGGGATAAGTAAGGATATTTTTGCTCACTGGCCCAGTACCGACATTAACAGAGCTATAATTCCCTCTGTCATTGTAGGGGACAGAGTTTATCCTCACCAACCCTTTCTTCTCAAGCTTTTCACTAGGAACTCTGAGAAGGGATTAGCATAGTTTTCCCCATGAGAAGTAACAAAATATTATTGGAATGTGTTTCTGGGAGGCTAAAGGATGAGTTATCGGTGATTTCTCAGTCTCTGCCTTCCGGATGACCAGTTCAAGGTGTCATTTTGCTCTGCAATATACACGTCCAAAATAGGGCATTATATTTGCTTTCACGATCCCTAGAAGCAAGCATTAAGTACTCCAAACCAGCACAATATTTACAGTGACCTAAACTTCCTGAGAAGCAGGAGAGCTCTCTTCAGCTTGAGGGAAATCCACAAAGCCTATCTGGGTTCTCAAGATAGCAAAGTAACACTACACAGATTAAATGAAGATCTTGATTCTGCCCTATACAAAATCATAATACTTGTTAGTCTGTTCTCTAAAAACAGCATAATATTGGTTAGTTTGTCGGCATTTTTAGGATAACTCAGTTCCTAGGAGCGTAGTGTTATAAATAAAATTTCATTTAGATAAAGATATTAAAAAATGTTTTTCCTGAAAGGAAGGAGCAACAAGACAACCAACTCAGTCTTTTCCAATCAGTGGTTTGTTTTACTACCTGTAATAACAACATTTAATCTGAAGTAATATTAGAACATACAGCTCTGGGACGCAGCAGGCGTTGGGAATGCGAAGGACAGGAACTGAACAACTCAGTACCAAAGTGAAATAAGTAAGTAGATAGAATGATAGGCATAAACTATTGCGATTCAAGGTAAAAATAAAAATAAAAAAAAAATCTATTCGGGCCTTTTAGCACCATCACTGCAGACATTACATTTCTGATATTTAATGGTCACAACCAACCAGCTCAGAAATTACTTACCACCCTTGAAGGAAAACACGGAGCAAAACAAAATCACACTGGCTGGCATCATTAATGTCATTTGCTCATTACTATTCCTCTCTCCTTAAATCACCTAATACCAAAAATGCTGGACTGAATCTACTTCAGCAGCATCCTGATATTTTTTCCTTTGAAGTTTAGAAATTGAATTAATCTAATCTCACTGTGAAATCTCACGAGACAGTTACACAAGGAAAATACTTACAATACAAACGTCATTAAAGAGGTAACAATATTCATAGTCTCTAGCTTAGTATTTGTCTGCAGAAACAAAACTTGCTTATAAGAACACAAAGAAAATGTTATGACTTATCCCTGCTGAGACGTAAAAGTGCTAGGATTAAAAAAAAAAAGAGAGAGCCAGTGTATCTTAAGGTCACTTATATGTTCAAATACTAACATGTAGGAGTTTGAGTCTTGCTTAGGTGGAAGTCACCTACTCTTCATATTTGTCAAGTAACCAAAATACAAGAAACTGATATTGAACTTCTCATCACTTCCTTGTGCCATTGCTTGCAAGGCCAGGGAGTATCAAGCAGCGATCCAGTGATCCCCTAAAAGCTTCCCTTAGTGGTTGCAAAGCCAGCCCAAATCTAACTACAGAAGAACAGACTGTAGTAGAGGAATAACATCACAGATTATAGCACGTGGTGGAAGGGATGATAGTCAAGAGTTGTGGTTTGTTCCCCTTGGCTATTTGTTCTCAGAGCATCCTCACTCTAGAGCAGGCAGAAACTCTCTCTCTTCCAGCACAGTTACTGACAGTGCCTCCTGCTACCAGCTATTCCAAAGCAGTATTTGTGTGACTGTTTTACAACTTTTCTTTTATTTAAATACTCAACAGCATTTTCTTTGAAGCCATAGGTAATCGTTCACCTGTCTAATTAATGCACTGTATAATATACAGGGGAAATTAAACTTCTGAGGTGTTTTATTTTTATTTTCAATTTATTTTTGGCTGTAAACACAAATTCAAATCATACTACTCTTTTTAAAATTCTTAGTACGCTATGCCACTGTTAAATGGGTTAGATTAGAAATTGATTTCCAAGAGAATCGTTTTACTGTTTGAAAAATCACAGATACCATCATGCAGCTGCTAAAGAAAACAGTACTGGCTAAGTTCAGAAACACCAAACTTCCTTCCCAGTTAAGGATCAGATACACGCTTCTTCCCTGGCTCTACTTTAGTGCATCTTCAGTTTTCAGGGATATATCTTCATGTCTTCAGGAAACTTCTGGCTCATACCCATCTCATTTGCTAGATATATGCTAACACAACTTCATGCAGTCATTGGTTTATAAAATTAGGTTGATGCCTGCAAGCTTAGATAGGCCGTGCAGGCTGTTGTAGTGTAGGGCACAATGAGGTACATTATCAGCCTTACGTGACAGCTCACTTTTAAGAGATTATCTGCTCAGCAAACTTCCCTCACTCAACAAACAACAAAGTGTTGTGCTACGCAAAATAGACTGGAATCAACACAATGGCTTCTAGATGAACACTAAACATAACACAAGGAAATATACAATTTATAACTATTTTGCCTATTTTGCCAATATTTTTCCTAATTCATTAACTAAAAACACAAGTTAGAAAAAGAATAAACAATCTGTCTCAAAAAAAAATCAAGCTACATACTTGAAGTAAGGACCAACATTGTTGATTTACATAGAAATAACTTTTTTCAAAGGCATTCAGAACACTAAACCAATGAAAATCATAAGAGAGAATACAGATGGTAAGGAAGGTCAGCTAACCCTGAACACCAGCATACAACTGATAATCAAATATCCCACGGGTCTACATATTTATTGTTACTTGATCTTCTGAATAATTTTCTTGGATTTTTCTAATAGCAAAGTACACATTTGGTCAGTTTTTCACAACAGAAAGAATAATTCACCTATCTGTTGGGTGGTTGAATAAGACACTGGATACCATTCCTATTCAAATATTCATTTATCAATTACGTATACAACAGAAGAAAGGTGAAATAGACATTTAAAGTCTGATTACTGTTGTATCCTACTATTGTAACTTGGTCACAAAATCCCCTGCTATGCTTCACTGTGAAAGAATAAGTTTTAGAACTTCAAATAGATTTGTTATGGTAGGTTACTGGATCTTACACTTCAACACGTTGCAAAATACAGCATAACCAGCATAAAGTGGCTAATGCCCGAGTTCCATTAGTACATTTCAAAAGGCGCTACACCAGTTTAGAAGCATTCTGAGGCAAGAATAACAATTACATTATTTTTGTAATGCTGCATCCATCAGCTGCTGACAGATGAGACATGCTTCCAGAAACATACGTAGTAAGAATGACTAATTTCTCAACTTGCACTCAAACCTGCTGGCCCAAGCCGACAGATTAGCATTTAATTAATAAAGTATATAATGTCTTTAATTATCTGATCTCATCTCACTGGATAAGGTTACCTGGGACAGCACTATTGATGCGCTCTCTCTCTCTCTGAACCATGAGCTAAGCTGAAATGAAATAAATGCACTACCTAAAAACTGCTCAGTCACCTACCCACGGCACCTTGAGAGAAAGTGTTGTCAGAAAACTTCTCTACTCAAGTACCTGTGCCCTTCTCACCTCACACCTGCATAGGATGCCATGGAAGCAGAGAAGTCTCTCCAAATCATGGCCACTGGCTTTGCTTGATTTTCAGAAGGGACAGAGCTGCTCCTGCTTCCCTCAGCTTCCCAACATTTCTCTGAAATTAAACAGGAGGTGACAAATTAGGATAGAAAAAGTATAGGACAGTGTAGCCAGAGGTTAACACTGGAAATTTCTCACAACCAAGTCAACAACATGCAGCACCTCATATGTCAAAATTATTATTATTTTAATTAAAATTATATTTTAATTTTGATGCAGACTTCTGGCTCTTTGGTAAACAGCAAAAGTTTAGCAGGGCAAAAGGAGCCTTAAAACCTTCACCACTCTCCTAATTGTAAATGCCAGCCAGCTGAGAATCATTTATAAATAATCAAATGCCAAGAATAAATATCAGCTTTGGAACAATCATTTCATTAACTGCACACACAGACAAAACACCACCTACACCAGCAAAAATGCACACACAAATAAGCAGTGACCAGAGATACGAGCATTAAGTCAGTGTTTCTTAAACTGAACATAGAATAACAGTAGGTTAAAACAAAGCAGATTCAGAAGTCACAAACGGATGCCTAAGTCACCCGAACCTTGAATAGTGCACAACACAGTGTGTTGTGTAACATTCCAAGCAGAGAAAGGAAAAAAAATTCTTTTTAGAGCTGGTGGCTGTTATAAGTTTAAATAATCATTTGATGTAGGATTTAAAACAATGAGTAGCTGCATATATTTTTATGCCTTAGCCTCATGTCTTTTAACTTATTCTATGGGTTCTTGTCCTTTGTGTCTTGATGATGTAGCTTCCCAATATGATGAAATGGAATAGACAAGCAAAGAATAGAACTAGTTTTTATTTCTTTAACACTCAAGGTATTCCAAAGCATGTGGAAAAATAACAAATTAGTACTGGTACTGCAATGACCATAGGTAAAACATAGAAGTGATCACATGCTCAGCAGCAGCACTCAGACACTTTAAGGGAATAAACTGATAGAACATTATTTTGTATTTCTGGTATTTGGGTTCAATGTCAAAAATACAGCTTGTAGACTAGACGTCAAATCCTTTTCATTTGGCTTGCTGATAATGTTTTTGCAGCTATTTTGGGCAGGTGGCTACGGAATGTAATCACCAGGCAGAGATCAGAGCAATTGGAGAAAGAGATTGATGCTCAGTACCATGCAGTGACACAGTCAGACCGACAGCCCTGCCTTAAGTCCCACTGAGGGGACTTTGCAACTTGGAAGCACTTTACAAATCTAGTATCAAAACTACCTGTTCCCTGAGATTTGGTCATTCTGATGAGGTTCAAAATGTGAACCTTTTCATTTTAAGTCTGTTAATCAACACACAGGACATTCTACTCTTTTAACTCTAAAATTTTTAATACTTTACAAGAACCTGTTCTTCAGATCATGTTCTGCTTACAAAGAAGTGAAACTACTTCTGACAGGCTGTTGGCAATTCCAGGCAAAGTATTCACAGACGTGCCAACAGTCAGATATAGAAAGAAGAGCTGAACTCACCCAGCTGGTGATGGGGCTCTCTGGCCACACAGTACTCCTTCTCAGCGAGCAGCCCAGGCCCAAGCGATGCTCTCCCTTCAGTGGTTGGCCCTCATATGAGCCCATAGTAGGGTTGGCCCTACTATGAGTCATAGAATAGAATCATCGCATCATAGAGTCCAGCCCTTCTGGTCACCCAGGGAACAGAGGTGCAAGCAATCTGCCTGCGCTCCCTGGGCCAGCCTCACCCCTTCACCTGGTGCTCAGTCACCACTTCAAGCCATCACCTAACAATTCCGTACAGATAATCTTTTCCCTATGATTTTTTATCGAGTTTCTACTTTTTTCCTATATCTTTTTGTACATTCCTGCATTTCAGAATTAAGTAATACATTTAGATTTTCCCTCTGTGCAAGCCTGCATCATTGCTACTTGATAACAGCCTACTGCTTTTATCCTCTTTAGTTACACTACTCTTTACCTTATGTGCATGATGAAAACAGATCTCCAAACCGCTGCCAGCATCTCAGAACTGTGTCACTATGCTTTGCAAGAAAACACCTCAGGGATGAAGTTAATGAAACCCAAAGCCCAGCTGAGCAAAGGCAGCATGTGTTGTGGCCAGCATGGAGACATACAAATCCTAAGTGGCTAGTTGGCCAGAAGCTACATGTATCTTTCTAGATGGCTTCTAGGGTTTCCACAGAACACAAGCATTCCTGAGACATCAACCTTCTGTCAAATGCTTTTGCAGCTAGTCAACAGATTCAGGAGCTATTTGGTGCTGACACAAAGGAACTGATAGCAAACACACTCACAGAGAACTGTCACCGAAGAGCTATTTCCTTATGAACGAAGACTAAAACCTCTCTTGTTTCCGCTTTTTGAATACAAAGGGTGACTGCATTGTGTGACCCTATTTCATTAATTTGGCAATGGAGACTTGTCAGGATTTAAACTGACCAGAATCTCATTCAAATCAGCACAGGGCTGAGATTCAGTTTTAATTGATGTAGCTTGGAATAAGACTCACCTCATAACTGAAATTTTTGGCTTTTATTCCCTGTGCTTAATTGCCCCTCCTCAGATGACCTTGAAGACAAAGTTTCATGATAATTCAACCTCACCAGCTCCAGGCTGTGATGATACCTCAGTGAAGCTAGCTAAATTCCATTGAACTGAAATAGTGGTTTGGTTGGTTGGTTTGGTTTTAATTCAAGTCTCTAAATTTTTCTCTTAATTTTTATATTTAGACTACATAGACTATATATTTTAAAGGTTAGACTAAGACTTTGTCTCGATTCCAGAGCAAGTAACTTCTACTGATGGCTTTCTCACACATTTACAGAGAATAAATACTGCGTACCTTTCATTCAGTCCTGCATTGTTTCCTGCAGTGTTTGAACTACTCTTACAAGGATGAATTATCTCTTTTCCAGTTGTTGTACATTATTTATTCTAATGTCATATATATTTTGTTCCTTTTTCTGTTTTATCTTGGCCACAATAATTCCATTTACCCAGTGAAAGGTTATGTCTTTGCATAGGCCTCTCTTAGCATTTTTCTACAAGGCAACATAGCTTCAACTCTGCACTGGTAGTTCTTCACTCTTCCTTCTAAATGGATTCTGCTGTCATACTCATACATTGCCCTCGATAGCCCTGAATCTGATATTCTCCCAAGCAGCACCCTAATCCAAGGTCCACCACAGCATTCACCAGCCAGATGTGGGAAGGACAAGAGCAACAGTTCAGTATTGCTAAGATAATGACTCCTGGGCCATAACTGGGCAGCTGCTGGGTAGTAATTGGGATTTAGGAGAATTATAATTACCATTAAAGAAACAGCTACCCTCACTGGACTCCCTTACTACACTGTCTCAGACTAAGGGCTAAATAGCTTTTAGACCATGGAAAAGAGCTTCGTTTCTAGATTAGTTATGTGGGAGGTTATGTTATATCCATCTAAGAAAATAATTTCACAAAACTGGAAGAGCTACTAAGAATCCAGATGAAGCACATTTTCATCACACTATGAGATCATCTTTATTTCCATAAAGAAAAGTTTAACTTAATCATTCAAGGGCAAAGTGATGGCTAATCTAACAATTGCAGCATTAGGATGCATTAGCAAGGACTTATATATGTTTCCTGGTTTTATTAAGTTTTATTACCTGACCGTGTTAAAGTTTGAAAACCAGTAATTTTGGTGATCTACAATAAGTAATGAAATGAGAAGAAAATCGTGTTAAAAAAACATTAAAAGGGAGAGTCATTCTTAACTGCAGAGCATAGGAAGCTGCAAGCAAAACTCCCATTAGCAGTAAATATAGCAGATGAAGATTATTCCCACATATTTGCTAACACAGACTCAATGATATTTCCTTGAATCAAGAAGTTATTTTCACCTTCTTACCATCATGGGCTTACCTGTTGTTGATCACTCTCATCACTTTAATGGCGTTCTCAAAAGCCTTACTTTAAATCTCAAATCTTTCATGTATACAAGCCTACATACACTGTGAATCACAATGGATAGTTCATAGATAGAAGAGTATTTAGGCACGTGTCCTGTGCCAAATCATTAAGCAGGCTGCTCTCCAAAGCCAACTTGTGAGTTGCTTCAGAAGCTGAACAGGAGCTCTTCAACTGAAGAAATTCTGAGGCGCACAGAAAATTTACTGTTTTAAAGTTTTACATTCAGCTAAAAGAAAAATTGAAACATTAAGGTCACTTCTTGCAAGAATAATCGGATGCCTCGAGACTCATAAAAAGTTAGAGGCTTTCTCTTTCTAATATTTAACTCTCGCTGACTGTGATGATTGCAATGTCTGCAGCTTATTAGAAATGGCCAGTCTCACTCTGTAAGACAGAACAAGTATTATGGACTATTTCCATTTTACTTTTGTTCCTGTGATACCAACAGTGTTGCACAAATTCTTCCAACAACACAGTTACAAGCCAAATCTAGGGGGAGCATTTTCACACGCCTGAATGACATGAAAGTCCTTCCAGTAGGTAATACTACAAACTTATTAACGAGGAAAAGAACCTAACAGTCACAAAGCAAGAGAAGATTACATCACAGGGGAAAATAAGAAAGATGAAAGGTATGCTTTCTGGAGTAATGACTGATATAGGCGTGTTCTACTGTCTCACGGTGATCCAGAGGTTCCTAGAGTAAGGAAAAATGTAGTTCAGCATTTAACATATCAATTCAGATGGAAGTGCAGAATCTGGTATTTTTGGGGTGTACTACTCCCAGAATTCCATTAACAGGAGGGAACAGAACAAGAGTGTCCCATGCAGCAGACTTCAATACCAAGTGACTGGTCACAGTCAAACAGAGAATGAGCAGCTTGACATCACATACATATTTATTCACTTGAAGGCAATGTATTATTCTTACCTTCTTGCTTTGAAATAATATTACATTGACATCACAGAAAAAAAGAAACATTTCTAATATCTAAAAGCCTCATTCCTATGAGTTTCCCATTACATTTTATACTCTTCACTTAGCTCAAATAGTTCTGAATATATCTTTTAGCAGCAGACTGAAACAATGGTTTTCCAGTCTGCCTCTGCTTTCCTTTCCTTAATGTACAGTCACATTTAGTGCATATTATTTAACTTCACATTTCGTAAAGAATGAAAATCACCTCTGCTAGAAGCCAGCATATCTACACAAATTAAATTCCAATTGCAAGTAAGAATCTGTTGAGCTTGGCTCCATGCATGCCTGCCAAAGAGCAGTGACTTTTATACAAAATGAATTGCTCAACAAAGCTATGATCAGTAAACAATCATTTCAGATCTGACTCCTGACAAGTATTTTTACTGACAGCAGAGGATGACAAAAGAAGTCCCTACTCTTCATCAAAAGCCATCTGCCACTATATGCTGTTTCAGACAATTAGTTATCAGGTAATGTTTATTCTAATCTTCTGCATTTCATTCCCACAGAAGTATTCTGACATTTTATTTGTGGGCAACCGAGGTTAATGTTTTCTGAAGACAAAAACTAAGTTTACTCTTTGATTTTCTACGTATTCATTGACGCATATCTTTCAGTGTAATTCCTAGGGTTTATATAATACTTAACCGAAAATCCCTGATTAGCTGGAACGCTCCTGAGATTTCACAATGAATAATGTGAGAACAAGTTTTATTTGGTTTGTTTTCAAACTCCTTTTTGAAAATTCAAACAATGGATTTGATGAAAATGCAGATTCTTCTCCAAAAATCCTCATTGTCCTTATTGCCAACTTATGCCTATGCATACCAATTGTTGAAAAATCAACTCCCTTTCCTCATCAATGTTTTAGGAAAAAATACTTGGCAACTGAATTTGTCACACATACAGTAACAAAATTGCTGGAACTTAGTTTTAATTTTTAGTACATACTATACAAACATATATTCTCAGATTCTCATTTGAGTTTGTTAGCTGTGCCTGCAGATAGCCATACAGAAAAATAAAACCATTATTCTAGAAGCTACTGTAGTCTGTGTAAGCACAGCCCAAGACTAGCCATGTCACATAGCTTGCAGACAGTGTGACTACCACAGTTTTTCATTTGCATCTCAGACCAGTAGAATAATTTATGTATTTATTTATTATAACAATATTGAACAGTTTTCAAGTAAAGTTGTTGCTAGGAATCCAAGAACACTCAGGTGTTTTTTGTGCTTCAGAAAATGTGAACATGGCTCACATGATCCATCCTACACTTACTGTGTTGCTTCAGATACGCACCTGAAATCAAAACAAGGCTTGTACCATAAACAAACTGTAGCTTAGATGATATAAAAGATGACGTCAAAAGGTCATTTTGACATCAGGTAAAACATATAAACCAGTCGTTATCCTTAAGTTCTCAAGAAATCTCTTTGTAAGTAGTAGCAGTTTTCCTTTAGAGAGCTGGTACATAAACACACAATCTAATGCATGAAGAAATAGTCTGAGGAGTGTCCTCAGCTCTGCTGTCCTAATCAACAGATACAAGATACTTTCCTCACCTAATACAAAGAGCAGGGCCCATATGCCACCACCACACATAAGTACCACTCCCACAGGAGAACTTGCACAAGAACTCATCTAGCTATTGTCCCTCCTCAGTCCTCCTCCAAGTGTCTTAGACACAAGGATGCTTCACACAGCAGCTCCACAGCCTTGGTTCTGTTCAACCTTTTTCTCAGTGACGTGGATGCAGGACTGGAATGCATCCTCAGCACCTTTGTCAACAACATGAAACTGAGAGGTGCTGGTGACTGCCTGGAGGGATGGGAGGCCAAGCAGAGGGATCAAGGATAGATTGGAGCACTGGGCAGTCACAGCTTGAAGTTCAACAAAGCAGAATGCTAAGAGCTGTACCCAGAACAATGCCAGACACAGGCACAGCCTGGGAGAGGAGTGGCTGGAGAACAGCAGGAGGGGACCTGGGGGTGCTGGTGACAAGCAGGCTCAGTGTGAGCCTGCAGCGTGCCCCGGCAGCCAGCAGGGCAAACTGCAGCTCGAGATGCATTAAACATTGCATGGGCTGCCTGTAAGAAGTGATTCTTGCAACTTTTGCTTAGCCCTAAAGTGGTTTGGCAGTTGAACTTGATGATCTTCGAAGGTCCCCTCTAAATGAACTCTTTTGTTCTGTTCTACCTCCTCAAAAATAGCTTCCAGTGTGTGCACCCCGAAACAGCAGGCATCCACAACAAGAGTAAATCTGTGATGTTTCTCCTCAGTGCTTAGAATCCAAAGAAAACTGAACAAATTCTTTTATGATATGACACAGAGATCATTGCTGCTTTGAAATTCAAAGGCTTCTCTTCTTTCACTTTATTTCTAATCTTGTAATTTTGAACTTTCATGTTGTTTTGGGCACGAATTTCTTTTGAGGGTATTTGTTGCAGATCCCTTTCATCAACAGTGCAGAACAGTTGTTCACCCACCCTGAAAAATTTATGTTGTTTGCAATGTTAGTGTTTTTTAACAAACAGAGACACAACAGCAATCTCACCTGTGGTTATTGTACATTTAAACATTTTTTTCCATCTCTTCTGAAATGTATTTAGTGCATCAAAATGAAGAAATTCTCCGGAGGAAATTAACCTAAGTCTATATGAATGGCATTTTCTTGTTCCAGAAAAAATTACATGCACTTTCCCTATTTCAGCAAATAAAGATGAGGAGAATGAACACAAATCTAGGGAACCTTATCCCTGGAAAGTACCATCATTTATCTGAGATCAGAAAGATGTTCTCAGCCCTGTCCTAACTCTTGAATAGGAGAGCTGTGAGTGTAAATGAGTGATCTGCAGGGAGACTGCAGAGGTCCAGAACCCATGGGATTACAGTAATAATTCACTGCTACAGACAGCTTTGCAACCAAGGTCTTTCCAACCTGAGCAGCCTTTTCTGAGAGGTGATCTGGAACATACATCAGAAGAAGAGCTATATTTCTTCGGAGATGTCACTGGAGAAAAAGACAACTTTAGAAAACAAAATTTAGACAGATTTCAGCTCATGTCCAGGTTTGGCTGACTCAACTCGTGGTCATTCTGAGCAGCAAACAAGTGAGTTTCTCTTTCCTGTTCCAAGCAAATTAAGATATCAAACAACTCCTCTTGCTACAGCAGAATGAAGTACAAGGCTTCAAAAATACTTTTTTGTTTCATTTTTTAAGAAAAGAACTTCTCATCCCCATGCATTTATGTCTCTCTCAATAGCCTGTCCTAGCTACTGCACTGTGCATTAAAAACAATAGTCCGAATCAGGAACTTGAACACAGCCTTCCCTTTTTTTCAAGGCAGTGCTATAACAACTGTCAACTTTGAGCTAGCCACTCTGCTGGGAAGGAATTGTAGAATATACAAAATGAACCTAACAGGAGAAGCAGACTTGAGTTTCTTCTCTTCTCATCATCCTTACCACATTACACCAATGATTACACATATTTTCTATACCCTGAACTATGTTCAGACAGTTTCAATCCCCAGTATAAAAAGTTCAGATAAGTATGCAGTTCTACACAACAGTGGAGGAGCACCAGTGGCCCTGTATCCCACACTGTGCAAGACAGCACAGCCCACCACTGCTCAGCTCTCCCCCCTGCACCTACCCCCAGCTTGGGACAGCACCTTCTGCTCCAGCACTGCTTCCACTTCTGGCCTAGAAGCAGATTGTTCCCATACTGACCATTCACAATCATCTCCAACAAAACTCCCGATCCCAAAGAGAGGACCTGGAGCAAAGCTAGTGGTTCCATCAGCTGGGACCACAGGACACAAAGCAGAGATGTCTACAGTGAGGCAAATATGCTGCTGGAACCAGTTACTGCCACCTCTCCTGTCCTGCTGTTTCTCAATAAGTCACAGACACCTTAATAGCGGAGGAGGAGCTGCTTAGCTGCCTTGCTGCAATAGTTAACCAGTCTTTTAGTTTTCTTATTCCAAATGAAAAAGGAACAACGAAACTGTACTATGACACAAACACAACCAAAATGGTTAAATATTTAGAACCACAAGAGACAATTGTCTCACAGTACTTGGAAAAAAAAGATTGAGTTGTGAATGCTTATTCAGAGTATAGAAACGAGTTCTTCCCACTTGGTAGAATGATCTGACAAACCAAACACAATCTGTGCTGGCTCTCAACTGGCAAAAGACAGAAATCAGCAGCTTATATACTTTATGACCTTACAGCCACCTACATCCACCCCCTGCATCTCTAATGCAGCTTAGCAAGAAGGCAAACAAGTTAAATTCAAGTCTTACATCTTTTAGAAAGATGCCTAGATTTGATTTAGGTGTTTATAGTACTACAACATCTGTAGCACCCCAATGTAACAGCAAGTTAATCAGACAGTTTCAGTTTGTACCTCTGCTCCATTTTTAATCAGGTCATTTCAATTTCAAGTGATCTTGCTTCTCCTTGCAGTAAGAGACTCAGTAAGAGACTCTGAGGCTGTAGACTATATTCTCTCTTTTTTTTTCTGTAGTGATCATTTGACGAGGAGACTTAGGAAGTGAAAAAGCTGAAGAGCAATTCCTACTTTAAGGCACTATAGGCTACGTATTAAAATAAAGCTGATTTCCAGCTCTATTGAATTTTCCTAAATCTTTTTTAAATATCACAACCAGAATATGTCACAAAATAAGGCTTCAGAGAAAATATGGCAGTTAAATGAAGACATGAATATCATTAACAATCTATCTCATTGCAAACCCTTAAATGATGGAGTAGAGGGTTTGTTATTCAGATTAACTTAGTCTTCGTGATCTTTATTCCACCTCTTAATTCCTATGATCTATGACTGTTTCTTATGGAAAGAAACTCCAATACAAATCACACAATGCCACCAACATCCACCATTTGCACAGAACATTTATAACTTCAAAAAGCCCAGTTTGTGCCTAGTTTGAATGAAGCAGCATTATCAACATTGTGGAGGCCAGTGATAAAAACAGGCATTGGGCTAGAGCAGGAGGAAGAGAAGTCATGTTTGCTAAGCAATACAAAGGCAGATCTTCATCAGTACCCCCAGCATGCAGACATTATCAATCATCAGAGAACAGGGAGAGGAAGAAGACCAGCAGCGCTTATATCAACTGTCTTCTCAGTGCCAATGTGATAAATCAAGCATGTTATAACAAGATAGGGACACGTAGAAAAAGAGTCTGCAATATCTGAGGAAAAATTTCAAACCAAGTTTTAGATGAACCAGACATAAAGCACATATAACGATAAAGCAGGAGAAAGAAAATGAGATCTTTTTCACTTTATTTTGCCTCCATGTTTGAAACAAACCAACCAACTGAAAAGAAAAAAAAAAACAACATGCAGAACACACCCTCATACACACTGAAAATAGGTATGGCTTTTGCTCTTACTGCTTTTTCAGGGTGGTGTGCTCTTCATTTTGATACAAGGGTTTACAAACCAGAAATTCACAGGTAACATAAAAGTGAATCAATTGGCAGATTATCTGACAGGAGAAAGACCTTTCTTTGTATCCAACTGCACTAGCAGACCTGGCATAGGGCAACTTTGATCTTATTTTCCACTCTGTGTACCTTGGATAGTTTGTAATTCGTATCAACTTCTAAGGCCTCTTTAATAAAAGGAGGAACTCTGTGTACAATAAAGGCAGGCCCGCGCAACACAGCTGAGACTTCAAGGAAAAAGAGGAAACCTTGTCACAGCACACCAGCTGCTTCATCACTTCAGATACTTTCAGTAAGAAGGCTCAAGTTTTATGGTCAAGAATTCAGGTCATTTCTTACCTCTTTGCCATCCAAACAAATGTTCTTTGAGAGGTGGTTTGTACACACAACTGAAAGACAGTTTACTCGTGAGAGGGTTGCCTACCACAAAAGAATTGGAAGTCTATGCAGTGCCTGCACTTTGTTAGTGTTGGAACTCTTCCATGGAACATCAGTTGCCAAGGCACCATGCTGCCTGACTCACCTTGCATCTACAATGCAGCCAATTTCTCTGCGCCATAGGTTTACTTTAGTACAATTTTACCAACATTCAATAACTAAGCTTAAATAAATTAAAAATACACATGAAAGTTCAGTCTTCAGAGAATGGAACTCATCAATCAATGTATTAATGTTTTGCACAGAGGGCCATTTTGTAGGTTTGTTTTTTTTCTTGTTGCTTTATTTTGGGGTTTGGTTGGGTTGATTTCTTTTCTGGGTTTGTTTTCTTTTGTTTTTTTAGAGTCTAACATTCAGATTCTGTTTTCCCAGAAAAAGGGTTGCAAATTCTGTTACAGAAACGTTGACAAGCAAATCACAAATAATACAAAACTATGTTCAGAAAGCGCTAAAAATGAAGACAATTATTCCCATTTTATTGTGAAGCTAGGTGTTAAATCTGTATGAATTAAAGCTTAGTACTTAGTAAAAATGTGTATTTTGCACACTTGCTGTATCTTTGCAGTATAGATCACGGATGAAGTAACTGAATTCAATGGCCCTGACTTAAGACTGTATGGCCCTGAGGCTCAGAGAAATGGAAGGAAGGAAGGAGAGCTGAGACAGTCCATCTTTACTGGCTATTAACTACATAACAAAGAAGAGAGGAGAGAAAAAAAAAACCAACAAACAAAAATTATTGAACTTCAGTTTTCAGGGAAAAGCTTTTCCTGGTATGGAATAGCTTAACTGAACAAAAAGAAATTCAGTAGAAGGCATATTCTTTTCCCCTGTATTTTAGCATCAGCTGCTTGAAGGGAAAGATACTTTTGCTCCCTGATGCATTAATGCTTATGTACTATAAATAAGAAGGCCTCCTTGCATTATCAATCACTGTATTAAATATCTGATATTCAAACCCACAGGGCTCACAGTAGAGCATTTTAAATTACAGTTCTGCCTCAAAGACTCACAACAAGCTTGTCTACTCAGCTTTTGATGTCTTTCACAGTTGATGAAGGCTGTGGGTGAGATCTCCAAAGAAAATAAAAGATCTCCTCCATATCTCTATCAACCTCTCAGAGAAAATCTGCTTTTGCATTCTTGCCTTGTTACAGTTCTGTTTATGCCTCTCTAGTCATACGAGTATCATTCATTCCTCTTTGAAATCATTTCAAGATGAGAGGGCAAAGAGAGAAGAGAGCAGCTTACCCTTGCTACCTCAAGTTCACCAATTTGATAATTTTCATAGCAATAAATAAATAAATCTCTTTTGACATAATGAGTGATTTTAGAGAAAAAGCTTTTATTTCTTTTTACTTTATCTTGCTGAGATATATTATAGCAATAAAAGCATCATGAAAAAAAAAAACAACCAGATGAACTCACAAATCAGAGATACAAAGGTACTGAAATCCTTCATGTCAACTCTTCTACAACCCAGGCTGGACTAATGCTGAAGTGGAACACAGCATTAGACAAGGAACAACTCAGGCTAAAGGAAGACACAATCCTGCAGAACTAATTCATTGGATGAAGGTCACAAATACGAGTAGTGTTTCCCAGCTGAAACCATGCTCTCAGACCATCAGAGGTCACTGATCTTCTTTGCAATGGCTTTTTAAATTCACATTAACGCAGACTTCTGGACTTAATTTCACAGATCCTCCGTAACATAAGCTTTTTCAACCTATACGATTGGAAAGTTCCATTTATCTTAACATTATAGTTTTAATAAAATAAAATAGTTTTTAGTAAAACTATGATGTTAATATTTTTTCCTTATCCGCTTTCCTTATTAATCATCTTTCCTTTGAAAACAAATAATAAATTAAGGAAGACTAAAACTTGAGTTTCATACTTGATAATTACACCAACATGCAAATCTTTCACTGAAAACCGTTATCTTTTGGACAGGTACTAAGAGAAAAAGATAGAGAAACAGTCTCGAAGGGATGGCTTTACATCCTGGTCAGACTTCTAAACAATGACTAAAAGGCTTAGGCAACATTTCACTTGTGATTATCACAGTTCAGATCTGAATGATGAAATAAAGCCAAGTTGGAAAGTTAGCCATCTGTAGCTTCCTTGCTTTATCAATTCTAACTTCTGTTAGAGTAAAATTCATTTCCTGCTTTGCCTCTTAATTTCTTTCTGCTTTTATGTATTATTTATCCTTCTAAATGTATTATTTATCTTTGAAGTTCTATTATTCATCCCACAAAGCACATAGTTATATTTTTGACATGAAAGGTGCTGCATAAAGTGCTACCATATTGCATTCATCCTGCATTGAATTTTAAGCATGCACAGGTGAATGATAGTAATTGTACTGCATACTGATATGGAAGGACTGGTCAGGGGCTGCAAGGAATTAACATGACTGCAAAATATGGCCTCCCAAATATGTTGAAATTATCTCACTTAACTACTATGGCAAAGACCAAAATATTAAGGACTGTTAGAAAATAGATGATGAATGAGAGAAGGAACAGGAAATGGAAACAAATTCCAGTCTCTGATAGAGTAGGAATATTCCACTCCAGAAATAGAACGCTAAGAAACAACAAAATAAGGGATTGAGGCAGTGAAAATGGAAATAAAAATTGCTGGGGGGGGGGGGCGACGACTGAAACGACATTTAAAAGAGTTACTTCTGATGCTTATTCCTTTCCTCACATTAAATCTCTACCTCAAAGAACTGATCTAATTACAAGATAATGGCATCATGTGTAGCTGGACCAGAGTGTTTTCTGACCGAGGTGCTATCATGGAACTAAGGTATGCAGGATGTTACTGGAATAGATGATTTATGGATGTTCATAAGATATCCCTTTCTCTCCTCTTTGTAGAGTTGCATTAAACTGAAAGAGCTGACAAACATTTATTCCATCACTAAACATCAAAAGCACTTGCCTCCCTACTTTATAGCTTTGCATGTTGTCAGCATTTTGACTGGCAGCTTCTTTGCATTTTAATGCTGTCATTGTATAAACAACACATATAGACTGATTTTATACACAGCATCCATCTTACTTCGTTAGAGGCTACAGCTTTTCTTGTATGATGCCATCATTCTCCAACTTAGAAAAATAAAATATTTAATACATTTATTTCTGTTTATATCATAACAATGGTAGACAAAATGCCTCAGTGTCTCCCATTTTTGCCAATGTGCAGTGACAGCGAGCAAACACTGGATTTCTATCCCAAGGTGCTTATTCAGATGGCAGCACACAGGAAACGCTCAGAATTCTATACATTTTGCTGAGGACTTCGTAGAAATAGGGATAAGAATCATCCTCTCTCCTCCCTTCTACTTGGTGAGGACCCCTTCCAGGGCAGCTTCTACACACCCTCTCAGCTCAGCGTTCCTGACAGGCATCTTAAAAAGGATGGCACAGAGGAGCCAAGTCCCCTCCACGGGTACACAAAGGCAGAAATGAGAGAGCAGCATCCTCTGCAGGACAGCAGTGTCCTCGCATGGCTCTAGGGGTGTGACACGTTCCAAACTAGTGGCTGCAAAGGGTCTTACAGGAGAGTCCCCCATGATAGGGTAAAAGAGATACCAGTGTGCTTGTAGAGTACAGCTGGCATTAGAGCTGATAGTATTGCACAGCGCCTATAATGCCAAAATGCATAGTTTTAAGTATCCTTTGCTTGCTGCAATTACTAAAAATAGAGACATAATACTAAAAATTAAACACATTAGAACTGTCTACTTTCAGTACTAGTATACTAACATACTTTCAGAAACAGAGTGGATACAGAAATAAGGCTTATGCACAGCAGCTTACTACATACACCAGGTTCACAGTGAAAGTAATGTGAACCATTTGAGAAAGTGCTTCAGGGGCTCTATCAGACTGCACAGTTTATGGTAGTCACTGCAACAAACCTGCAGCATCCTAAAAAGGTCATGTTGTACAGTCCCCCAAATGAACTGTGGTCAGTGGGGGTCCCAAGGATGAGGGGAAGGCTGCAGACCACATATGGTGAAGAGTGATGCTTTAGCACAAGCAAAGTTTTACATTATTTTTATGCCCTGCCACTGGCAAAACTTTAAAAGCTCTAAAACTTTGCCTAAGGCGTTACTGAGGAATTGCCACTAATCACAGCCTGTGCAATTCCCCATATCCTCCCTGCATAGCTGCAGGCATCCCTAAGGCACAGGCTGGACCACCTGCAAGGGATCCTGCCCTCCCTTATCCAGGGGAAGCCCATCCGACAGCCTGCTTCCTCACCTGGCAACAGCATCAGGTGCCTCCATTTAGATGGGCTGAATATCATCCTAAGGGAATTCAGCTTTGACTCCAGCTCAAGAAAGAATCATGCTGCTTTGTGTGTTTAAAGGCTTGAAAGGTTTACAAAAAGGCAGGCACACAAGGACTGGGCCATAGATGCTCAGGCAGGGAGAAGAATATAGCACACTATTAAAAAAAAAAAAAAATTGAAAAAACAAATCAAGAATTAAATATATTTGGAGTATAATCCTTCTTGTTACTAGAAGAAACAATACAAAAGGAACTCAGTAGAGATGCCTTGCATTAGAAAAAAAAAAACACAGAAAACCACAGGAAAAACTAACACTTGACTTTTTCTTTCTTCTTTTTCTTTTTTTTTTTATTTTTCTTTTTTTTTTTTTTTGCTAAACTACTAAGAAGAGTACTCCAAATTCAATTTAGTAGCACAGTCTTTCATTCATTCAGCTCTCCAGGCAGTCCTACCTGGTGCATTCAGTAATATTTATGCTGAAGGCAAGCTGTATAAACAACCTCAGTTATATTTCCTATGCTTACTAGTTAGCTTTTATTGGTTTATTAATGTAGGCACTGCAAATAGTCTGCTTTCCGTTTTTGGCTCATACCTATTGCTTCATTTCATGATGTTATGGTTTCCATTAATGAATCAAAATAAAATTTAAGCAATATTATATATGCTGTGAGCAACCATCTGCTTTGCCTTAATTACCAAAAAACTTCAGTGTATCCATGTGCGTCTTCTGAATACTGATACTCATTTCTTTGAGAAATCTAACTTCTACCAAAAAAGACAGAAAAAGCTATTCTGACCAACAATTCAAGCCATGCATCCAGTTCAACTGACCTTTTACATGCAAGAAGTTCCAGTAAGACAAAAAACTACATTATAAGTATGGATTAGTGCTTCAGTGAAACTACGGATCAAGCATGAGTTTACATACTGTCATACTCAGAATAGTTTCATTGTATGCCCTCAAACTACAAGTCAGATATTTTGCATTCATATATTTTGCCAACACTGAATCTTCATCCTAAAAGATGCCTGTCATTATCTCAGCCATTCACAAATATTTAGCTGCACTGTTATGAACTGATTTTCCCAACCAGCCAGGCTCACCAACTATGAGTAATAAAACTGTGGTAAAGACATCTTAAGTATTTAACAACTTATTAAACAAACCAACCAAAGCAGAAATGTTCAGTATAGGAACCTCGAATTTAAAAATAACAGTTTTCACAGAGCAGTGTCTGCACAAGAGCATTCAAAGCAGGAAGAAAATCCCAGCCACAGCAGCATTTCTATTTCACACTTTCAGAAATTATTTCCCAGCACTTCTGAACAGAGATCGTGCATTTCTGACGCCACTGAGTGCAGCAGACAAGCCTATTTAAGCAGTGCATTTCAGGGCAGTACTCTGTCAATACCGTTAAAATACTGCCATCCTTCGCATTAACATTCCAAGCAAATGAATAAGCTTTGAGCAATGAAAGGTGTGAAAACAAATTTACACTCAGGAGAAGACTGCAAAACAGAAAACGTTAGAGAAGAAAAGCAGCAATGCAATAAGTGAAAAGAACACAAAATATCTAGAATATCTAAATTGTTTCAATTAAAGACATGAAAACCTTCACTACTGCACCTGTACCTAGGTGACAAAACAGGCACCTGAAGCCCACCTAACTAAAATATCTACTTTCATAATGCAAAAAAATCACAATAGGTATAACATAAAAATATACACGTGGGCAGGAGAGAAAGTAAAAAGTTTGTTATATTTATCTCAGCTAGTTTAGGACTGATTAATGAAACACTTTCAAACAAGAACAAGAAGGGTTAGAGAGCAATTTGAAGTGAAGTCAACAGAGAGAGAATCTAGACACTTCTGTTCAAATGGTATTTTACCATCATCTTCCAGGCAGATGGAAGAGAGCAAGCTTGAACAGTTTACCTCATAAACAGTGACAGAGTCAACACAAGACACAAGAATGTGAAAAAACTTTTTGTTTGAATGGTTACATGGACTTACACTTCAGAGAAGTCAGCAAGGTGTAGAAATCGCTGGGAACAGTTATTCATGGAATTAAGAACGGTGAGAGGAGGAGGCTCACCCTCAGTTTTAACCACATGAAGCTCAGTATATTAACTGGACATCCATAATGAGAAGTTAAGAAGGGCCAGTACACCTTTTAAAATACAAGACAGCTGATGGCATAAGGTAGCAGTTCATGCAGCTAAAATCTACCTATGAATAGGATGAAAAAGAAGACCGCCAGAATATCAACACTGACAGAAAAGGGATGATGAAAATTATATACTTTCTGAAAAGTAATTGTTTAAATTATATAATGAGATCTCCCAGGTCACATTACACATAATAAAGTAATACAAAATACAGCATACAGTAATTCAAACATCCATAATAAATGCACAGCTGCCATGAAGATCATGGTGTTCAGAACCTAAATTGTACACTGTCCCAAAAATGTGGTGCATAAGACTCCAAAAATCAACAGCTTAGTGAGCCTTTACTTGTCTGAACCCATTGAGCCAGTTAGTGAATAAATGCAGCAAACAATCAATTACTATGGAATTTTTAGAATGTTTTACAATGCAAAAATACCTCCCTTTGGTAAGGCCTTTTAACCTTTTTCTTTAATATTAATATTATTTAAGTTTATATTTTCCCCTGCATATGATCACTTATCTTGAAGGGCAAGAAAGTGCACTTAAATGCACTGAGATGCATTAGTCTGAAAAAATAATGAGTCCTTACAGCATACTAAATTCAGAAGGTGCACTTCAGTTGTAACACCTGCTGTCAGAAATCTAGCCAGACAGGAATGTCTTCGATAAAAATTGTTTTTTTCACAGAATTGTCCTAACGGGCTTTTCTGGCATCATTATAGGACCTAAGCAGGAGTCAGGAATCGAAAGCCTTTTTGCTTCACACACACTTTTCCTTTCTAACTAGTAAAGAACTACTCTCAAGCCTCCACATGGAGATTGGCTAACTAAGAGGTCACAAAGCTGATCCAAAAAAAGCATATACTCAGAAGCAGATGTTACCAACACATGGGGAAGACTCTCAGAGGTACATTTGAATATCTCTCCAGCCAGACAAGTTTGAAGGGCATTAGTTCAACATTTACATTATGAGCATTTGAAAGTAAACTGCTTTTTTATTATTATTATTATTATCTAGAATATCAACTCATTTAATAGAGAAAACCAACCAAAGCCTTGTCTTCAGACAGGAAAAACATCCCAGAACTAAAGTAAGACAGGTGAAAGCAGGATCAAATTGCAGTGACATATTTTTTTCCCTTTCCAACAGCTCCCTGGGATTCTCATCAGTCAGGCTGAAGGACCAAGGCTGTACCATACGATGTCATCACACTGATGGCTTTTTCCCTTTCCTATACAGAGAGCAAAACCTCTGCAGAGACCCATTCTAACACCAGAAGGTGGACCATGTTAAAAACTTTTCCACAGTTCTACCACCTTTTCAGAGCCAGACATTCCACAGAGATTCTACAGAGTCAAACCTACTGAGTAGCACAAGGCTGATTATTCATGTAAACTGAATGGCCTATAGGTATTGTCAGTCAGGCAGCCAGATGTCTTAGAGTTGGACAGACTAAAAGCAAGTCGCGATGACACCAGCTGAGAACATGCAGGGAAGCTAGCAGTTATTTTTGCAGGTATCTTCCAGGAACAATTTCATTCGATGAAGCGCTGCTGCAAGGTGAAACTAACACTTGCTAGCGGGATAGTGGCAGCACTGACCTAGATGAACAGTAGCAGCTGACAAAGACTGCTCTCTGTAAGAGGAAAAACAACAACAATAACAACAAATGAAGAAACAGTGACAAAAATACCTTGCAGAAAGCAAGAAATGTGAAAATCAGAACACAAACTAGCCTGGTCTGAGGTCTGCCACTGCACAGCAGCAGAAGAAAATTTCATTCACGGTGCAGAAGCATCATTCCACCGATATAAATCTTACTGATCCAACTCAGACTCCAGCTCCAACCCACTTACTCCTGCTCAGTGGTGGATGAGCTACCAGCATTATGTTGCTGGATTATGTCCCACTGCTGAAAGTTCAATGATGCACAAAGGTTACTGCTGGATCTGCAAGGTTAATTTTCTGAACTGTGCTTAGATCACTAATGGATCTCATTTCCTTATAAAGAAGGAGAGATTTCTCTAGTGGCATTGAGTCATAAATCAGGAAGTTGATCAATATTAAATGTGAGCGACCTGGCATACTTATTGCAGTGCAAAAAAGAAAAACAAATAAATGAAAAGGAGCAACTGCTCCCAGAACTATTAACAACTATTAAGAACAAAGCCTGAAAGGTTCATGTTGAGATGAGAGTTAATGAATTCTTATCTTCTGGCTGCAAGACGAGAAAAATAAAGGCAACTACAGAAATAGAACAAGCACATATGACACGCATCTACCTCAATTATAGGCTAATAGCATGACCAGAGCAAGCCAGAGGGTAACATTAAGACTAGTAAGCTAACAGAAGATTAGTTTATAATGTATTTTTCTAGTCTTCTTAATACCTTCTAGAAGCATTACAAAAAAATCTCTGCATTTTGTTTGCTTTACAGAATTATGTTATTGCAATGCAGCTCACCCCCAACTGAGCCATGGGACACAGTGAAATTTTGCTGCATAAGTCCTACCTACCCAGTGTTCACGTTGGAAAACCTAGTGAGTACAAACAGCACTGCGTTTAATCAGGATTCCCTTCTGAAGCAGCTACAGTGCAAGCACAGCAGTGACTACTTGTATAGAGTTGTTGCTCCTATCTGGGTCTCCAGATGGGAGGAAAGTCTGTCTGAAGCATAAAAAGCACTATGTTTTGCTGCGAAAAGTGCTCCTAAGAATTGCCTATATAGTTATTGTGATATTTGACCTACTGTCTTCAACAGTTTTATTTCAGTATCAGTGGAAACCCAACTATTTAAGTCTGGCTTTGAGAGGCAAGAGACCTTAAAAGTATCTCCGACAAAAACAGTAGTTCTCTTTAGGAAACAACTACGTGCATCAGAATCTTTACTGTTGACTTCAAACCTTCATATGAAGGTCAATAGATTTCATACAGTGAACATCAATCAATTCACATTCAGACTGAACATACACTCTACCGAAGCATAATGAATTCTTAAGATCTGAAGTATCTCTGTTATTCCCTTAGAAGAAGGGAAGTCACTCCATCGTGACCCACCTGGCTGCTTTTTTTTCCACTGTAAAGATTCAGCTCTTCCATCACATAACATATTTTCATGTTTATTTAAATTCTACTCAGTCACAAAATTAGGTTGGAAAATGCTTATTAGAGCACAGATGGGGGATACAACAATAGACTGGAACTGCGTGTCCTATTCATGAAAAAGACTGTTTCACTTGTGAGAAAATAATCTATCCAGACTTTCTCACTTCTTTTCTCAGCATGGCCAGTACCTTCACACAGCTCCCTCCAGGAGCATCAAGAACCACGCTAGGTGCATTTTACTCAGGAAGGGGCACATCAGAATCATCACTATTCAAAGACATACTTTAACTCACAAAGATCTAATGTTTCACCTGGCTCCAAGAATTCTTAAGCTGCCTTCTGCATCTTCTTCACAAGGCCTAAGTTATAAATTCTCTGGAGAAGAAGATGGGGCACTTATTCCTGATTACCACGGTGCCCAGAACAATGTGACACCTTCATCTCTACCTGAGAGCCTCTGGTATTACTGTCACATAAATAATATTCCTTGCTTCCTGCTATGAAAAAGTCTCCAGTAAGACAAAAACAATGAGCAGGGATCCTTCAGGAAGCCAGGAGACAAGCAAAGGTTAATTCAGTATGTTTTGATACCAGAACAAAGGCTGAAGGCAGTTTTCTTACAATAGATTCAGTTTTCAGAAGACATAAAGAAGTTTTCCAACAGTTTAATTCCCCATATTTTATAAAAATATTTATACTCTGTAGGTTTTGTTTGCTTCTAAGTCTATGGCAGCCTTCAGACACGGCAGTGCCTGCCCCCTCCCTCATGTCCTCTCAGAAGAGGGGCTCCCTACAGGCAGAGGCTGTTTCCATGGGGACACAGCAAATGAGGCAGACTGGATCACAGAGTTGCATGAAAAAACAAACGGCCTTAGAAAAGATATAAACTGAGGTAACTGGGGGGAGCTGCACTGATAAATCTGTCCGGAGCCATTGCACCAGGTGGTCATTTACTCAGACTCTTTTTTACAAACAAACTCAAAGCAGCTTCTACAAATTCTTACCACAACAGCAATCAAAACAGAACAAACACAAAATACCCTATCCATGCAACATACCTTCCTAAATTAAAATTGGTTCTGCTTACTCTGCTTATTCCATGTATCTGTTTTGTAACAAGCCACAGCATGACATATGCAAATACATTAATCACCAGGCCAGGGAATAAGCTTGGCCATAACTTTCAAGTCCTGCATATAATTTATGCTTCATAACTAATCTTTCTATTTCTCCATTGCCTTCTGGTGCACAACTTCTAACTGCCATCTCTTTAGATCTTAACAATTGCGTAGGTACCTTAACCTTGCCCAAAAACTTTGACAGGAATCCAATATACTAAAATTAGTTATTACAAAAACAGAACTAATCATTAAGTAGGTGCTAACAAACCATTCCTCTGCAATCCAGAAAGCACATACACTGGCAGTATGTCATACAGTCTCCTCACATAAAAGGCGATGGAAAAACAGCAAAATGTAAAGCCAAATCACATTCAATTCCCAGAGATCTCACAGCCCTTTTTCCATGGAGCTGAGAGACACCTTCTCCAATCCTCCTCATGCTTTCCATCTTAGTAAGTCTCCTTAGAAAAGTTAAGTCCATGGTTGGTGGAAATACAGCTAAGCTGCTCCTTGAAGAGTACTGAAAGTTTGCAGCATGAAACCAGAGCACCACCTTTCAGGAACATTCAAGAAGAAAAACAAATTGTGCTTCTTCCAAATCAGCCATTACCCGTAACCACAGATCCAAATTCAAGCTGTTGCTCTAAATCACCTGCACGAATTTTCATCTCCCACATGGTCACAAATATTTTAACAAAAAACTTTCTTAAATTCTACCTAGCAGGTTGCTGAGGTGAGGATAAAATCTCATTTCCCATTTGGAAGACAACATTTCCAGGATATATGTTTTCCAAAGGAATGACTTGCACAGAAGCATTTTCTATAGAAAGGGAGAAAAAATAAAGTAGAAGTCGAGCTTTCAGGTATTGCTAAGGGGATGCATTAGCAGGGCAAAGGATACAGTTTCAAATATATAGCTTCCCCGGAGCTTTAACTTCAAGTTAAAGTCAAACCAATCTTTCATCTTAAAAGTGGAGATACTGCATCTCAAGCTGTTTACCAATGTGGTATTTTTACCAAGACCGCAAATCTTGAAGCATGTTCCATTCCCAGTGAATTTTAAAGGACTTTAGTCTAGTTTCCATGAGATACACATGCTCACCTCATTTACTGCCTCTACTGAAGTTGAAAAGACTTCCAAGCACAGGAAAGACAAAGGTTTTGTGCACAAGAAAAGTTTTTCCAGCATCCCCTACACTGTAAGTCAGATTGACAGGGCTGTGCAGGTCTGCTTGCCTTATGACTAACCATGTCGTTTGATAAAAGCATTTTCCAAGAGTAATAGTCACCTGCTACCCTCCAGAATTACCATAAAATTCACCTAAAATAGAGTGAAGAAAATTGAATTCTGCTGTGCTCCAGCTTCATTATTTTGTTTAAGCTTTCTGTACCAGCTGAAGTTTCCTGATTGATTTAAGATATAGCCACAACTAGTAATGAAGTTATAAGGACGTAAAATATGAACAACAGTTATGTCCACACTAAAATGAAAAATACTTATAACCTCAAGGCCAAACTAAGGTGGAAAGCGTTGTTGTAAGTTCATCCACACAAACATCCAACTTGAGATGTAGAACTGCTTAAGTCTCAATATTTGTCTCAGAAGCCTATATTTCACCAAGGAGAAATCAGCTTTCATTTCTTCTCAATTATCGTTTATTACATGCAAATGTTATGTTACTCCTTTTAAAAATTATCTGGAATTTCTTTCTGACACTAGGGAAAGAAAAGAGCTCATAAATCAATGAGAAACAAGCACTGTCAGTAAAGAGTAACCAAAGATCTACAGTGAGGAAATACTTTTCATTCATGTTTTTTCTCAAGAAAAATTACTATACTGCTCTCAAGTGATGCATGTTTAAAAGGAAAATACAGATAGATTTCATTTTTGATTTCCTCATTTTTATCTCAATACTTCCCCCACTCAGTATTTCATTTCCCAAGAAAACATTTGAGTGCATAGGAATAACCATGACTTCCTAAACTATAAAGCAGATGTATTTCAGACTTAATTTTACTATTCAAGTAAAACTTTGTATTACAAAACAAGGAAGTTTAACTTGCAACACTTTTCTTAAGAAAAACATTAATTTGTAGCTTTAAATATTTTACTGAAGTAGAAATATATTTCAGGAATAATCATATGCCCCCAGTATAAGTATCTAGCTGCATGAAATTAATGTAAAAATTTGGACAGCAGCTTTTGCTTATTCTCAGGCAATAAATCAACAGAAATGACTGAGGTACAAATCAAAACTTAACATCAATGTTACAAACATTTCCTAAAAGGAATCCTCAATCCTGTTGTGCATAAGAAGAAATTTCTTTCAGGAGAGATGTTTTTTGAGCTTATGCAGGTCTGTTAGATATTGCATTACAATCACTATTGCTATATGCATTTCCAAATCATACCAATGGAAAAAGACATCTTAAGCTTTAAAAAGCTTATAACAGATAGCACATAAAGACTGTCATTATTTCTGCTGTTACACTTAATTCCTCTTAGTTCCTCTTAAAAAGGAACTTCTGAGAGGCAAAACAGTAGCAATAAGTATTTCCAGTCATTATTAAGAAAATAGCAAGGCAAAGGAAGAAAGAGAGAGTGGCAGCAGGAAGTTTCCATCTCCAACATCAGCCTGTGTGTAGAACAGTACAAGGAGCCCAGCTTTAATCATTCCTCCTGAGTTGGTAAGGAAGCAAGAATGAATGAACTCACCACAACAGCTTGAAGATCCAATACGTCATTTTGAATACAGAGGGACAATGCTGACTGGAGCTTCCTCAAAGATCCATTAGCTTTCAGATCCATGCAAGAAGATCTAATTTGAGTAGACTGATATCTCAAAAGCAGTTGCTGCTTCTTCAGGGAATCTGTCAGAGAGTAGGCAGCTCTTTCAAATAGTCATATAAAAAAGATGCAGGAGGTCAAAAATGTCCTAACACAGTAGCAGGAGCATCAACCTAGGAACACTCCTCCTAAAGTCATGACACTGGTCTGTTAGGCAACTGAAATATGCAAATGAAAACAGCAGCAAACTAAAAATATTCAAAAAAACAAAGCACTATTCTCAGCTGGCCTAGAAACTGTACAAGTTGGCCACCTATACTGGTGGCAGCATGCCCGAACAGCGAGGGACAAGGTTATGGCCTCAGTCCCCAGTGCTTGCCAGCATCTGGCAGCAGATGCTAAGGGAACATGTGCTTCCCATTACACCAGCAGTTAGAGGATACATTAGATAGCATCCTGCTCCCACAACTATCAAGCATGCACAGAAAATACTTGTGATCAAGACTGCCACAGCATAGGCGGCAAAGCATCTTTTCACAACAGCTCTCTCCAGCTGCTACATTTAAATGCACTTCAGCCGATTACAGACTATAGCAGCATTTGAAATATCCTTTCTTCCTTTTCTTCTATATACCTTACTAGGTCCATTTTTTTCCCTGTACACGGAAGAATCTGAATTAGATAAAATGCAGAACTTCATAATACAAAATAGAGTGCATGGCTGTTCCTCTGACACTCTTTTGTGATTCAATTAATAGATAAATTATCATGATTTGGTGGAATAAAGTCTTAGGACTTAAATATAAAGAAACAAACCCCTAACAGCTGAGCTAAGGAGTCCCTTTCTTAACTTCCTCTATCGCTAACTGCAGGAGCCAGCATTCCCATGAATACTGCAATTGCCTCGGAATCACACTATTGTTTGCAACATGTATCAACACCACCAACACCACCCTCTGTATCTGATAAATAGAATAAAGACAATCAGATTTAGAGGCACACAAAGATCCAGATGCCTAAGCATCCAACTCCCACAGACACCAGGACTATAAATAAATACCCAACCAAGAAGACAGGAAATACTAAAACTACGCACAGATACATTAAAGTTAAGAAGCACTTGAATTTTCCTGAGGCATGCTGTGATCAAAGACTCCACTTAGATCTACAGTCATTGGTCTAGAAATATCTTCGTATGTGACTAAAAAGAATAAAGCAATTGTAAATGTATTTTATATCATTATAATTTACAAGGACACTTGATACTTGAAAAGAGGAAGTTTCATTAACAGTTTGCTTGATATCTAAAACAAAGATACTACTCTACTGAGTAGATGTACTTTTTCTTTTTGCTTTCATTAGGGAAAAATAGCAGAAAAAGTACTATTATTGAACAATATATGTAAAAGGAAAGCACAGTTACATCCTACTACAATGCTTTTTTTTTTTTTTTTTTTTTTAATGAAGTGACTTTAATGACTCATACTTAACTTCTTTCTGTTCTGTAGAACATTCTCAGAGCTTTCCCATCTTGTATTTCTAGAGGTTGTTCTTACTACTTCAGCCTGGAACGTTGCAGGTGCATCTTCTGACTTTTCATAAATGGTTTCTCAACATTGGCAATATTGTTTTGGATTCCTGTGGGAAAAGAGTGACAAAGCCTGTAACATTCAAAAAGTATGATTATGTGTTTTAGGAGTAGAATCATGAAGCCAAACACCTGCATTCCCCCTGCTTGGACTGTGTTTTTTCTAAGACAACACGAGCAACACAACTTCCCTAATTTACTGTTGCCTTTCTGGAACAATGTTACATGTAAAGAAGCTCATCCTTTTAGTATTTCAGCTCATAGGAGACAGACTGAAAGGAAGGGTGCATTTCCTACACTTCATGTCAAACCAACATAGTAAAATATTTTTTGGTCAAATTAAGTATGCATCAACATTTTCCCAACAGAGAATTTCTGCTTTTCTATTAGAAGTCATTCCTATGAGGCTTTAGACAGAATTGTGCATTATGGAAATATGATGGGAGGAGAAAATGAGGGAATATAGGTACAAGAACAGTGAAGAACAGAAGATGGACTTGACTAGAGTTGTGAAATAAAGGCACCCTGTCATACATGCACAAAATCCCAGTGGATGCTGAGTTTTCCTCATGTAATTACTATTTGACAACCCAATTTTTGGCCTACGCAATCAATGATTTAATAGGTGTTTTCAACTTTGGTTTTCAACACCCTTGCTAGGAAGTCCAGAATACAAAATAATAGGAGAATAATAGTTTTGAATGAGTTCATCTTCTGTTAGCAGAACTTCAGTTGCTTAAAAAAAAAAACAAAAAACAAAAAAAAACCCACAAACCTTCAATATACCATCTTTTCCTAAAAGCATCAATTTCACATTAGTTACATCAAATGTCCTTATTTCAGATACACTGTAATTAATACGTCCAAGATCTTACAGTTCTTGTCAGTTAACAGCCCACACTTCCCTTACATTACATTACACTGCTTGGACAAGAGCAAGACAGGACTATTCTATGCAGTAATGAACAGGAAATACAAACATTGGGAAACAGCTGGAGTGACCTGAATCCCTCAGAGCCTGCTCAAGTTTGAGCCCCCATCTGAAAACTCCAGCTGAAAGTAAAGCATATTTAAATCTCTTCAGCTGTATCTCTGACTATTTTGGCCTCAGATCTCATCTGTTTACTTAGCCTAAAAAAAGTACACCGAAGTAAAGCTCCTCGAAAGTACGTATTGATCCCTTGCTTCCAGGCACCACTGTTCTGAAAGCTGTACCTTCCACGCTGTAATCTGCCAGCTATTTTCAGAACTATATCACCAAGAAAAAAAAGTTTCTAAAAGAGCATTGTTACTGTGCTATTAAGCACAACAATTAATAACTATTTCCTGTCAGACTTCTTGAAGTCATCTATTTTATCAGAGGTACTTTGCATTCCACACCTCCCCGCATGCTAATTTAGAACACAAATTCTCCTCAGCTGTATCTCATTATCACACAAAATAAGCAGATTACTCCTCTATCACAATTACTCACGTTCATCCTCCCTTTCCATTACCTGCAGTGACAAACTGACAAAGAACTTAAATCTCACTAGCTTTTGTTGTGCCAGCACTACAATAAGAAATCCAGGAACGGCCCTCCTAGGGCATCCTGAGAGATGGTGAGAGCTGCAACTCCCACAGGTTTTATGGAGCTGCTGTCTACTTCTTTTAGGTTCCTTGAAAAAAATCTCATTCATGTCCTTGTTTTAACAAATGCTCAATCACTTGATTTAGCAATTTTTCAATGGGTTTTGATTAACAACAGATTGAATTTTGTTTATGCCATATGTGCTTTAAAAAGTTATCTAAAATTATAAAACTGTATTTGCATTTTTCTGCACATATTTATCTATAAGCAGTACAGTTATATCTGAGGTGGGATGGAGCCAGCTTGCCAAGAAAGCTCTGGACTCCCTTCCTCAGCCACTGCCATCTTTTTAACCGCCGCCATCTTCTTGCCTCCTAGAAGTGAACTGTGGTACCTAGGAGCCCAGCTAGGCTGGCACCTTCAGATCATGGGGCTGGATGCAGCAGGAGGGTGTAACTGGACCCATCTCAGCTTCCTCACGTGCCCGATGCTGGGTGGCAGCACTCCAGTCTCTCCTCAGGGGCCGCCTGTGCACAGCTTTACCCAGAGAATAAAGCATTTCAATGTAACAAAGCACCTGAGTCCACAAAAATTACTCACCTCCACACAACTACGCATTGATCATTTAGAAGAAGAAAGGTGGTAAAAAATGGACAAATCCCCCTCTCAATTAAATGGTTTTGCATGCACCTACATACACAGTTCAATTTGTCTCCTGAATTCCTATCTCCCATTAAAAATAATATCTTGAAATATTTATATTAATGACTGAGGAAAACGGACAAGTGAAATTGATAATGTTTTTAGCTTGCTGAGCACTTAAAATACAATGACCTAACTTCAAGACAAAGGGTTTTCAGGATCTCCTGTGGTACTATTCAATCTCTGAACTGTTTCTTCCTGTAGCTCTGCTGTTGAACTTGTCACGGTTGTGTGAAGTCACCTAATGGTGCTCCTCACAAGCAGAAGCGTCACAGCAATTTAAAAAGTATGCCAGTTAAAAGGAAGAACATTATGAACTAGTTAAAAGGAACACCACTATCCACTAACAACTGACAATCAGCTTCTTTAATAAAGTTGCATAATAAGCCATTATCTTTTGGCAGGTGGGTATAGCCAGCAAGCATATAACAAAGATACTTTCCATGTGTATCCTGATTTTCTCTGTAACACATCCAAGCAACTTTATCAGTTTTTTGACTGGTATCACTTTACCAGTAATTTGGAAAGGCTGGACCTTCTCTAACTCAACTTCAGACTGGAATTGTTTCTAGTACAAAATGTTAATCACGGTATTCCACCTAAACATCATTTTTGATTATTTCATCCAAACACAAAATATAGACCCTTCCTCACTTTTGATGCTAATACTTAACATTATTTTTGTTGTTTCTGCTCTCTTCATCAAAGTAAGTCACAGCTGAACAGTGACAAGAAAGCACAGCTCTGGTAGACAGAGATAATAATTTGGTATACTTCCAAAACATGGAAATAGAAGAGAAGGAAAGATTTCTTAACTGCCAAAGAAACATAGAATTTGCATTTTATTGCACTTAATTAATATTGCTTACTCCCAAGCTGACAATAGAAGACATTTGGTATTTTTCATTCCATTAATGCATATTGGTCTCCTACCTCCTGCCAGCTGTCCAGATCACCCTTACACTAACAGCATGACTGCCACCAGTTCACAGTCTTCTTATGGATCTTTTAACAGAAAGCTCAGCAGAAGAGAAACAGTGTTGTTCTTTCTCTTCTGTATCAGAAATGATTAAACCTTGCTCTCATTTAAAACTGCATACTTCCAACTTATATTTATTTAATTTTAAAACTGGAAACAGATGCACTTTTTTGCAATCTACTTTCTTTCAGTTGGAAAAAAAATCCCATCAGCTTAAAGCGAAGGGAAACAAGGTCAAGTGTAAAGAAAACCAAACAAATGTGATCATTTACAAATATGTATGAACCCATCACAGCAGTGAAAGCATCCTTAATAGTACAACTCCTACATCAGTTTCAAGATTACTATACTCCACGATATATATCCTTATCTGGGTCATGGGAATTCAGCATTACTCCTACTGGCACATTATGGTACACATTTAAAGTCTGTTCATTTTATGCATGCAACCACCTAAAGAACCAGAAAAATGACTTTCTCATTCTGAGATTCAGTTGCCTTAGTTTATTTTCACTTACATATTTGTGTTCTTCACTTTAAAGAGGCTGTGTAAATACTTGAAGCAGACAAAATCACAGTTAGAAAAGCAATCACAGACCACAGTATTTCTGTTTCTTCCCCACTCACAACATACCTCATCAGTTCTTCAGAAAGAAATTTCAGTTTCTGAATTCTTTTAAAGCTAACAGTGTGTACACCACTTCTCTACCTGATTATTATAATGTAAATATGAAAGGTTTATAAACTGAAGGAAAGCTCTAAAGCGAAAGTATTCCATTTAGCCCTGTGCAAAGAAGGTCAGCAGGTGTGTATGTTAGATAGCTTCCTTGGAGCATCCTGTAAGTAGTTCTCACCTGTCATTGCTTAAATGCTTGTAGTCAGATCATCTAGACCTTCCACTTATCACTCAGATTCTTAGTAATCAGTTCTTGCCTTCTCTATTGTCTGCCCCAGCCTTCTCTACCTGTATAGTTTTCCAGGCCCTCATCTTCCAACATTCATATTCTCATGAGCAAGCAGCTCCCTAGAAGATCTACAAAAATGTCTCTTGTGATCGTGAACTCAGTCTCAGATGGGAAAGCTAAACTATTTGCAATACAATTCACATATCTCATGATTTGCCCTTCACAGAAAGGAGACTATCTATTTAAAGAGAATGACAGATGGCCAAACAGGGGATGAGAGCCACATAAGCCTTCTGAACGGTCCAGGCTAACGCACACTTGGGTACAGTTCCTCTGTGGCCGTGTGGAAGAAAGAGCTTGTTGTCATTGCAAAATCTCTAAAATATCCATCCTGACATAAGGAGAGGCTTCTTCTACACTGTGTTTTCTGGCTTAGCTGCTGAAAGCAATAGTAACACTCAGTGGAGGACTGGAGCTACTTATCTAATTCAGTGCTGAGATGGCTTAAGCAAGAAAAAAAGACGTCTAGAAGCCTACAGCAGTTGTACAATAAGCCATAAGAAAAACAAAACACATACAAAGATGCACACAAAAAAAAGCACACAAAAGATTTGACTAAAATAAGTAGGCGGTATCTCCCTTTTAAATGTATTTCTTTATATCACTTCATGGAAGTGACCCACAGACTTAGGGATGTCCAGGCTTCTCGGGAGGTCATGACTTGATCTGTGCTTACAATGGAAGGACTGTTGCTCCCCCAAATCCCATCTTCCAAATCATCCACTCAAGGGCTGTATGTAGAGCTGCTGCTAGTGAAGACTGAGGAGAAAAATCTGTTGAATACCCCAGCATTCTCGTTGTCTGTGGTTCCTCCTGTGGCTTCTCAGTATTTCACTTGTTCTGCATTAACAGTTTCAAGTATTCATTGATGAGACACCACATCATCCTGAGACTCAGAGTTGATAGCAGTTAGGTTGTCTGAATTCATGCTATCTGGTTTTTAATCTATAAAATTTACATTGTTCACAGCTTTCTTTACAGCACACATGAGGGCTGGAAACTAAAAAGCAAAACTTTCAAGATAGCACACTACCAGCACAAAAAAAAAAAAAAAAAAAAAAGTCTTCGGGTAATCAGAAGCTCCCAAGAACAGGTGCATACAATATTTTGGGAGTTGCCAACACTTCACTGCACAGCTGAATGTTTACAAACAGGAAGGAAAAGGAAGAAAGTATTCCCAAATGAGAGAAGAGAAGGCAAGAGGAAAGAACCAACATTTTCAGATAAGGGCAAAAAAAAAGCCTTTTCCACTGTCATCTAATTAGGTCTTAGGAAAATCAGTAATAAATTCAAGATATCAGTGCAAGTTGGAAGCATGCAAAATAGATTTGGTCTGATGACAGTAAATCAGAGTATTTGTGCCTTCCAATTGGCAAAACACTTGTGCTTACTAAAAAGCTAACACTCTTTTGTGTTCACTCAACACTGGGAAACAGCTGTACAATTCTGGATTGATGGCCATAGAGGCATTCTGGGTTCCAAGCAGCTAAGACAACTCCATATCAGTTAAACATTGCAAACTTATACTTTAAATATACAATATATTCTGTGGAGTCTATTCAAAACATTTTCATAGTGGCACTAAAGACCTGCATTAGTACTTTTACTAAGACTAATGACGTTAATATTTTTTTGGCATGCCAGGACAACAGTGCTTTCTTTCTACAGTACTTCCATACAGATGTTTCTTTTTCTCCAATGAACTTCTCTATTGCATAGTTATGCCTTAGGCAAAACTTTTCAATACTCTCATTACTCCTTCATTATGATCACTTCATTATGACCCGTGCAATGAAATGACACATTATAGGGAATCTGGAGAATTCAGGATGCAATTTGCTAGGGAAGGAAGCCCTAAAATACAGGATACTGACTTTTCTACGTTAAACTCAGCTTTCTGAAACTAAAACCAACATTTCCTACACATGAGAACTAGTCCCCAAACTGTTTGATAAGGCAGAGCCTCAGCGAAATACATTACATTAATATAAATACAAGGCTACATGCTGTGCTCACCCAGGCTGTCTTCAACTATAAAGCAAACATTATAAATTAATTTATCTTCAGTGTAGACAGGTTGGTGACACATTCACAGCAGTGAAAAGGCTAAGATTTGACAAAGCAGAAACAGTCAAGAGGAAACAAAGAGGGATAAAGGAAAATTAAACCAAGGAATAAAAGACCAAAATGGCCCACAATGTATTAGATATGATCTCTGGCACGCAGAGGTTGCGGGAGGTGAAAGACCAAGAGGGCCACGTCAGAACATGGAAATTAGGTTGAGTGGCAGATGCACTTGGGCAGTGGAGACAGAATAAAAAGATCCAGGGAGAAAGGGAAGTAATGCCTTTGAAAAAACTAATGGAGCTCAGGGAGAATGGAAACCTAGGTCCAGGAGGTATCACATATATCCCAGTTTATTCCAGCACAGAAGAGAAGAACTTCTCACAAAGGCCATGCGATGTCAATGTATTCACTTCTTGCTGTGTACCTGACACGATTCCCTGCGATGTCTGTGAAGTCTTTGCTACCTGGTGGATGTTTTGTAGTGAAATAAACGTTCATTCTTCAAGCTTTACATCCTGAAAGGAAACTTCAGCCTCAATCCCCAGAAGGACAGCGTTACTAGAAAAGGTCACTGATTTATGCTGTGTGATTTGAAGGAAAAACACCATCCAACAGACAGACATAAGCAGAAATTCCACTTTATAGCATGAAGATATTGTGTGGTGCTATGACTGCAGCACAGCGCTTTCTGCTGAGAAATTAAATATCTTTAATAAAATACTTCTGCGGGAAGCCTGCCTGGGAAAACCTATGTGTATTTAATTCAGTGGAGAGAGTGTTAAGAAGTAGTTCAGCCTTGCAAAAAAATATTCCCCCTTGGTGTAAGTAAGGTCAGCAAGAGCCTGAGTTATCCACCACATAACAACCCATCAGCCTTTATAATCCTGACAGTGGCTTCATTTTGTTCTCCTGAGAGCACAGGAGATGGGTTAGGATTTAACATGCAGTCTGTTTTATTAGTTCCTGGAAGGAAGGATGATAGTGCTGTAAACTCCCTTTTGTAAAAGCGTTTTAAATGCTCAATGATTCTGAATGGCTGTTACTCACATTATCTCTGCAGGGTAAAAGGGGAATATTCTTCCCCTTTACTTATGGACAGTAGCATTGCACTTGTTTGCAGGTTTCTCAAGGTTGCAACCTCTGCGTGACCCAATGAAGAATATTTTTGTCAATTGCTATTTTAATGTGTACCTTTACACACTTTTAACCTTTAACTATTAAATATTCATATGACAAAATGTTCCGTGTGCCAGCCCTTGGGTAATTTTCTCCAAGAAGAATAAACTTATAAGATGTAAAATCCCAAAGTAGAAAAGCCAAAGTAGATTCACCACTGCTTGTACCAGAAAAACGCTACAGATGACACAACATGTGCAAGTGCACTTTATGAGGAAATCTGCTTATCGTATTAGTGATGTGTGCATGCATATTTTATGTAGATATCTGGCCTTTCTCACTGTGGGATTATTCAATATTTAGAAATGCACAAAAATACATTAACAAATGGATTCTCAATTTGGATGTGAACAGAAAATTGCAAATATATTTAATCTAGGGCTTTATGGGGTTGGTTTTTTGTGGTTGTTTGTTGCTGTTTTTCTTAGTGGGGGAGAGTGGGGAGAGAACTGCAAAGAAATTAATTCTGATTTTCCCATGAAGAGCATGCAGTACGTTTTCAGACTTTTAAGTAGAAGATACAATGAAGAAACAGCCACACATCTCCTGTTAAAGTTAATAGTTATTTCCCAGTCATACTTGCCATCAGCTGGAGCATTTGCCCCCAATTACAGAACAAGAAGAATAGTAGGAAGCATATAAACTCTTCATTATCTTCTTCAGGTCAGAAAACCAAATCATTCTGAAACAAAGAACTTAATGGCAAATGCATATTTACTCACAATACTGTAAAGGTCTTTAAAGTTCTGTACTTGCCCAACAGTCTGTTTCTCAACATGACTTGTTTAGTTTGATCACTGGCAGGCTGCTCCATCCCTTTGGCCTTGCATTGCATTCACAGTGGCATGTCCTTAATGGTGCTAAAACAACACTTGCAAATTAATTTTGGTGCATACATAAAAATGAAACACTCCATGCAGTGAAATATTTCAGCATATTTCAGCAATTTTGTGAGGCTTCGAGCCAAACACGTCAAACGTGCCAAACAGCTCTGGCTTCTTAAAAGTCATCTAGGAGCCACCATAAGGTTGCCAGAAGTACAGAGGTAAATGGATCACAGAAATGATTTTTGTAATGGGATTATATGAACTGTGGGCCAGCAAATACTTGAAGGATCAAGAAATTCAGTTGCTGCAAAGCCAAAGGACAGTTTGGAGTTGAAAATACATGGAAGTGAATGCTAAATACCAACTGCTGCCATGACACCAGGCATGCACAGCTGGGACAAGCAGCATCACTGCTACAAATACAGGAGGTGGAACTCAACAGCAGGCATTGGGAAGCAGCAACAGTGCATTTCCTTCTCCTCTGGTCTGTGCAGGAGCAAAGCCTCAGCAACGTGCTGCTCCGGGAGGGCAAAAACACTTTTCCAAAAGGCGGCCAAAACACTCTTGCTAAATTCCAGCTGTCTTTTGCTCTGTAAATTACTTTTAGGAACATTTCTCTGCTCACTAGAGTGCACAGTCAAATGTTTAATTGCGTGTTACATCTGAATTCACTGCTTCCTTACTCTGTCGCTAGCAACAACCCATGTTCAGATGTGTTACAGTGGCAGCAAACCCACAAGGCCTGTGCTAGAGCTGGATTTGGCCCCAGTACTCACCTGTGAAACTTACCCCTGTGGATGGAAGCTGCCTAGTGCAATGGGAAGGCAGGAGGAGCCGTAGCTGGGCATTTCTCCTCAAGGCTGGCACATTCCCTAACCAAGGGGAGAGGCTAGGGGCCTCTCTTAGCCCTCCTCAAATCTCATGGCAGTGAATTTGCTACTGTTCAATATACAGTTGGTGATTTTGATCTGCCACAGGTGCTGTGCATCATATGACCAGTGCAGAGTCTGCTGCAAGAGCTCTCATGGCTCTGAAGGAACAATAGCTTATGTTTTCAGCTGTCTTCTCTGCCACACACACTCAGTGTTAACGACCTGCATGAGCACAGCCAAGCCGAACAACTCCTGAAAAAAGGCTGACGTAGCTGCAACTGTACATCTGTGCTCAGCACTGAGAACAGCACAGAGCACACAAGCAGGTATCTGGGCAGAGAACTCACCATAGTGAGGTCTGCATGGGTGATGGACACAAAGGCAATAAAAGCAGTAAGGTGGTAGCCCCGTGCATTTAACTCAAACACCTGGATGGTGTTAGGCAACGTATGACAGCAGTTGTTCACAATATATGCAAAATGTGAGAACAGCTGTTACATGTTACATGGATAGGGATGCCACTACCATAAATTCTTCCACTCCTACAATCATCAGTGTGGTTCAGCACTGTCCGGATCTGGGCTGGAACAAACGCTGCTATCCATCTCTGCCAAAATTCAGCTATCACCAAGATCTTATTGGTCTGCCCAAACTCATGCATATTTATCTGGACAAATAAGCAGTCCTGCTGACATCCTATCATATGCTACTGTGCACATTAAAAGCTCTTGATCATTCCGTACCAAAAGTACTGCCAGGAAAAATAAACAGAATCACAGTTATGCTAGGGGGTCTTAGCAGATGGAAGAAAATTATCCTCGTGTGGCATCTGTAATGGAAAGGCACCTCTGGCAGATGTCAAGAGGAAGGAAACATGGCACAGAGTAATGAAGGGCTGCTCACATCTATCTGGAAGCAACCAGCTGACTTACTGAGGCAGACAGCCATACTTCACTCCATGCACTTGGAGAGTCAATATGGTTAACAGAAGTTGCAGCAGGTCAGTATTTTTGTCTGCATGCCTTTGAACTTCACAATAGCAGCAGTTTTCTTCTTGTAACTTTCAGTTGATTTTTTTCCTATTAGTGAAAATAATGAAGACAGCAGACTGCCTCATTCTATTTTGTCTTTTTACCTAGCTTACCATTCCCATTCCACAATTTCTTGTCATCCAGGAGAGCAGTGGCCTTGTACCCCAGTGTTCACTTCAGGCCAAAGCATTACAGCAGCACATACGTACCCATCGTGTTCACTCTGTTGGACTACAGGAACTCCCTGACCACCAGTGGGTTTTTTGAGGGAAAATGGGAGGTGAACACAGAATTTCCATACACACAGCCAATATCCATAAGCAACAAAGCCATTTTGAAAGGTACCTCATCTTTGCCCCTTCAGGATTGTTCTATACTGAGCTTGCCATTCATAGTTTCATTCATGTCATTCAATCTACCCTCTGTTCCTGCAGATGAATTTTCTATTCCTCACGTTGACTCTCTTTTCATGTCGTAGCATCCTTTTCACAGCTGATACACATCCATACTTCAGTAGCAAATTGTTACAAAACATTTTCTTCTCCTCCAAGCAATGGACAAAAGAATGCATCTCACAGGAAATGCAAGGAATTGTTCCATCCTCCGCCTTACCTTGCAACACTTATTTTCTCAGATACTTTGTGCCTGGAATGCAATTCTACAATTCACTGCTACCTTACCTGGTTCAGAAAGCTCTTGCAATGCACATAAGATCTTCCCACAACAAGAAAAGCAGGAACTGCACCCCACCCCTCTCCAACTGCCAGGATAGTCCCAACAGACTGTAAGACTTACGCCTTCAATTTACTACATGATTTCCAAATCATTACTCCTGCCCTCACTGTCTGATTCAAGTCAGTGAGAACTGAGAACAAAGCAAATTGTGGGAACACATTAAGAAGCAAAATGTATTTGTTCACAATGTACCACCACAGATTCACTGTATGTCCAGGGACTTCGCCAGCTTAAAAGCAGCTTGGGCCAATGAAAATAGCCTATGTCCAGCTGGGCCGCATTGCCTTCTGGAGGTCTGAACCAGAGGAAAAAGGCCTGCGCTCCCCATTCCACTCAGATTGCAGTCAAGTCCTAACACTCATCTGACACCATGGGGACAAATAAAACCAGGTCTTTTCCTCTTGATAAGTTCAGCAATGTAAGCTGTTTTATCCCAGCCTCTTGCTAAAAACCTATAATGGCTTTCCTGACAATTTAACTCGGATGTGTTCATGTTTTAATTGCAACATTTGCAAGAAGTATGAGTAGATACGGAGATGACTGGGCAGTCAACTGCAAAATCATATGGAAGATTAGAGTAAGTGAGACATAAAGTGATTTTGCAAATCCCTGGCAATGGGTGACCTCTGAGTTAGCAATCCTGCAATCAGTTGTTTGAATGATCTCTGTACACAAGTATCTTTGGGAGTGGCTTTGGTTAGGTGTGTACACAGATATATAGAAAACCCCAATTGCTCTAACCGCAGTGAACTGCTCTTACTGTGTTCACAGTTTCCCAGGTACCTGCAGGAAACAGACAAGCTATCATTTTTTTAAAAAAACACTTTAGCCACCTCCAACATCGAATGGCCAAAGGACAATTTGCATAAATACTGCAACAGTATGGGCACAGATGGGTTTGTAGAATAAATCTCTTGAAATGTGAGAACTTCCCTGCAGCCCCACATATTAAACAAGCAAGACAAATGAAGACAGGCTGAGAGAGCTGGTGCTGTTCAGCCTGGAGAAGAGGAGGCTCCAGGGAGACCTCACTGTGGCCTTCCAGTACTTGAAGAGAGCTACAGGAAAGCTAGGGAGAGACTCTTTGTCGGGGGTGTAGTGATAGGACAAGGGTTAGTAACTTGAAACTTAAAGAGGGGAGATTTAGATGACACATGAGGTAGAAATTCTTTACTCAGAAGGTGGTGAGGCCCTGGCAGTGCTGCCCTGATCTGTGGGTGCCCATCCCTGGAGGTGCTCAAGGCCATGGCTGGGGCCCTGGGCAGCCTGACCCGGTGGGTGGCATCTCAGCCGTGATAGGCGGTTGGAACTGGATGGCTTTACGGTCTCTTCCAACCCAACTGTGCTGTGATTCCTGCTAGTTCTGAACACTTCGAAGTTTCAAGATCATTTTTATCAAATACATAACCAAGCTCTGATAACATTTAACATATTCCACCAACATAACATGATTTTAATATCCCTTTAAAGTTTCATTAAAATGCTGTATTGGCCTTCTTTGGATTATTAAACTGTGTTTCCAATGATAATAAATGGCAGAAGGGAAGCAAGTAAGCAAAGGAAAATACATAAGTGCTTTCAAAATTATTTTTTAGGGGGAAAAAGGGTGACCATCTCAGCCAGTAAAATATAAAAATAAAAGAGCAATTACATTGAAGTGCTTCAACTTCTACTGCGGAAAAGACAGCAATCAAAATGACCACGCAAAGAAGTAATCAAACATTTTTCGAGTAAAGTACTTGTATCCACACCATTTTAGGCAGTGTGATGAAGAGGGTGTAAAAAGCCATTAAGATAAAATTTTCTGTAATAATAAATTTTTAACAAATTTTCCTGTAAGATCATTCCAAATTGATTCAGACTTCGGAATGGACTGTTCCAATTACAGGTAGATCAAAACCCCAGAACCACCAAGTGTATTATTTAAATATGTCTCCATATTTAAAACTGTCATCTTAGAAAATGAATCATTATACTCTAAGACTGTGGACATTGAGAGAAGTACTAAACAACAGTATTTCACAGTGAAAATGGTTTGAGGAGACATTAACAACAGAAGAATTGAAATCCTTCCCACCTACTGTATTTCAAAGACTTTGAATTGAAAGGGGAAAAAAGTTTTCATTTCCTTGTAAAACGTTTTGCAGATTTCACTTTTTGTTTGGAATTTTCCCAGAAGGAAAACAAACTGGTGGAGAGAGGGGTTGTTTCTCAGCTATGTATTGCAAAACGAGCCTTTCTCCCAACTCAGCGTCAGCAGCGCTGCCTTGCAGTTACCTGAGCTGTAACATTTGTTAACATTATCACTGCAAAGTTAACATTTTCATAAATATCTCTTGCAGTAAAATTTCATTTTATGACAAAGCTTGACATGAACAAAAGAAATACAAAGCTCTTCTCAACTGTTTTATCTGCCATCTTAGAAAAACAGGTAGTCATAAGACATGCTACAAAACTACTTAAATTGAGTCAAATATGCACCTGCACTTCAGCTAGATAAAGTGAGAGCAGAGTACCTTCCTGTTATCTGAGCTACGGTCACAATTTCAGCTGCAAAGATATAAATACATTGCAAGCTATATACCAAATGTTTAGCATGTCCTTTAATATTTCAGAGTGTCTGTGAAAGCTCTCATTTCATTCTGCTTACTGAGGTGAGGTTCCAGCAAGAGCTTCATTTGAACAATGGATAAATGGAAGATCCCTTTATTTGGAGACTGGCAATGCTACAGGGTAATGAAGTATTTATTTGGACAAATAAAGAAGAGACAGCAAAAATAAAAAAGAAAAAGAAAAATGTCACAAGGCCACCATTTAAAGGATAGTCTTCCTGACAGAAATAAGAGTGAGGAAAGTGATTTTAGCAGTAAAGTGTTTCTACAATGTTAGCTGCTACAAATACTGAAAGCAATTCCCCATCACCTCACACTCTGCAGACATTCACACCTGGGAAAACAGAGTAGCAAAGGTTACTTGCCTCCACTTTGCAAAGCTGTAACCACATATTATGCAGTCAGACAGGTCAGATAAAAGTCTGCTAAGTTCCCCTGTCAGAGCTGGTGTGAGGTCAGGTCTGGTATTTCACTTCATCTGATCCAAAAGAAAGGAATGAAAACCCTGCAAAAATCACTTTGCTCTTATCTCGTCCCTCCTTTTTAAGATAAAAGGGTTATCATATTTCCCATTACAGAAAATGGCTCCTTCTCAGTTTATATCAAAAAAAGGAAGAAAGGAGGGAAGGGAGGGAGGGAGGGAGGGAGGAAAGGAAGGACCACTAATAATGCAGACTGAGCTGAGATTAAAGATGATCCAAGCATGGCTGAAATGCTGCACAAATGCCTTATCTCAGATCTTAGTAATGGGAATGTTGGAAATATCCAAATATTTTTTCCAGGACGGTGTCTCTGATAAAGCAGATTTTATTCGCAAGCAGGAGCCCCGCAGAAAACAGCATTACATATTTTATGCCCTTTCACCCGACGCTTATCTCTTTCTCCCCTAGTTCCTCATTGGCTGAGTACTTTAGGTTCACAATCTTCTCGACACTTCACTAGACACACAAACACTAAGTGAACATAAATCTTTGCTGGCCAAGCATAAACCCCTAATTATTTAATTAACTTCTGACACTTACTCACTCCACACTTGGCCATTGTTTTGGAAGTCTGCTCGTCCTTGCATAGAGATAAGCTTGGAAGGAGGATAGAAGGGAGTATCTTGGAGCCTGTCTATGACATCCTGACCTTCCCACAGAGCGGGACAGTCCTGCTTTGTGTAAAGGCCCTGGCTCCTTTGAAACTTGTTAAATATGTTTTACTTTTGCTAGCCTAAGGAACAACCTTACAATATGTTTTCCAGTTCAGAATACTATACCCACATTGTTTAGAACATTTAAAATCTATTGCAGCTTTGTAAGAAATTGAGTTTGTCACATAATTCAGCAACTATGTTTCTAAAATATGTTACTAATACGTATATGATATTTCTACTTTTCACATCAGCTACTTCTAAGGACAAGCTACAGAATACAAACACATTATATTTGACTTCTTTAGATCAATTTCCCTTTTCAATATCCAATGCAGAAACAACATTCCATTCCCACAGGAAGAAGGTGTAAATTGTGGGTCAAAAGAGAAACAATGAGAGTAGAAGCAAGAAAAAAACCAAATCACTACATGAGAGAGAAGAAAAATGCAGTGAATCTCAGAGCGATGAAACATCCTGTAAAGATCATAGAATCGTTAGGACCTCTAAGATCATCCAGTCCAACCTTCAACCCAAAGACGTTTGAAGAGCTCCTGACCTCAGCTGTGGTCAGCCTTCTTTGGGAAATGGTCATCAAGGCTGGAAGAGGCCCAGAGGAAGCCACAGGCATGGCTGGGAAAAGGAAAGCTTGTGTTAAGAGAAGATGAAGATGTTGCTCCCAACAGGCAAATCAGAGAGAAATATCCTGACCAGGTGGGAAAAAAAATAGCCACATAAGACATAATCACCCCCATTCTCAGCTATACAAAGAGGTGAAGGCCCATGACTACCTCCAGGAAGGTGACAATCTCCTCTAGTTTAAACACTTGCTGTTAAAACTTAGATGTTGCCTAACCACAGAAGTAGGGAAATAACAGAGGTACAAAAATCTGCATGAAAAGCACACACAGCAATCAAACAGATGTGCAGCTCAGGTCTCCTGGTACCACAGCAGTAAATAGAGGGCTTTGACTGCCAGAGGATATAAGAGTTCTCATCAGTTACTCAAGTATTAGTGCTCCTGAAGTGGCTAATTCAAGCAGTGCCAGCCTGGTGACAATCTAACAAACTCAACAACAGTGTTGAATTTGAGGGATTCTCTTTCTGTTGTTTAAGCATTGATTGACCGATGCTGGTTTAGTTCAACTGCTCCGCTGGTGCTCTGTGTGGGTCAGAAGTGCAGGGATGCTTCAGGGTTGCATGTTCACCGATCTAATCAAGATGCATGTTCACATAAAGGAATTGTTTAAATATTGCCGCTAAAACGACAGGAAAAAATAACCTGTAATTCTGGATGCAGATTCAGTTGCAAAATAGCAAGTGAAATAAAAATGTTTTCATAATGAAGCATGATCCATCTTCTGTACTGGCGGGCTTTCTATTTTTCTGCACACATATACACATATATAACAGTGCTAGAGTTAGCATCACCTAAACAACATTTACCTTGGTCTTAATTTTACTTTAACGACGAGGCTTTCAAACCTTAAAGGGCTACAGATACCCAATTTCTCTTGCTCATCCATAAAATTAAACCTCACCATCAGCTATTCCTGTGAATGTCATGCACAAATTTGCCCATTTCTGCCTCCATTTGACCACAGCTCACTCATACAAGTGCAGAAGATGCTGCCAAAGTGATACATATTCTTGGTTCTTCCAGTGACAAGTAGATTTCAGTTTCTCATTCAAGAGGAAAGAAACGAGATACATGTAGCCAAAATTGAGCAAGAGCCGCTATTCCAGCTTGCCACCAGAGGAAGCATTCAATGACAGAAAACTGAACAAATCTGCTTTTCAGCTCCATAATCTTTTTTCTTTTCTCTTTTTTTTTTTTTTTCTTTAAAGTGCCACTTAGAGCAGACAAGACATTTGAGGCCACACCGGTGCCACTGAAAATCTTACTGCAGCATGTGTCAGACTGTAGCAGCGTGCTAAAGATTTCATTGAATAGAAAAGAAGAAGGGTCTTCATTTCCCTGCTATTTCCACCCTATATTTCATCTGGAAACACTCCTGAGTCTGCTGAGAGCATCTAATTAGAGGATGAAGGGCCTGAAACCCAGTTTTAGTGAACACTCACCCACCTGGACAGAAGGTTACTTTAAAATGAGATTTTCCCTTAAATCAGAGAGAGCTAAGCATTGAAGAGAGAGAATAACATGTTAAGAAGTACTCTCAGAGAGATTTCATGACGGGAAGCACGGGGCTGTGGCACAGTCTGACCGAACCCCTATCATTTATGTAAACCCTCTGAGCTTCTTACATCGCAAAGGAACTACAATTGCCTTAACTGCACCCAGGAGGAAAATGTTAATGTTTGATCTAGCTGCGAAGTTCTTATGACACATTCCTAACACAGAATCTGGAATGCAGGTATATGCTTAATAAACCCATGGCGGTTCCTTCTGGACTGGTGATGAGGCAGTCCTTACACTGTACATGGATTTTATACTTTTTACGGGACTAAACATCACATAAACAGAAACCCAGAATAAAGATGACAGGCTGCTCATTTCTGGAACCCATGAAACACAAGCTGAGCTCAAAACACAGACATCTTGATTTACTCCCTGGCTGAGAATTGCTATTCTCAGGGACAAGGTCCAGGCTTTCCGGTCCAAGAGATGAAATCCTAAGAGAGCTGTCAAATGCCAAGGAGGAGTGACATTTCAAAAACAAATTCCCAGCTCAAAAGCAGGCAAGGAGATGTGAAGAGCTTCCCTATTCCTGCCCTGCTTTCTGTCATTCTTGTGTTAGTGTATTTCCTCAATCACTACTCACACAGAACTTCCAATATTTACAAACAGAAAGCCCTTATCATTGATATCTCTCTGCACGCTCAAGAGAGAAGTAAGAGAGAGATGCTAGACACTCGTATAGCTGTAAGAGACAAAGGGCTGTTCCTATACCTGCAGTTCTCAGGAACATTTACAAGCTGTGAAGATTTCAAAGGAATGGGAACCGGAGGCTGTAGCTCTATGGAAAATGTCTGTGGTATTTAGATGGATAAACCAGTCTCGTGTTTAAAAGACACAGGTCAGTAGTGCCTATAAATAGTTTCACATACCGTGAAATTTCAGGGACCTATTAAAAGGCTTTGGAAAGGAAATTTTGAGTAATCCAGACAAATGACCCAGAAACTTCAAATATTTCCCCAGACGTTTGGGGTTCACCCAGATCATTGCAACTAAATACCAATTCTGCGTTTTTAATGCAAAAGGGATTACAGAGAGCTTCTCTCTATAATCTCTTTTATAAAGAGATCATCTCTATAGCAAGGATCATTATTATCTATCCTATTGAATCTGAGACCATCAGGAGACCATCCGTTTATTAGCATTGCCACATGGGCTTCTCATCCTGACATATTTCTTCAAGAACTCCAACCAAAACTAATATTTTTGGATGCAAGTTCCTACTGCTGCACAGTCAACAGATCATCCCTGGAAGGAGACGTCCTATTCAGAGAGATAGCAACATTTTCAGGAATAAAACACAGATGCATCTCTTCTCACTACTGCCTGGAATGCAATCTGCAAGCTCTTGGTGTTTACCTGAAGCCATTACCACATAGCACAACAGGCTGTGGAGATTTTACTCCCAGTCAGAGTGACAAAGCAGCTGCTTTCTGATTGTACCATGCCTGGAGTGCTCAACTTGCCAGCACATCCCCATTCACTAGTTATTAGTCACAATTAGCATAACATCATGGCATTTAACTTTTCCCGTGAAATATCAGGTGGCCTAAATGTACACGATAACCTTAAATTAAAATGGTTTACTTTATCTTATGGTCAAAGTTATTAAGTTTCTATCCTGCTGGAAATTATTTATACATGAATTGTATTTCAGCTATTTTCTGCTTGGTATTGCACTGCTAACCACAGCTCTGAACAAGTCCATATTGCCAAGTGAGAGCTGTTTATCATATGTGCTAATGATGGTCTAACAAATCAAAGATGGTCTTTTAAACAGGAGAACAGGTAACATTAAGTTAAACAAATGAGAAACACCAAAAGGTAGCACACAATGGATGAGAAGCTGTGCTAACCTTTAGGAAAATTCACTATTAGTTATTAATTGCCTCCTAATAAATTGAAAGATATCATGGTCATTATATGGGCTGTTTTTCAAGATCACCTTGGATAATGCCAGTATCAACAAAGGCCAAGGACCTTCCACCACAACTTCGTTAAGAGTTTCTGATTATGTGCCAAAAATTTGAAGACTTTTACCAAAGATCTCTGGACACAAGCTGGAGAAATAGCTGTTATGTTCCACAGCCTCTTGAATCATAGTGCTCAGACCGTTCTTTCAGATTAAGGGAGAGGTTTTTTGAGTGGTTATTTCCTAGAGAGAAAAGTCCTTCCAATGTTCATAGGCACCTCTCTAAAGAAGTGTACAATGCCAATAAAAGCCAGTGTTAACAACTTAAGTGTTACCAGAAGGTTATTTCATCTCCTCCAGAAACCATTTCTCAGTTTTCTAATATGTTAACCCATTGATTTATTTGCTGCTTCCTCATATTTATGTGCTTACTTTTCATGCTGCAATAATATGAGGATTAAAGAGTGTAAACATATTTTCCCCCCTTCAGACTATTTAACTTCACTGAAATGAGAACTGGAAGTGATTGCCTTTGACAACCCCTCACTCTGCGGGTTACCAATAGCTATATAACTACCCTTGTGAAATGAATGCTGACATACAATTTTTATTCATGACATTTTTTTCTGTCCAAATGAAGACGTCAACAAGTTCTGAACACTTCAAGTTAGTATATAACAATCAATCTTGGAGTCAGTAGATTTACCACCTTAAAACATGCAGGGCACATCTAGACTGTAGATTAGCATTGGCCACAATGCATATGCAAAATGCAACCAAAAGTTCCAGTGACACATCCACAGCACCATCTCCAATGTCAGCACACAGAGGCTTGTCTCTGAAGCACTAGAAAGTAAAAAGTGACAGCTGTGCCAGAATCCAGCCTGCTCTCATCCAGTCTATCAGCTCTTTACTATGCGTTTTCAGCAAAGTTTGCTGTCCTTACAGGCAGAACTTCTTCCTAGATACACGTCTTCTCTCACATTGCCTTATTTCTTGGTGCTTTTATTTATCCTGTAGTAACAGTGGGGTTTAAGCAGCCTTGTACCTTCACTTGTTTCCAAAAACATCTCCAGCTTTAATTCTAATTTAAACCACCACCATTGCATACCTGCTCCCTGGCCTTCTGGTAAATTAACCTTCTTCCCTGAAATGTTTATTCCAACTAGTGCCTGCACATGTGTGCACACAGACACAGATGTAAGTAGGCACGTGTGTGCATACACACATGCAGTTGGTAGCTTTAAGGCTTTGCTTGGATCTCTGTTACACAAAGGGTGAGATCTCAGCCCATGTGATGCCTTAGGAGGGGAGAGTGTGTTTCATGCATGCCAAGGATAAAGAATCCACACACAGGTTACTGAAGAACAGCAGCTGATGTTGAGTGCCTTCCTCCTCATAGAGGCGGTGGCATCAGGCTCTGGTGCTGAGCTCTCACAGTTCTGTTTATGTTGCTCACCACTGCAATGCTTCTCCTGTTCCACTGAATGGCACAAAAATCCAGAGAGTACAGAGGAAATGTAGAGAGTGGGTAACTGACTGACTTCAATTGCTCACTATTTCTGTGTGAGTAACGAGCCACGGGTCATCTATCTCCAGGTTTAGAAAAGAATTTCCTCGGAAAGGGCAGCATCTCCTGGCTAGTTCTCCAAAAGACCACAAAGCTGATAGACAGCAGAGCAGTTTAATTCATACAGAGCTGCAGGTGTTTCCAGGATGCACTAAGTGATACAAGGATATCCCAACTCTCTAAACACCAAGTCATTTACAGAGTTTCATGGCTACGCTGGGTTTTCTGGCAAAGCACAAAGCACAGCGTGTCTCCTCAACAGTTCTAGTTAGAATTTCTCCCCCCCTCTGATCCACTCTATTCAAGTTTTCCATCAAGCAAACTTCTAGCAGAGAGAGAGCCCCAGAGGCCAGCAAGCTGGACTGCAGCCAGAGCAAAAAAATTCATCGCTTTGCCAAACAGGCCTGAAACTGCCCATGCTCAGCCAAGAGCCAGCAGCAGAACAGCCCTCCGTGATAAATCATGGCAGGTACACAGCAGGAGGCAGATGGGAAAGTGCTTAAACTAAATCTCTGGTCACATAGAGGACTATAACTCAAAAATCACTACACAGTCTCGGACACAGAAATAAACTGCAGGCCAAGACAGACCTCAGAAAAGCAGGAAATATTCCTGTGGCTCAGACTTCCATGCAGAAGTGGAGCACATCCCACGGTGTCACCTCTTGTCCTTTCTCTTATCCCAATTCACCTGAGGAATCAGATGGATACAGGCCCAGCCCTGTATCTCTTCCATGAGATGCAACTCTATGCAAGGTATATATGGAAAGCATAGGACTTTTCTAAGGATTGTTTTTGAGGGGAAAAAAAACTGTTGCTCTTTGTACAAGGTTCTTTTAAGCAGAATGTCTAAGCATCTGGAAATTGTTCTCTCTCCTGGTCTGCCCACCATACCTGTTATATTTACATATAATGTACTGAAATTATGTGTACAATTTGGACATCTGGTAAAGGAAGTATTTTCATATAAAGATCCTGTTATTCTTTATGTTAGAACAGCGGTAAGGTCCATGTCAGGACATAAGGGCCATGTTCACTTAATTCATTAACAAGCCAGACTTCAGCAGAATTCAATTTTTAAACAAGTTCTCAGATGATCTCTCAGTTAACCTGTAATCGAATGTTAGATGTCTCCCTGTTCAAGCCAGCAGAAGGAATTTCAACATACTGTCACGCTGCTGACCACTTCTGCAGAAAACCCACAGGACTTGCTTGGGAGAGAACAAAGATCCACAGCCATCTGCCCATTGGACAGTGCATGCTACGAAAAACCAAGAACATGCCAACGTCTGTGATGGCATCTCACACATCAAGCCTTCCAGTCCCTGCCAGCCCTTTTCCACAAAGCCATGCCCTGTGTCTGGAAGAGATGAAGTGCTATCAAACATCCGCTTCTCTGTAAGCCCCTGGGGTGCTTTAGTGCCCCACTGCTGAGAGGCAAATCTCACTGCTCAGTTCTGTGACCCTCAGCCAGGCTCTGCTCCTCAGGATACCTCCCTTCCTGACATCAGGATGACGTCTCTAACAGGAATACAGCAAGAAAAAGGCATCTCCCTTGGTTACAGAGCCACCCTTCTGCTTGTTTTTTTTTTCCCTTCCTGCTCACTGCAGTGCCAAACACAAACTGAGAAGTGACAGGAGATTCATCAACACTTTAAATGTATTATTTATGCATGTGCACTTGCTTGTTCAGGATGCAAAATCACATTTTGAGTAACTCAACAGTTTTGTCTTCTCAGCATAGTGTTAAATATTATTTGCAGTTAATAAGCAAATACTGAAATATATTAACAATCCACTTAAACAACTGATAGCTCTATGACAAAGTAAACAGAGCAGTACATCAAAATACAATCCCCATCATTTGCAACACTCTGCTCAACTGAAAAAAAGCCAGAAGATGCAACAGAATGTTAACTCCATATGTGTTGGAGGCCATAGGGGATGGAGGCTTAGGAAGGGAGCTGTGACCCTGCCCTGGCCCCCTCTTTGCCATAATCAAGGCCATCCTGGACAACAGCTGCAAATTCAAGTGAATTAGAAGAGAATCATCAGAGAAGTATCTTGCATAGAAAAGAAATACTGAAGTATCGGAAGAAAATACAGGTCACCACTATGAGAACAGAACACAAGTTGCTAAAGCAGAGGCAGAGTCACAATATCAAATCTTCCCACAAAAAGCCATAGCAATAAATGACTTTGGTACAAGAACCTACAGTAACTACGTGCTGACTCTTGTTGTAGAAGTCGCTATGTTGCACCCCTTAAGTATCCTGGGACTGAAAACTCAGCAACACGAAAACAGGTAAATCACAGGATTAGTACTGCCAATCAAAATGCTGCTTTTCTGCTCACTCCTTGCTTTTATTTTCTGTTTCCATCCTAGCTCACAAGTACATTGAGGAACTTTTTTAACACTGCTGATAGTGAAGAAAACTCCAGAAAACCCCTGGTTAAACTCTTCAATCAGCACCCTCTGAAGATTTACAGGCTGTATTTATGCAATCCTTCCTACATCAATAAATCTCAATAAGAGGCCAGTGTCCAGAAGGCAAACCCTAGTACCTTTTCCATCCCCATCCATCTGCACACTGTGGCTGTCTGATCAGCGCTGCTCTGTCCTCAGCCTGGGAGCAGATCTCAAGCAGCAGTGTTGCCCCAAAGTATCCCAGCTGCTCTCCTATCCCATGCAGGCACTCCATCTCATCTTTTTCTGCTTTCCCCGTAGGTACAAAGACATCACCATGAAAAACGCTGCTGCTGTCAACGCTATGGATGCCCAGATCTCTGGAGAGCTCTACAAAACATCTATTGCTGTTAGTAGACATACTACAAAAATACACACTGCAGGTAAAAAATGCCTCTGCTATTCCAATCCATCTCAAAAAGAAAGTAATTTCTCTTTCTCGCTCATTCACCGTTGTTCTCTGCCACATGAACAAGTGCTACAGGGGGAAAACAAAATAAGGACGCCTCTTTAGAGAATCTCAGCAAATTCCTTTCTCACTAAACAGACCTCAAAAAAAAAAAAAACACAAAAAACCTCATATGGAATAATAAATTAAAATGGCAAACAAAACATAGTAGCATTTTTCTAAGTCTTCCATTTAACCTCCAAATCTTTCAGATGAAAACAGAATTTAAGAACTGTGTTGTCTTTAAGACAAAAGGATGGCCATAATTTTAAGATAAATGTGACTTTCTGAGCAAGGAAGCAGCCCCCAGTATTTGACATGAGTGATTTTCATTTAACAGACAATTGACTCTGTAAGTAAAAATTTAACATAGCTGGGTGTTTAGGGCTGAGGATCTCAATGTAGAAACTAAAATTGCTTTTTTATTTGTAAGTACAGCTCTCTAGCAGTATGCTGAAGGCAGCTGTGTAGCTGCTTAGTACTTCCTAACACTGCACTTTCAAGTCTTTCCTAAATGATCTGATGTAGCTCTGAACTCAGAGCAATGGGCAGTGTAATCAAATCTCCAGTCAAGGATTTAGGTTCTGTTCCTTGGCTTTGCTACTTTCTCACCGCAGCAGCTTTCATTTCCTGCACCCCACAGCACTGGTTTCTTGCACAGCTGCCCACCCTCAATGAGTCCTGGGGATGCGGTCTGACACATAGGCATCCTCCTGCAGCTCTGATTTGCTTATCTTGGGGCAGAAAGCCAACAACAGCCTGGAGCTGCCTACAGGTACCGGGGGACTCTGCTAATCGCCATCGCAACATAGAGGAGCCTTCAAGCAGCCACTTATAGCATCTCCATCACTGTTTCCAAGAAACTACCAAAATAATGTCAAATTCTGCTGAAAGTTTATCAATTCTGCAGTCACATTACACAAAATTATTTTTAGTCTTAAAACCATAGGTTATTCACTGTATAATGAGATACCTTATCTTGTAATTAAATATAAATCACTGTCTCACATAATTTATACCAAGGAAAATTGTGTTCTGGAAAGCATTATCCCCAAAGCTTAAAAAAGAATACAAACTAGATTGCAAGTTTTGTGGCAGAAGTGAGACCGGCATGGAAGGTTTGCAGGGGGAGCGTTGCAGTGTTTTCAAATTCATCTAGCATGATACATTTTATTACGAGATCAAGTTTAAGCTGTTTTGGTAGGCTGCTGTCTGATTTGAAGGGATGATCATATATCACAGAATTTAAGTCTTATTCACGTACACAAATGAACGAACACTCAGAAGACCTACTAATGTAATTATATGAGCTGAATACAGGAACATTCATTTCAAGTACAGACATCGATCACCAAGTCAGCTGCATTCTCTTTTCTAGCACAGAATGGCTGCTCTTTCATACATCCATATAGAGTTCAAATCAGTTTCTCTGAACTTCCTTTTGCTGCTGTAATATCTGAGCATTTCAAAGCATTCAGCACACCTGTCTTCCCACCCAGCCACAAACCTAAGGAAAATGTCATTGTCTAAGACAGACAATAAAATGGAACTCCCTAGCCATGGGAGAGCAATAGAGAGATTTTTGAAGCACATCCAACTCCAAATCAATGCAGAGACAAAAGGGCTTTTTTTCCCCTATTTCTTGTTTTTGGAAGAAAAGAATCCCCAAAATATCAATTTCATGAGAATCAATACAGGCTTTCTAGCTCACCAGTCCTCTGAGATGTTCTGGGTGGGCAGTAACACAGATAAAGGCTCGATTGAAAATATGATGTCTAGATCCACTGAATAATTCAAGTGTTTTGTCACAAAGAAGAACAAATATTCTCTTTTCTGCAATAAGAAAAAGAAAAACAAATCTTTTTTTTTTTTCTTTCACAAAGAAAACAAAACAAAACTCCAAACAAGCACCCTATGATGATCCTGCCCAGGTTGGGCCAGAAAGAGAAGGAGGCAGATGTACAGACAGACTCCTTAGGCTTAGATCACCTTATTTCAGCCTCTGGAAGCAAGGCTCATAATCCAAGCACTAACTTTTAGGCTTCTTAATGTCAAATTATTAGTCAGCACATCAGCTGCAATTCAGACCTACAGGCACAGGAAATGTGGAGGAAAGATATGTCTGAAGTCCCAGCCCTTTCTTCTTGGGTTCAGCCTTGAAAGCCAGTCCTGATGCTATTATAAAACTGTTCCAACATTGAAAGTCACTATTAGGATTCTGCGCTGCAGCCACGTACCTGACAACTGACAAGCAAATCACAGCCTTCCTCTGGAACAGACTGGCCTAAGACGTGGACTTCCGAACACACTTTGCACAGTGATTTCCATGCAAAACATAGATCTGTTCTCCGGGAATTAGGGCTTTGATTTTCACTGGCACAGCCATGCCAGCAAGCCATGAAAGCAGATTTATTCTCATTCGGCCTCTTTCCAGCCCTGCAGCTCCCACAGCACATGCCCTGCACACAGAGCAGGACAGCACACACTCTTCCAGTGGCAGAAGAACAGTACAAGCAGAAGCAGTGCAGAAACTCCCAGCTGTACAACAACCAGCACTGCATAAGGTAGGACACACAACACAGCCACCCAGTCCCTGGGCTGTGCCCTGCAGGCGGAGATTCCCCAAGTCCTTTCTTTTTTTTCACTGCCAGTGATATCCCAAGGAGCTTGATATCTCCTGGGTTTTATTCCCAGACTTTCAGGGATCTTTGTTAATTCACTTTCAAATGCTACACAGGGTTTACACCAGAAAATATTACAGCCTCACTTAATGTGTTTTTCTGTTTTGTAGCTGCATGTTGTTAACTTTTTTTGCTTCCAAAAGTACCCCACGGTGGCAAATCCAATCAAGTTTCAGTACTGCAATCAAGCTTTATTGCTGCTGTGATTCCATTTTGTTCCCAGGTGCAAACCCATTACTGCATCTTCTTTCTCACACCGCATCACAAGATTTTCTTTTAATCATTAAGAGCAGAGTGATTCGGTTTGTGCCTTTGATAATACCATATGAATGGGAGAACACTGGGAGCTCCTGCTCTTCCATTAAACTTCTAAAACATCATAGGGATCTGGGTAATTCACTTGCTCATTGTCTGGAAAAGCACTAAATTTCACCTTCATTTTAACCTTTTCTGATGTAGCTTAGTGATTTATTAAAACTGCTGCTACCAAGCAGACAGCAAGGAGTGTCAAATTGGGTTCCCCTCTGTGTACCTGCTGCCCACCAGGAAACCTGCAGGCTAATTTGATAAATATATTCATGTCTTTAGTCTAGTTCCCAATGCAAGGATATCACTTTGCTCTCTCAGCTGAAAATGGAGAAAGGTGAAAGAGTTCACAGTTTTTCTCTCTGCTATATTTTATTCCCCATATTCAAACTTAGACATAATTAACTCATCTTGATTTTAGGACAGAGCTCAGATCCAGCACAGACCCAGAATCTGCCCCCACACGCCCCCTCTGCTAAATGAAGACTGCAAGAAAACACGCACTCAAGGACCAAAATTTCTGCAACTGAAGTGAAAAGACCCAGTAACAATGGCAGCTCCATGCACTCACCCTGCAAAGTGCAGGAGGTGACAGGTGCTAGCCCTCAGCACCTTTCCATGCTTGCCCATGAAGAGAAAAGACACACTTGTTTCTAAAGGAGCCCAAGGGCAACCTCAGGTGGGAGCCATCAATTACCGCCCTCTCAAGCTCTGCACAACATTTGTAGAGAAAAGTAAGAGCCCCACACCATCAGAACCAGCTTTACTCATTCTTTTCTTGTTTGCTTCTACATCCATGGTAAAAGGAGCTTGTGTGAAGCTACCTAAGCTGTAGTTCAGACTTGGGTATTTTCAATATGCACCTTCCGATTGGTTTGCCTCAAAACAAACGCTGATAAATCCAGACAGGATCTTAATAGGGACTGTGAGAAGAAAGTACCACACATTTTGGGTGTAACTCAGGTTTGAGAATGGAACTGGATGGCCTTTATGGTTCCTTCCAACCCCAACTATTCTTTGATTCTAAGAACTATTCTGCAAAGGAAGGATATTCAGATTTTTCAAGTGGCTATTTCCTATTTCATCTGCCAAATAAATGCTAGTTCATCCATAAACATTATCTCCTTCCTTCAAATTAACAGTTGTCAGAATTGAAGAAAGTTCAAAGATTTCAATGCTGCTTTTAGTGGCAATGGACTATAATAAAAGTAATCTTTTTTCTATAAGTGTGGGTAGTGCCCAGAGACTCCAGTGAAGAACGGGCCCTGAATTATGTGAAGTTTTGTAGAGGTGTGGAAAACGCCTTGTTCCTCGCAGACCTATCGTCTCGTAATTTGCTTTTTTCATTCCCACGTTTATACTCATAGGTATACTGATGCTGGCTGCCACGATCAAGTTTGAGCTTTTCCTGCAGTAGGAAGTAGAAGTTAGTAGGAAAAAAAATTGCTTTTAGAAGTTATTAGCAATGCATTTTATGGTTACTGACAAAAAGCACACACTTTCTGCATTTCCGAGGCTAGAAGTAGTTATAGGAATGCCTAGTAAAGGTATAAGAAAGATCAAGCAGAGCTGTTCTCTTACTTCTAGCAAACATTATTTCAAGCTATTGCATCAAAAGTTGTTTATAACCAAGGCATCTACTGCTCATAGTCTCATTTTCCAGAAGTTTATAAAATGACTAAGAATGTATTTCATCATTAAACTTGCAGCACAAAGCCATATCCCACAGCAAAATTCAATCTGGTTTAAATAGGTTTATTTCTCCATACCTTCCATTTTTGCTGTTTGAAGCGTTCGTTTTGTGCCTCACTTGCTAATCAGTGCCGTCAGCTGAAGCCTTCATACGTCACACAGTATTCAGTATTAATAAGGATTATGTCTTTCAACTATTTTGAGCAGAAAGAAAAACAGCCAGGATTCAAATTGCATGAATGAGGAGAACAGGGTGGATACCTATTCCCTGGAACAGGTTGACATAATCAGGAGCAGGCATATGATGGATAAGCCCTGCACTCCATCAGGAGGTAAGTCTCAAAGAAGTAGATCCAGATCTGCTCATCTTCCATGGGGCAGCTCGGCCCGACTGGGCAGAAGCAGCCGGCAGAGATAAAATAATGCTGGTGTTGGTAATAACCATGAAAGATGGCATGACTAAGATATAACTCACAGATAGATTTTAGAAGAACTTTCTCCTCCTAGCCCACCTGAACCGAGGATCTCTGTTGTATTTGATCTAGTCACACCTGGTGGCAGCTACATGCTGGAGCCTAAATGCACTCTGCATCCATCTCACATAGCTACAAAGCCCCCTCCCTGATGCAGATGTGAGCCAGTCCCCTGGATGCAGCACACCTATCTGCTGTAGGAGCAAGCTGGACATGCCCATGGGGATGGTACGGGGGGTGGCTCGGGTTTTGACACCGAATATTAGTATCAGCAATGCTTTTTCCAGGCAAACACTGCACGAGTACTGCTGCACTCACAAATGCAAATTCGCATTTCACTGCTGGGCTTGCTTCTGCTTGCAAAATACCTACCTTATGCATTTAAATTTCTATGATACATAGGAAGATTCTGGCGCAAAAAAAATCACGCAGATGGGGAAAAGTCAGTGTATTAAGAATGAGAATAACCAAGAAGCAACAATTGAAGCACTACAGCATGTGATAGACCATGGCAGCACTACAGGCTTTTTCTTTTTAAAAACTAAGTACATTATACTTCTGCAGCACTGCAAAGACAGGACAACACTAGGAATAAATATCTTCCTCTTGCTTCTACTTTGGATCAGAATCCTCTCTGTAGGAGTTCAAAACAAGCTACTGGAATTGATCCAAAGTCTGTTTGAAAATCGATGGCAGCTTTTACACCAGTTCTGGCGCATGCCGGATCAGCTCACTCACAGCTTCCAAACTACAGCTATAAAGATGAAGAACACCCAAACACTAAGTCACAGTTTTATTGATTCATAAACAGGCTTTACTGTGCGCTCCAAAAACATTTATAGTGACTTTTACTGCTTTATCTGGATTTTCCCATATCTTGACATACTTAATTTTCTGCCTGAAATGTGAAGCATCAATGACTGAATCAACAGCTGCACTTCACCGATAAGGGATCAATTAACAAATTGGGAGGGTTGTTGCTGTTTAGTTTTCACTAACTAAACTTCTGCAAGCAGGAAGGGATTCTGGCCCTGTTAACTCCAGCTAGCCATGGCAATACTTTGCACGCTACGGTTTATGGAGTTTACTATTACCTCTCTATTTCAGATGCAGTATTTGAAAAAGACAAAAGTTATTGTTTGCTGGTGATCATTTTGTTCAGTATGGTCTGATAAGTACAAACTGTTCCAACCAGGTGAATGATCACTGAAATTCACCAGAAAACATTTGCAATGTGTGCAACTGCACACTGGAGAGTCGGCTTTTCCTTCTGTGACAAGACAAATGCCAGAAGTACACACCGAACATCAAACCATACCTTTACACTCTTGGTAGAGAAGCATGCAAATCCTGATGCTGCTGTACCTTGGAAGAGCAATACAAAGCCAGTTGTCTCAAATCACAGCTTATCTTAGCACCATCCTAGCTCGTTAACAAATTGAAGTTGTGGAGAAACACTATTTTCTGAGATAATGAAATGGCCTTAGGATCGTTTGCATTGTAGCGTCTGGCGGGGGCCCTAAGGGAGCTGTTCTGTATCTGAAGATGGCCACAATAGCTCAAATCTCTACAGCACAGAAAGGACAAATCTACAAGCCCGATGTAAATGGGCAATTTCTCAAGCCTGTTGTCTTGGAGAAGGAGTGACATGGTAATGTTCTTTTGAAAACATGCAGTTTACTTCTTCATACATGCAGCTTTATACTTTAACATTTCATCTCACTCTGTCCTCAGAAGGAAGAGAAATAAGGCTATAATGTATTCTGCAAGAGAAGAACTTAAAAGTATTGGATTAGGAATTGAGATCTCAGGAATCCTCCCAACATCCCGGGACAAACCTTACTCATCTCCCTGTCAATTATGTTAGACTCTTCTCAGCTTATCATTCACCTGTACAGTCATACAAAGACTGCTCATAGGCCTTCCCACTACATCAGACACAAAAAAATCTCTCCTTTCTTTCTGAAGGCTTTCCTGAAGTCACTGAAGCTGGAGAAGTCCCAGTGCTGACCCTTTAAATCACACCAGAGACAGAGGAGCTTTGATGCAGCAGGTCAGTATAATACTGTGTGCCTGTGCATATATTTGCACACTATTTTCCAGGTCAGAATATGGATATTTATTTAGAGGTGTCATTAGGAAGGCATTTTAGTGATGCTTTTAATTCCAATCCAACATCAGCAGAGAATCTTAAACTCTGTATTCTTATCAGCCAGACACATTTAGGACATTGCATCCTGGGACATACATAGAGCTTAGATTTTGCTTGATATTTGTCCTGTCTTTCATCTCCATACAAATCTGGAGACCACAGACATTTCAACACAACCTATATTGGCTATATACTGCTCTCATTTCATAATAAGGTAACCAACACATTACCACCAGAAGTCACCACTCTGAAGACTTCTAGCAGGACAAAAAAAATAAAGTGAGACTGAATGGACAAACCTGATAAGACTCAAACAAAACCATAACCAGTTGCATTTCTTCCTCTGTCTTCTAAGAAAGGACCCTCAGATTTTCCAGTTTCTTCTGAGAGATTTTGAACCCTCTTCAGTGCTTAGGAGACAAAGCATTTAATGAACTAGAGGGACACTGTCCCAAGTCTGTCACAGAACTTACATTCTTGTAATAGTGAACCCTTAAACACCTCTCCCAAAAACAAGCAAACAAACAAAAGCCAGGTACTGCAGAAAAGAAAACACTGGTTCTGTTGGAAATGCAGAAAGTTTCCAGAAGTACATGACTAAGGCAATCTGTGCAGCATCAAGAAACATGTCCTCAGAAATACAACTGCCCACCTCGGTAAACAGGCATGAGTTGTAAAAGCAAGGTCTCCCTCAAGAACAACCTTTTTGCTACTGCTTGGAAACAGCAATTGGAGCAGCTGTGGCAGTTCCTCACTGTGCATAAGTGTACCAGGGAGGATAAGGGAGCTGCCACAATGGCACACGTGTCTCCATATGCCACAGGCATGTCCAAATCTGGACAGCACAAAGCAGTGGCAAACACAGTATGAACCAACAACCAAAGCCCCATTTCTGGAAGGGGGCCCAGAGCGAAGGTGCGTGTCCAGCAATTTGATGCACAAAGAGTTGAACAGATTTTTCATTCCATTCTCAAAAACCAAATCTGGCTTTGGCACAGTCCCTCGCCTAAAGGCCTGTTTTCCCAAGCAGCTACGTTCTTTCAACTAGTTAAAATGCTCTCTATCGCTTGACAAATTACCTCTGGCACATACGTCAGCAAACTGGAGGCCAAGAACTAATTGGATGGGGCAGTCAAAAAACACACTTCTCAGAACTTCTGCTTCTGGTGCACTGTAGTCATTCTGAATGGCAGTTGTGTTAACTGTCTCACAAAGGACATCACAAAGCTTTTAAAAATCAAAAATTTCTGCCACGGCTAAATGAGATGCAAAGAGGAGTGATAAAAAGTAATGGCACTTCAGGAGAAAATAATAGTAGTATAATGTCAAATAAGACATTTGCTTTAAAAAGAAATAATGTAAGAAAGACCAGCTCCGCACAACACTTTTTTGCTCTCCATACTGCCTAAATACCCAGAAATATAGACCCTAATTAAAGCTGTCACCAGTGCATCCAGGCCAGAAAGCTCTCTTGCATGCTCCTTCCAATATCTAAGGAAAACATTAAGCTGGAAAATGCCGTGACTGATTTTCTCAGCGCTGCTTTTGATTCTCTATCTCTGCACTGACTTCTTGTGCTCTGTATATGTGCAGAGTCCTCCTGGCTGCACAGTGAAGTGCAAACTAGCAAATGTTTCCTAGCAACATTAGCCCCATTTTGTAATTCCCAGGGAAAGGAATTGGTGATTGTTCTTTTTCTTCCTTATGATCGCTTCTGTTACAGGGATGAAGACAAGGAAGACAGTAGCAGTGTACCCTAGAATTAAAGACAAAATGAAAGCTAAGCGATCTGTGCAGTCACTTTAAGAGATGATGTCTAACTAAATCTTTCCTCTTGGTGCTTACATTTCCGTTCTTTCCTACAGTAGCACCACCCCTTACAGGAATGCAGCAGCTGTGTAAAAGGACAGTACACACACTGACAGCCTTCATAATGACTGCTCACAGTGACCTCCAGACCAAAACTGTACAGAATATCATCCTCCAGCAGAAGGACAGCAAATATTTCTGGGCTGGCTGGAAGCAAGGGCAGAAGACGGGACTGAGTGTCAGACGTAGTAAATACACCTTAAACTCCCTTTTCTCCTCCCTACATTATGTGATCCATAGCTAAATTTATTTTAATACTGCTCCCATTGGGCTGCTGTCCTCTTGCTGCAAGCAGCGATGCCTTGTAGTCATGGTGGGGCCATACAATGCCTAACTGATGGTACAGAAGAAGGGGCTCAGGAAGGTGTAACTCACAAAGAAACCACCAACTGCTGGTGCCTCACTTGGCTATACAAGTGTCTCAGAATAGCAGCTCTTTTCCACACACAAATAATATTTGATACTAATACAAGGACTGATAAAAGGAGGGCTCAATAATCTGGTCTGTCACATAGGTCTCCTTTGAAATGAGGTAGGGGAGGGAATAGTCACTTTCATCTGATAAGCTCCATGGGACAAAGCAGGGATGAACTCTAGTGGTGCTGAGTGACACCATGGAAGTTCCATTCATAAGCACACAGATGCACACAAAAGAAACACAAGAAGAGTAGCTGCTGGCTTGCTTTTGTGAACAAACCCAAGTAGGGTATATCAGCCCAGCTTCAAGATTGCCACAAACATTCATTGACATTTACAGAAAGATGTGGTTGTTTCTAAAATTTAAGCCATGGTCTACCATTCCTCTTTGAAAATTTGTTTTGATGTCAGAAATGGAGCTATTTCAGCATCAGCGGTGGAAAAAAGGAGGCAAAACAAAAAATGCCAATGGCAGTACAGTTTTCAGCTTTTCCAATGAGCTCCAGCACACGTGGCATGCCTTTAGTGCTCCTTGTTGCATCTAGACATGGCTGGCAATGAAACCCCAGTACATACTTTCAGTCTTCCGTTGTGAAAAGGAATAATTTTGTTATCCTTATTTCATGGATTTCATTTCTATAAGCCTTCTGCACAAAGAAAAAGAACCTGCAATGACCTTTACTATTCAAGAACATTTTCTAGGGTGAAAATTTCACATACAAGTGAAGAATGCTATAATCCCAAGTACTGTATTTTGCTATAAATTAGAAAACGTTACTCCAGTGAGAGATTTCCACTGTTGTCATCATCTGTCCAAGCTACCACCAAACCCCTCTTAAACTTGAGTGGCTCAAAAATATTTGCCAGTATTCAACAGAACAAGATGAATTCAGCAGTCCCATCTGCACGTTTTGTGGGAGAGCCTTTCAATAACCCACCATTTTCCTCTGATGATGCCACAGTGACTTGTGCCTGAAAACAAATGCTGGGTTTGGCAGCTGCCTCCCCCACTCTCACATCTGCCCACATCACCACCTGACCTTCTTTCTCATGGACCATTTCCCCTCTTCATTTCTCAACAGCCAACTCTACTCCTCTCAGTACATCATTACCTCCACTGCGATGCTGTCTGTCAAGTTGATGCCATTTTATGGCATTGTTCTAGTTGTGAGCAGGAAATGGAAGCAACTCCTCACGCCCTTTTCACCAATGTCTTTCTTCGCATTATTGGTGAGCACAGCTGGCATGCCTGCACCTCTGGGATGAAGCTAGAATGTTCTTCATTTTCTTTTGTAGCTTCCACATCTCTACAGTCACTTTTACTGGGCCTACTGATGGTACATTTACATTTAGAGCACAATTCCATTCTGCATGCAAAAAAATATCATAAAGTGTGCAACTTAATGCTCACTGTGAATTTAAAGTGGCTGCTTGTGTCAACCACAAACCAAAGTATTTAAATTAAATGCAGTATTTCCCTGCATAATGCTATCCATATGCTAATGGAGAGAGATTATGTCTTACATAAGATTTATCAAAGTGAACGCGATTCATTTTGGGAAGCATCTCAGTGCAGTCTACTTGAAATAATATGTTCTGCCAAATATGCATTGTATCAAATAAAAGCTCCTAAGATACTGAACATACTCGCGGCACTTACTGAAAATAATACATCTTTTGAATCTTACTGATTCAAAACAACTTATCATAATTTCAGCTTGGTATTCAAATAAAATGCTTGAAAATAATAAAGATCCCTGATGCCATTTTAATTATCCCATTTCTAATTCTGTGCTCAAAGGAGGCACTCTAAAACGATAAAATGTCTTCAAAATTGATATAAAACATCATTAGGGTCAATCTGTAAGGGCAATAAAAGTAGGTAAAACAAATTTATATTACTTTAAAAATTAGAATGCTAGCAAAACATTCCGAGCACGCTGACATAGAAGTCAGCACTAATCAAAAACACAATAAAAGGCATACTGAGCTGAGAGGTCCTATGGTTACTTCTGATCATGTATCGTATGTGGATCCAAGGGCCAAAATTTACTCTTAACATTGTAAAAAGCCTATTATTTTTATTATTGCAGACTTATAGAGAAAGAAGATAGGTAAGCAGCAAGTGAATTGCAGTCCTTCTCTAAAGCATCCCTCTACATTGTTCTGCTCCCTCTTTTTTGCACTGTGAGTTAGCTGAAACAATGTAGAACTTCCCCTGTGTACTTCCACGTGCTCTATTCCAGATTTAGACTTGAGCATTGAGCTATGAGTGTTTAAAAGAGAGAGTGCATGACAGCACTTATTTTCATATCCTTAGCATCAACCAAACGAGAGCATAATTTACCTTGCTGCTGAAAACCCACTGAAGCTTTACCCTACCCAGTCAGTCAACAACCACTAGATTTTTTGTGGCATTTCCTCCACCTGACAGGATAGTAACCAACAGCCACACTTTTAAGCAGAAATTCACCTTAATTTATTTCTTTGAGAACACAAACATCAATAAAATTGATCAATATTTGTATTTGAGCTTTTTTTTTTTTTCAAGTAAGCTTTTTTTTTTTTTAAGCTTAAGACTCCATTTCAGAAAAACTGGAGTAACACAACACTGAGCTCACACCATATGTATGACCATGCAGTCCCTAAAGCCTCAACAACTACATTGTTGTAGTAAGGGTTTCTACAGCTATCTTCTAGTAAATGTGCTCAGTATCACCTCAATCTATTTTAAGGTAGAAAAATCATTTAACTGTGGCTAATTACATTGTCCTATGAAGTCAGACCAGGCATACAGTTTAGTCTGTGGTAAAGGTGCTTGAACTTAATTGTCTACACTCACATTGTATCTTCATAGTCTGACTGCAATCCCCTAGCCGACAGTCAGCGGTGCCCAGAGATCAACAGAGATGACAAGCTGGTTGGGGTGGCACCTGACTCCCCTCTGTGAACATATAACAACATTTTAGGTGACCGAGGGTGGTACCTGGGTTCCCAGTTGGTGTTTAAGGGCTCAGATCCTCTCTGTAACCACTCATACTTGACAGCTAGGTGCAGACACTGCAGTTTCTGCGCAGCATCCCAAACAGCTGTGCTTACAGAACGAAATCCCCCCTTCCACGTCTCTTTTGAAATGAGCTAATCGCTGTGCATATCTGTTCACTCTAAGAGGAGCTGAGACACTCGTCTCTCGAGTAGATGCTTACTGTGACATGTGAGGCACTCCCTTGGAGGTAAGTCTCTCAGGGCCATCATGGAGATAGGTCCTGATGCATCCCTGCAAGGGGAACTGCATGAATGAAACCCAGAACTTTTCCGTGCAGAGAAGCTCCCAGCTGAACTGCGTAACAACCAGAATGATGTTTTTTCTTGAAGTTCAAAATGTGTTTTTCTCAGTCTGATTCTCTGAATAGACTGAAAAAGATGACAATATCCCCCTTGGCTACTGCCCTCAAAAATGAGATCACCCTTAGAGACATGGCATTGCCATTTTCAGAACAAGTTCTATTAAAGGGTGAGAGTGTGATCCAAAGAAGAAAACAGGCTTTCTAGCACACAGCCGTAGGCAACTACAGCTATTTGAGGTTCCATTTACAGCAGAATGGAGAGTGCAACTTTTGTAAGCTGTTAGTATATCCACAGTGATCATTAAAGCTGATCAACGCTCACCATTCAACAGCAAAGGAAAATGCAATTTTGCAAAGCTGTCAACTCCAAGAGGCATATACATTTCACAAAGCATCTGGTGCCCAGCATTGTAAAACTATTCACAACACCTCACCCAAAGGGCAGAGTATCTCTTCCAGAAGTGCTCTGTATACAGCTCAATGGGTAATGAAACAACATCCCTGTAAATTATTTTTTCTATTTTTTCTATTAGGTAGCATCATTAAAAATGCTGTTTTCCAAACATTGCTCTCCTGCACCTCTCTTTACCAGCAATTTCTCCCTCCAGCTTTTATACACAGCTAAACGGGTCCCATCTTTCTTGCTTATTCATCCTACCGGTACATATATTTCCAGTTCCGTATTTTGTTTTCTAGTGTTGGGAAATGCAATATTTTTTATCTATTACAGATACAACTATACTTGAGCCTGTTGCAAAGTGTGGATTCCTTTCCTAATATACTGCTTGGGAAGGAAATCCTGCCCCTGAACACATGCACATGTGAATCCAAGGTGATATGGTACCCTGGAAATCCAAATGAGGGCTACAAGTGCTGACTTTTAGGATTTCCATTTCTGGATCCAGCTAAAGAAGCAACAGATCTTGTAGAGTACCTCTACATATGTACATTGAGAAAACCAGGTGAACTGTTTCTGCCTGAAATTGTCCTCAGTACCACAGCAGGTGAGAAAGTCATAGCAAGACACTTCTTTCTCCCCCTCTGCTAACCCTTTACTGAAGTATAGCTTCAAGTTCTCTTCTCAAGAGTCTGAAGGAAATACTATGCTGAATTAAATCTCAATTTCCTACGCAATACACTGAAGACTAACAGTTCCCAGTCAGCTTTCCAAATAGAAAAGAGGTTGTGCCATTTCTTCCTCGCATTTAGAGAGATCAGAATATTTTCTGTTTGAAGGAAAACAGTATATATAATGTCTTCAGTACTACTACTGAACAAATCCACAGGAGCACACATGTCTTTGTGTTTCATTTACAGACTCCCCATCTTTCCCAACTATGGTAGTATTAAGATATTTTTATATAAATATCATATAAGTGTGTGTGTACAAAACCTGTACATCCTGTGCAGTCTCTATGGGAACAGCTACTGCCTTTCTAGTTGCCACTGTAAGTGCATAAAATCTGCATTAGCAGATCAGACTTTACCTCCATAGAGAACTGCTCTGGAAAGCAAAGCTAGCAGAGTTTTAGCTTTAACCCAAGCAGTGGGGAAGCAGAGATTCAACTCTCGCAGTAAACACAGCCTTTAGACCTCCACTGATGAGCCCATAAGACTTCTCAAGAGGTATTTTTACAACCTTAGCTGCGATTTGCTCAGTTCTGAGAAGATCATTGGTATGACCACCCGGGCTGTCTACCCACAAGAAAAGCATTCCCTGTAGATGGGTGGGGAATACGTTACAATCATGCATAGTTATTGCAAAATCATGTTTATTTCTTGGTGTTCAGAGCCTCCTTTGGATGAGCACTTTTGAATGTGCCAAAAGGAAGGCTTCTCTTATATCTAAATACATGCCCATGCAGTAAGGCTTTGCTACAGGAAGAACATAGTCAAGAAGATGAAGGAATCAAGAAGGCTTAGCAGTGACATTTTGTAAAAGTACCAAGCTACTGTAACTGAAAAAACGGAGTTGCATGGATTATATAGCCTCCCATGTGCCTGTTCACACTGTGCCCAGGGCAGCCTGAAAGGTGCGTGGTGAAAGTGTGCTGGGTTTTCCCTTCATAGAGGTGTCTGTGCACTGCTTTCCTCACAGTTCTGAGTGGAGATGCACTGTCTATCCCACCCCTTCCCGGCTACAGTATGTGTTTTAGTCAATTATAGGTCTGCCTAGGTAATAAAGTTAGTGCACTTTATGCATTCTCACTGCTGCACTTTGCCACTGAAATCCCAATATTTGTGCTTTCCCTTCAATTTAGCAATATATCTTGGCTGCTTTAATAGAAACTATCGAGCATCACAGCTCAAGCATGGAAACTCCGGAATGCTTAATTTGAAGCTGGCAGTTTCTGAGCTTTCCATCACAGCAGCTATTTGGGGGCTTCAATTTTTAAAAAAACAGTGTTTTAGCAAAACTTGTCAAAGCAGAATCCACAAACAAGAGCTTCAAGGGTAATATAATTCAGACAACAGCACACGGAAGCTATAGCCATATATTCCATCTCACTGACACAACATAGACCTAAGTCACTTCTAGAGAAGAAAGTATGTGCAGCCCCACAGCCGCTTCAGTGAGTAGAATTAACTTCTAAATAAATGTGTGCAACAGCCACATTTTCATTCTTGTGAAAAACCTCAAGCTTTATTCAGCATTGCTGTATGTATATAAATATACACATACAGATGCTGAAGAGCTGGCAGATGGAGAACAAGAGCAACCAATTGGAAAGGGCAAGATGTATGTTTGACAGCTACACAAATTTTACATACATTTACGAAATTAGCAGCAACTCCCATAAGGCCACGAGTCAGAGAGAAACACTGCAGAGCTGAACATTGTATCTGAGACAGTTTCGGTCAGAATTCCTCCAGACAGAGCTCAAGGAAATGGCAGGACACGGAGCACTCCAAGAACTGTGAAATTCCCTATTTCCCACAGAAGTCAGACTGCAACCATTTGCTGTGAACAGCAGTCAAACTGCAGACTTGAGTAAATCCTCAGGCTGTGAATAAAGCATCCAGTTTCATTAAGAGCAACAGCGCTTGGTTCAGGCTATTTTAGTGTCAGTATACTCACTTGTGTGTGTCTGATTTCTGCATTGTTTTCTTTGGATGACCACATGCTGCAAAAAGAAAGCTGTATTCCCAACTGCTGCCAAGACAACACTTCTGTGCTTTGAAAGAGATGGTAAACTTTGTCTTTTCCTTAACAAGAAAATTGGAAGTTACCATTCCACTCTTACAGAGCAGCAGATAACTACAGAGCAACGTTTAGGGGACTTTCAGGGCATGACTCACAGGCAGACCCTGAAGGGGAGAGCTGAAACACATTTGTTAGAAGTAGCAGACCAAGTGAAGACGGGAGAAAAACTTTTAGAGCTATCAAATGACAGAGACAGGATAATTAGTCTTCTAGAGGCCTTGTTGCCTCAGAACTCACTTGAACATTGAAGAATTAGCTCTGCTCTGTAGACTGCACACTACAAGCCATCAAGCTATGAGCAGCAGTTTGCTTTTTGTCACTGAATGCAGCTCCTCACCCTAACCAGTAGTAAGTTAGGACAATGTGAACAATCAGAAAGGCGGTGAATGCTGTTGATGATGCAGTTTCCAGGATCAGCGCAAGATCCATCTTGTTTTCCAGCTGGTGCCAGCCAAACAGACTCCCACGTAGGAGCACTGTGACTTTGTAAAGAAATTCTTTGTTTGAATTGCTCCAAAGGAAAACATTTAAGAAGAAAAGGATAATAATCTGCAACTTAAAAAATAAATAAGTAAATAAGGTTAACAGGAACACAAACCCAGAAGTAATACTGCTGCCTCTTTTAGTCTTCAAACACTGAAGCAACAAAACAGTACTGAGGTGCTTGCTTCAAGTCTCAGTATCCAGAAACAGCATCTAATGAAAGACATTAAAGGAAACAATGAATACAGCTCCTGCTGTTTGCAATATATACAAACCCTGATGTTAGTTTGAGCAGAGGCAGAAAGAGCTTCTTGGCAAGCCAGTGACATTCAGTGAAAATATACTGGTATTATACATTTCAGCTCTCTTCCTCCTAACCAGACTCTCTAGGGAGTGATTGTTCTCTGAGGTGACACCAGCAGTTGCAAACAACTCTTGGTATTCAATTTTCAAGAGCACTGCTTTTATTCCTGAACTGGAAATCATTTGTCCAGCCTAGGCTGCCTTTTACTCAAAGCTGAAACCAGTTTACTGGATATATGGCACAACCTTTTGTCTCATGTAACAACTTCTCATAGCATTAGGATAGGCTGAGAGAGCAGGGGCTGTTCAGCCTGGAGGAGTCTCAGGGGAGAACTGAGAATCAACTCTTTAGCAGGGTCTGTTGTGATAGGGCAACAGGAAATGGTTTCAAACTGAAAGAGGGGAGATTTAGATTGGATATAAGGAAAAAGTGTTTTGCCCTAAGTGTGGTGAACTACTGATGCAGGCTGCTCAGAGAGAGGTGGTGGATGCCCTGTCCCTGGAGACATTCAAGGTCAGGCTGGATGGAGGCTCTGAGCTCCTGATGCAGCTGTAGGTGTCCCTGTTCACTGCAGGGGAGCTGGATCAGATGACCTTTAAAGGTCCCTTCCAAGCCAAAGGATTCTAGGATTCTATGACATCACAGCTATTACACTGTAGCTACAACAACAAGTTAAGGGGGTCTACAGAAGAGAGTTTTGATCCAGCTCAGGTACAAAATTTTTCTGGAGAGCTAAATATTCCATACTTCATTTACTACCTAAAATAATCATTAATTCCTGGTGAACCGTCATGACACAGAACAAAGCTATCGAAATTGCAAGAAAGCAGCTTCTCAATTCATTTGCTGCTGATAAAGTATATATCCTACCACTACTGATCTTGTTCAGCTGAGCAAGCTGATTGTACTCAGAGGATCTGCGATGTGAGTTATTTAATCCACATTCCAGCTAGGGACACAATTGGCACCCAGGTGCTTAACAATAGTCTCAATCTGCCATCTTGCCCTACCACGTTGTGAACCGGAGTGGGAAGTTTCCTGAATGAGAGCAACCCCATTGAGCACCAAGATTTAGAAATCAAGGAAGAATCTGCAGCTCTGCTTCAGACTCCATATGAAGATGAATAAGGGGGTTTTCTGCCACTCAGAACCAAAACATTTGTTTAGACACAGTCATAGAGAACCATCTTTAGACAGCACTCAAGCATTTTGGCAAATCTCCTTAGTGCAAGGGTACTGTTTCTCAAATCATGTCTGAAGGGATGCTAGTCATTTCCTGTCTAATGAAGTATCATCTCAGAAATGCAAAGTATATTTCCTTTGCACATTTCTTCAAAGCATTTATTATTTCTATCATGATGTACTGTGATTTTGTCCTATGGATGACATATGTTTATAATGTGCTGCTAATGAAAAACTACTGTATCTATGTTTTTGTTTGTCAGCATCTGCACAGGACAGCAAAAATCCTCCTTCTGCAGTATTCCTAATGTAATTGTGTTTTCCTCCAAGGTCTCATCATTATAAAGAAAGATTAAAAATGTCACGTAAGATAGCACTCAACATAAAATGTTCAAACTAGGAAAATCAAAGCTGGAAAATGGGAAGCTGGACAGAGCAATTTTTTAAACACGTTGTCAAAAAAACCAACCTGCTAAGAAGAAATCTCTTGCCACACATGTCACATTTGCTTCCCAGTTTGTCATGCTGCACATTACAGGCTTGCTAGCAGCTGGGTAGGAAACCTGCATGAATGAAAAATGAATGAAAAAATCCAAGCTGCTTGGGGAAGGGGTACAGTTAGATTTTATTCACCCATATCTTCTCTGCTACCATTCCATCCAGAGCACTACACCAGTACCACAAAAACTTGGTATTTTGTATTCCCGCACACTACACAACTACCTGCTTCAGTCAATTAAAAAAGATACTCTATCTGTGGAATCCTGCCGTGCTCTTCCCCATAACTCTCCTTATTTCATCGAGAATTCTCCTGCAAATTAAGATGGGTGGTATCTGCACGACCCAGGCATTCCTCTTGTATGTGCAACTAAGTGCAATACTCATTAATTACACATCAGGCTTGAATTATACTGTAAGTTCAGTATACAAATTCCTGCTAAACAAAGGCTGTGTCACCTCAGTAGTGAATTAAGGCAAAGCAGAAAGCAACATATAAGTATCCAGGTGAGATCAATCACCCCACAGGTATACCAGCACAGCAGTGGCTCTGTAGGTGAGGACTAGACTTTACATAAGGATCTACATCCCCTTCAAAGGGCTGTTTAAGAGGACAATTAGGGGCACAGTGTTTGCCCCTAATTTGCTTTGTGTCATTGTATTCAGTCATTTCTTCTAGTTCAGGCACACTGTGTATTGATACAAGCAGTAGAGTCTTTGCCATTGGAGTGTCAGACAAGTTCTTGCTCCAGGTATGACTGATCTCAGTGGTTTCCTGAACCACCCAACCCAGCCACCAAGAGGCTCCTGAAGCAGTGCTCAGCCCTGTGCTGAGAAGCAGACAAGATCAAATTTAAGTAACAGCAGTTCTTATTTCATGAGAAATTCGCAGGAAACCTATTTCAAACTCAGCCTTTTCTCCTATTACAGCAAAAGCTTCATTTAAGACTAATGCATGGTGCCCACTGAAGACTTGCTCCTTTTTCTTTAAGACATCAGCAATTTTTATTTTAGAGTGGTTTTCTAACACCTTTATAAAGGAAAGACTAAAGCCACCTCTATCTATAAGTGTGTCTGTATTTATATACACACAATACAACTACCATTAGAATAGATTGAGATGTCTCCAGTTAAAGAGAAGAGATAATATAATACAGTAAATTAAATAAAGTCTCTTCAGAGAGACACAATGCACTGATCAGCTCCAAAGACTGCATTTAATCCCTGTCAAAGATAATGAGATAGCAGACACACACAAAGGTCACGAGACGTCTGAAACAATGGCTCTGGTCTCCCGCCTCCTAATAAAAGATGCGTGTTCACTTCATTTTGCTTGGAAGATATGCTTGCTGCTGAAGTTAACTGGTAGTGCCCACAGTTTGTTTTGTCTATTGACACGGTAACGAGTATTAATGGACTCAATGCTCAGGTGTGCTGAGGATTGAAATCAGCCCTCAGTAGCTTTAATATGCAGCAACTTCCAAACTTTCCTAGAGACTACACCGTGTAATTTTCTACAAACTTAAGCAAACGTCAAAAGTGAAATATACCCTTCCTTGCAATCCTTCATCCTTATATACAAATGGTATTTTTAAGTGTGATTGCTTTTACAACATATAGACAGGCAACAGAGTGAGATTTACAGAAACTACAGTCAGAGCTGACAAATCAGAAATGAAAATTACACTTCCCCCTCTCCCACAGATTCAGCTGGCCTTCAACAGTGGTACACACAGAAAATTTATTGCTTTATGCTAAGGAGCATCCTTTGTCCTCAGGACTTCCCAACAATGTCTGGTAGTGCAACCCTGAAGCTGTCCTATTGAAGTACTCTGACAATGATTTTGGCTCAGGAGTAACCTAGGATCATCCCTTTCAGCTCTGCCTTACTGGTAAAACTTCTTGTCTGAGGAAATTATGAGCGCGCTCAAGAACATTTGTCTCACCAATCTAAAACTAATGACATACTCATTCAAGTTGTGCTAAAGTGGAGTTTAACAGCTACACAAAATTATCTTAGCTAATGACATACATACAGCTCTGCCTTAAAACTTGTGAGCAAGAGGGACCACAATATTACCATAATACTGGTGGTGGGATGCTGAGAAAATCCACGGAACCACCTCAGGATGAGTTTGTCCAACTCTGGCACTGCATACAAGCCAGTAAAAGGAGAGAGCAGAAAGCAAAGAACTGGGGATAAAATGACAATGAGGACAACTTGACACCTCTCTTGTAATGCAAGGCCGCACAACAGGATGTTTGGGGCAGTCCTTGCTTTCTTATTTACAGTATCATACTGCTTTTTTCTCAATGAAAAGATAAACAAAAAAGACTTTTGGCCTGAAAATTGCACTGGATTTGAAATGCTTTATATATGCACATAGTAGAGAGCTGCTCAGCTAAATTGTTTTAGGGAAAATTAGTGGGACCAAGTTCCCAGTAGTTGCTTTGAGCCAGCCCCAACCCTACCCTGGCCCAGGAGCAACAGGTACTCAGGCAGAGAGGGAAGGGCAGATGGGGACAAAGGAAGTGTCCAAGAGCCTATCTCTATTTGGAACCACTGCACACACTGATCTAGCTGTGAATTGTAGGTGGTCACATAGAAACCAATACTTCACAAATTATCTACAGTAATGCAGTTTTTCAGGTAGTACAAAATGGGAAAAAAGATTCAATTTGAGCAGATGGTAAATTGACGGCATTAATTAAAAGAGGATCCTTTATTATCCGAAGTTTAAAATGAAACATTAAATGTGCAGATTTAATAAGCTCCCCCACAATTTTGCTGTCACACAACTTTCACTGGATAAAGTTTGGGGTCAACAAGGTGTGGAGGGCGGAGTTTGAAAGCTCATACAGAACTTTTTTTCTTCTGAGTGCAAAAGATAGAATTCCTACTTCAGGCCCTTCAGCAGCCAAACTACTGACTACAGCATTCCTCTCTGAAAGGAAGTAATTCCTGCAAATGACTCGACAGACTGACAAGGCTACATAAAGTTACACTATGCCAGGTTATCACAGACACACACATTTTTCAAAATCCACTTTTTTTTACTGGTGAAATGTTGTCTCCTAGCTATTCCTAAAGGAAAGCTGCCATAAAGCATACACAAAATTCAGCTACCACAAAGCAAGGACCTTTTATGCTTGAAGATATGAAAGATCTTTCTGTCACATCTTGTTGCAGCATAGGCTAGAAAAATCACTCATTACCCCTTTTGAGGGATATCTCATTTGGCCCAGCTCTCTAATAATACATTTCCAACACTGCATTTTGTTACTCAGTTGCTTCTATTTTCTTGATTACAGATGATTGGTAGTCTAAAACATACCACTACATTTATAAGCTGGAACAGAGGAGAAAAGCACGGCATTTTGGCCAGGCTGGCATTTATTGGTTGTTGGCCTGTAATTCTGCATCACAGGCATATAATAGGAGCAGTGCCACTGACTTCAGAGACTTTGAATCAGGACCTTACCCTGCTCTGAACAATACCCTGACTCTGATTGCTCTGTGCATCTGACTGCTTTCCACATTTTGAGGGCACTTCCAGCTGCTTCCCAACAATCAAAACTCCTGAAACTGCAGTCCCACATTTGATCCCTCCTGCCAGCAAGGGCAAACAGCATAGAGGATTTGTATTTAAGCAGAACCAACTCCACATCAGGCTTTGCTAGTGGCAGAGACAGACAGTTTGTAAGATATTAATATGCTAGCCTGGCAAATAAGCCTGCTGAGCTCTGACCAAGAGCTGAGCATCACTCAAAGACAAAGTAAAGAGACTGCATGACACCTTCAGATGAGAGAAGAGAGACTGTAGGTCAGAATACTGCAGTGGATGATGAACACTGGGGAGCAGGAGCATTGCAGCATGCTCCACACCACCACACAGGAGTGAAGCAGCAATTCAGTCAATAAACTGGGTGACTGAGCACGGGAAGCTGAGAGCTTAGAGCCAGAATGAGATAGAAAAGATGGGATGTGACAAACTCAGAGGATGTTAGCAGCAGACGGAAAGCACTTTAGATAAAAATAAACTTGCTTATTGAGAAAAAAAGGGGGGAATATTGCTAGGATTATGAAGCAGATGGTGATATGCCTTTCACGTAGAATCATTATTGTAAAAGACCCCTAAGATCATCTAATCCAGCAGCTGACCAATCAACACCATGCCCACTAGACCATGTCCCTAAGTGCCATATCTACACATTTCTTGAACACCTCCAGAGAGCATGACTCCACCACCTCCCTTGGCAGCCTTTTATACATCAAGCATTCCAAAGAAAATCTATCATTAAACTTCTGGATATGATTAAGGGCAAACATATTTTCTCTTAAAAAAAAAAAAATGGAGCTTGTCATGAGGACTTTGTTGAGTAAGATGGATCATGACTGGCTACTACCCTTAGAGGCTCACCTGAAGAGATAGAACTGTTAACGCCTTACGTTCACCGATGTTTTAGAAGGAAAGAACAATTCCTGGGCTGAACTGCTCATAGAAACATGCACCCCACTCCCACCATGACTGTGGGAATTAAATGTCTTAGTCCTATGCCTGACATTCCTCAGGATAAATGGGGCTTCACAAATCAGATATCTTCTATGCTATCAAATATTAAACCAAATTACAAGAGGTCCAGCTGGGGTGAGGGGAAAAGGTGCTTCTGATCCTAGCAGTCTTCACCATTTCCTCAGGTCTGATGAGACTCTGATAGGAAACAGTTATGACTTCCTCTCTGTTTTATTTTAAACGATTCAGCTGGTTTACACAGACTAATATGAGAAAACAGTCCTCCTTCAAAGCCTTGATAATCTGAAAAATTTGCTCATACTGATCTTTGGAAGAGATCCAGCAAATCACAAACAACAACAGCAGGAAACTGGCCACTTAAGCAGAAAAAGTGCCACAGTTTTCGTGCTAACACCAGGTGATACAGGTGTAGCTGTCTACAATTACAGATAAAGATAAAAATGTCTCTGTGGTCCCATATTTGAGCAAAGGATATTTGGGAGAATTATGAAGGAGGCAAACGAAATGGATGTAAGGAAGCACAGTGACTTGCCACGTTTTACTGCTTGAAAGCCGATTCATTCATTCAGGGGGTGTCAGATTATTTCTGCAGCTGAAGAAAAGTGAGAAACCTCACAGACCTTAAATAAATTCCAGTAATCTAGTGGCTAGTAGTCTATTATAACCAAATCCCTCTGTTTTTTTTTTTTCCCCCCAAGGTTTTCCAGTAAATTTAAGGCTTTGAAATTAAGGTTCAGTGGGAATGACAGCCACATAAAATGCTTCAGTATATAGCCTACAGATCAACAAAGACTTTCCTTTACAAAATTTTGTTCCAAAGTTTCCATAAGAAATTCACAATGACAACTTTATAAAAGGAAAAAAAAAATTCACATAGAAATATCTCATTCAGGAAGCCTGATAGAAGTAATGAAGTGAGAAGCACACTATAGCTGTCAGTAAAAGGAGGGTGGATGTTAAAATCTATTGTTTAAAGTATAGGCACTTTCTGCTGCCTCTTCACTCACCAGATTATCCATCTGCTTTCTCTTTGAGAGCATGCAGAAGAGCACCCAAGGCAGAAATCCATCTAGCTTGTTTCTGGAGACTGCCAGCATGAGATTTCTTTTCCTATATCAGCTGAGACTCAAGACTTATGTATATGGTTACTCAGTAGCAAAATGCTTCTTTATTCCCAAGGCTTCAGAAGTAGCATAAATGATTAGGACAGCATTGCATATTTATGTATAGAAGAATAATTACATTCGCTCTAGAGCCATCAAGGCTGTAATTCACATGAGGGTTTCCAGCTTACTCCATAAATCATGGTAATACTGGTTGCATTGTTTATTATTGCTAGGAAAGCCTCACAAATGCATATTGCACAGCGGGTGCTTCACACTCACCCACTGCAGAAGCTGCTTGTGTAAAGCCCCAGCAACCACTGGTGGTACACATTCACCTGCCAGGCACCCACACATGGCCAATAATAGCTGACAGAACACATACACTTTACTTAGGTCAGGGAGCATACCAGCTGTTATCCAGTGCGAAATTTCCCCCTCAGTACTTCCTTCTAAAATGCTACGCAACTCTTATGTAGACTTTTGTCCAGTGGACTGCAAGCATTCTGCATTCTACTTCATCACAGACACTCTCAAACTCACCACTATTTCACATAAAAGGTTACCTCATTAGACTTTTTAGTTCTCAGTCTTGCACAGCCTTGCTTTTGCATGCACACAGTGCAATGTTTGGTAGTGGTTTAGGTGTACGCACAATAACCTGGTGCTGTCCTTACTTGCATTTGCACATCTCTGGGTAAGCAGCACACCACGGGTCTGCTCATACAACACTGTATTACACATTTGTCTTCACTAGCTCTTTTAGCTCACTGCCTTTTTCAACTTAGCGTGATAAGTTGTACCAGTTAGAGGACACAGAGAGACAAGCTTTTCATCAAGAGGGGGAACAGGCAGGAGAAGACAGCAGGAAAAGCACTTAGATATACATCTGGACAGAGAGAGCTCTGACGTTTAGCACAGGAGGTTTCACAAACATCTTTTGTGGCACGTAGGTAAACCTGCAAGCTTACGTCTCCCCATAAAAAACAAAAACCAACCTGATGAAGGGATGATAGTATTTAAGAAGATATTTGTTTTTCTGAAATCACTTACCTTGGAAAGTAGCTCAAACAGATGCAACATGACTTAACCACAGTAGGCTCCTGGAGGCTAAGTATGCAGGCACTGTTTTCCCAGTTTCCCCCATGCTTTCTGAATTTTGAGACTATCCATGTTTACAGTGGAGCACAGCATCTCCTGCAGCATGGGGCTGTGTATTCAGCTGCTGAGAACCAGTTCTCTGCTGCTATCAATCACCAGACTTTATTGAGTAAGGCTACCACCAATAGCAGGTAATAGAGAGAAAATGAGAAGTAGAGACTGATTTCACACTCCACCAAAAAGAAAGGAATTTGAGCCAGACCATGAAGATAATGATCACCGATAAGGCCTGGCAAGAAGTGAACAACTTGGTAACGTGACAGTTTCGCAGAACCTGACAGTATTTTCTGAAGTTTGAGCCATGTTCACAGGGCATAAATCATTCCTGCCCGAGTTCTCTCACTCAATTAGCCATTTTGCAGGAACAAGGAGACACTGCAGAATATATGCCAGAATGTGCAACTCCATCTGCAGAAACTTAAAAATAGATGCTTACAAGGCATGAGATGCAGAAAAAGCAAAACAAACTTTTCTCTCTTCTACAGATACGCTCACCTGGGAAGGTAGAATCCCAAAGCCTTCAATCTAAATTGTCCACCTAAATCAACAAGCTGCCTTCTAGAGCACATAGGTAATAGCGTTCGCCTGCTTCAGCAGTAAAAAATGATGTAATACTATATCTCAATGTCTAAATATATGCTTATCCATGAATACTGAATCAGTAGTTACAGGCAAAATGGAGATGTGTTTTTACAGTCATATTTCTGCAGTTGCAGGCCATTCTAGAAAATACAAAACAAAATACTGTTTTGTTCAGTTTTTCAGTGGAGGCAGGCTGCGTGTACGGGAAGGGAGAACAACACCAAATTGCAATCTCTCACCAGGTCAAGTATAGGACCTTGCATATATTCAAATCTGTCTCCATTATACTAAATGAGTGTCTAATTTGGATCAATAATCTGTACAAAAAATTCTGTAATATAAAGAGGTATTTGAGTAGTTTCTTGAAGTATACTGAGACAGGTAAAGTATTACCGGTGCAACCAAACGGAACAAAAAAGCAAACTTAAAAGACAGCTGTGCACAGAAAACAATGTAAAAATTTCACGTTATATGTTTCATGGAGGTGTTCAAGAAATGTGCACGTGTTACGACTGAAATCTTGACAGAGATATGCCAATACTGAGAACTTAGGTACAATGCCATTGAGAGCGTTACCACTTTTGATCCAAGGAGAACACATAAAAAAGTGCTCTAAAATACAGACATTCTTATTTCTACAACATCAGCTCTTGCAGAAAGGTAAGCTGGTTTCTAATCAAAACCTGTGGCTACATCAAAAAACATATTAACATATTATAACTGTTACAGTGTCACTTGGAAAAAAATTGCCAAAGTAAAGGTGCTTGGGCTCCTCTCTATGGGCAGCAGCTCCAGCCCAGGCCCTGCTCCTGCTGGGGTGTCCATGGTCTGAGGCCTCCTCCAGCCCACATCCACTGCTGCACTGCTCCTCCATGGCTGCATGTGGAGATGTGCTCTGCGTGGTGCCCTTAGGCTGCAGGGAGACCTGCTCCACCACGGGCCTCTCCTGGGCGGCAGGGAGCTTCTGTTCTACACCTGGAGCAACTCCTGCCCTCACCTTGGTGGCTGCAAGGCTTCTCTCATGTTTCTCACTCCTCTCTCCCAGTGCTGTTGTGCAGTAGTTTTTCCCTTAAATCTGCCCTCCCAGAGGTACAACCAGTGTCACTCCTGGTCAGCTCTGGCAGCAGCAGGTTTCTTTTGGAGCAGCAGGAGCTGGCTCTGACCTGATGTGGGACAGTGCAGGGCCACCCCTGCAGACCCCACTACCAAAATCTCACCATGTCAGCCCAATGCAATATTCTAAGAAAGCTGATGAGAGAAGTCCTTTTGAACCTCATCTTTCTGATAAATGAGAAGAACATGGAAGACATCATAACTAATCAGACCTCTAATGTCTACTGCAGGTATAATACAGGCCATTGTACCAAACATATACCTTTCCATGTCAGTTTCCCTTCTCTACAAAGAGAAGTTAATTTTTATTTATGGAGCCACTGTTACTCGTGGCATTCACACAAATATTTGTCTGCATAATAGGAGAGACATAAGATGAAGCTCTATCTTCTGAACACTTCCCTCCGTTTCTATAGCTGCCAATATAACCAGTAGTCAGAGAAGCAGCCATATGACTGCAGAACTTTTTGTTCAGCTGTGAATATATCCACATTGTCTCTAAAGGCAGAGGCATTCTCTTTGTATCCATTATTTCCTATCCCTTTTCCAAACCTTGCTGTATCATTTTACAATCCCACATGTCGAGGACTGCAAGCTATTGCTACTCATTTATATGAAAAAGGATTTCTGCTGAGCAATTTACAAAAAGAGTTCTTCTCTTGTAGCTATATTCTTACTTAAAAAATTCGGTAGAACATGAAAAAATAATAGCCTACCTGTGCCAAGCAAGAACTATAAGAAAATACATATTTCTCTTCTGAGTTGAATTCTTTAAGCTGAATATACAAAATAAAATAGTACTCTTCTGACTGTTACTCCCCTGATATGATAACAGATGGCTCAAACTCTGTCAAGTCTAAAGAAATCATTCAGTTATGACAACTTCTGCCTTCATTCCATGTCCAAGTTGTTTGTTTGTTTATTTTTAAAAAAGGGGCAGAGGAGGGAAGAAAACATCCTTTATCCTTTACTATCTTCATTATGTCTCTGTCCCACAGGGAAAAAGCAGCCATGTCTACACTACTCTTGACAGATGTGAGGTGGACAGTCTCTTCAAGCAAATGCGTCACCTTCAATATTCTAACATTTTCCCTACTATTTGTCTCAAATTGACTTCCTAGTCCCAGGCACATCGGACATGCAAACCGGTTACTCCCTGACTTCTTACAACAGCTTTGTGAAGTGCAGTGCTTTTCATCTGTAGGTTGTTGAGTGCTTTCTTCTTTATTATCACATCACTCTCTCATCCTTTATCGTAGCTTCTTATTTATAATGCACAAACTTACATACTTTGCATCCCTTTTTTTCCAGATATGGAGAGAACAGTATTCAAAGGTAGCTCATCCACAGACCTGGAAGTTGTTTTCCAGGTACCGAACAAGAATTTTACTTTTCTCCTTATACCCATAGCCTTAGAGTTAGCTAGAGGCAAGACTAGCTTCCACTTTGCCAGCCAATTCACTCTAAATCTCAGAGACATAATACAATAGCGTGCAATGAAAAGGATGGCTGAAGGTGATCTAAGCTTTCTCTTCCTTTCTACTTTGCAAGCATTCAAGAAGTACTATTCAGTTGTGGAGAAGAACTCTTATTCTGTCCAAGTTTTTATTTCCCATCAAACCGGGAGTTCAAGAAGTTTAGTTCTCATTAAAATTGGCCAGTTCAGCTGGATTAATTGCCACAACATAGAGCTGCCAATAGTAGTCCAGTTCTAAAGTTAAGAACTACTCCCCGCTGGTCATTTTCTCCTTAAATGGCAGGTAAAATCCTACCTTAGGGAAGGAAACAGCAGGCTATTTTCAGAGACGCTCAGAGAAAGTACAAAAGGCAACAGGTACAAGCTGAAGGGAAAAAACTGTTTAGACAGTACTCAAATAGTGTGAAAGGTGCCCAGAGAGGCTGTGGGACCCCCATCTTTGGAAACACTCAAAATTCAGCTGGTATGGTCCTGAGCAATCTGGTCAAATGCTGAAGTTAGTCCTGCTTTAAACAGTGAGGTGAGACTAAGTAATTTCTCCAGATCCCTTCCAACCTAAATTACTTTATGATTCTGCAACTCAATAAAAAGAAATCCTCTTTCTTACAGCTTAATAGTACCTACGAATTCCTGAATATCATCATTCTAAACTTTTCACTAGTTTAATTTGACCATTTTTGTTAGCATTTGTTCCATAGTTATCCTCTTTTGTTGTGTTTTCCCTTTAACAATACTAAACACCTCTTCAGACAGGAGCTCGAAAATATCTCTCATTTATTATTACAATAAGTAGAATTCTTTTCCTCAAGAGATGTCCAATGTCTCTGTAAGTAATTGGCATAACAAAGCAAATACCATCTCCTGAGATGCCCAGTAAAAATGCTTTTCTAGGAAGAACATTGCACAAAGCTTCTCAAATTGAAGTCTAAACTTCATTTTAAACTTCAATAGCAGGACAGGATCAGGATTCCCTGACCCTCCAGAAGCATCCAACCACCAAACAGCAAGGGCTCAGCAGTAGAATAGGCAGAAAACTCGTGTGAATTTGTCTCCAGAGAACACTGATAACAGTCAGTACTTCCATTAAAATTTCCCCCCTTGAAGAACTTACAATAATAAATCCATCTTGTCATAATGAGACATTCGTCTTATAGAGACTGGGAAATCTACATTCAAGATTACTCACCCTTTCTTTTTTTTAAAACCTACTGTAAGTGATACAGATGCAAATCATTTATTGGATGGACTTTTCCCTTCTTTTCTCCTTACCAGACACCTTCCTACTCGTAACCTGCTCCTTCATGAGACAACACAGTCTAACCTTCTAACCTTTCACCCAACACTTAGCATTTGTATTGTCTCTTTGAGATGATGAAAATATTCTTTGCCCAGTCACACTTACATGCTCCTTCACTACTCAGGGTTGAGATCTACAAGTTAGAAACTATTCGTGATGAGAAGGAATGGCCACTAATCTGCACAGCTTTAGGTACAGTAAGGAAGGAGCGCTCCCCCCCCCACAGCCACGCACACTTACGTAGCAAGTGGCAACTGGAGAAACACAAAAGAAACTAAGGAGAAAATGATTTCCAAATAGGCTCTTTTTTCAAACTTGCAAAAGCTGTTCAAAGCTAGCACTGACATAAATAAGGACCTTTAGCTTTTCAAAAAGCATTTTGGTTGTGCATATAACTAAAACCATAGGGAAGATTTAGAGCACAAAGGAAAAAGAATACTATATGCAGGAAGCTGTACTAAGACATAGCTATCCACTGATGTCAAAACAACAGCACAAAGGACCATAACAAGGACTTATGAGGGTAAACAAGAAAATAACAGTCGTCTTCCTCAAAACTCTACTTAGAAAATTCCAGAAAGTTACTATGCCTATTAAAATCAGACCAAGAAAAGAAAATCCTTTAATTTACTTGCAAAAAATACTTTCTGTGCGGGAGCAGCAGATGTACAAATGGTGGTCTAGAATCCCGGCTACGGAAAACAAAAACAGAATGAAAGCAGCAAGTGACCCCACCTTCCTATTCTGTGGCTGGCACTCTTACACAGGTTGTGGAAGACGTGAATTTAATATCTTTTTGGACTCAAAATAACAGTACAAGAACTCCCTGTTCAACAAAGTGCAAGATTGGAGGAGTAGAGAAGAACAGTGCCCACTGATGAACAGGAGAAGGGGAATACTCAGCAAATGCCTACAAATTTTATCATGTCCCCGTAAACATGATGCACAATGGCAATAAAGTCACACTAATATGATATGAAAAAGGGCAGTTGCAACAGTACAAAGAGGTCAATCATGTACCTGACCTCGCAGTGTTATTACTGCAATGGGTCATTATTACAATAAGACATTTTAGCTCACACCTAAGATATTTCAAGGGGAAAAGATGACCACAACGTACATTACTAATGCAGTAATTACATCCCACAGTCGTATTTCACCAAAAGGGAAAGACAATAACATATCATAAGCCAGAATGACACCTAAATCTTTGTTCTGATTCACAGTAAGTCTTCTGACAAAATGTTATGGGAAGCCTTTTGTTTCTCCTAATTCCCTGTCACCATATTTGACTCTATCTAATGAATGCACCTGCACAGACAATGAGGCTTTTATTTGCCTAGAAAGAAAACTGTTTTCCTGTAATGCTTTTCTTATCAGATATTTTGCATGTATACACAGGTTAGACAACTCATGGTCCATTTACTGGTCTGCTTATAATTCTCCCTGTCTTTTATGCTCTGTTACTCTCCATGGCACTCCTTTCAACATGCAAAAAAACACAATTTCAGATGAAGAAACCCACAGCCCATATGAAGATCTGCACTACTCGGATATCCAAATCTGGCCTTCTCAGAAGAGTCCAATCCTTCCTTCCTCCCTCTCCCTGTCAAGTTTTCTGTCAGACAACATTATGTCACTGAACCAAAAAAACTGAGAAGTCTTTACTCCTCATTCCACAGATATTCTCAGGATATATTATCCTAATTCAGAAGTCCATATATTTATACATAGCTGCATACCACAGATGAGAAGGGTTGCAATCTGTCGAAAAGCATCCCAACTGGCAGTATTTGTACATTTCCAGATATGAAACAACAATCTTTCCTTTGAAACATTTTTTCAGGAGCTATCAGCAGATTCTCAATGCCTTCTCCACATCTGTCTTAATTTAAAAGTCAGATCAGTTATCCTTGAGATGCCCTATCCCCTGACCTGGAAGCCTCAGATGGGGAGCAGAATAAACACCCTATGATTCAGGTGGAAAGAGTTAGAGACATACTACTCCACCTGGACTGTCAGAAGTCCATGGGGCCAGATGCGATCTTCCTGAGGGTACTAAGGGAGCTGACGGAGGTGGTAGCCAAGCCAACTTTCCATCATCTATCAGCACTCCTGGTCAACCAGAGAAGTCACAGAGGATTGGAGGCTTACCAATCTGACTCCCAACTACAAGAAGAGTTGTAAGGAGGATCCAGAGAGCTACAGGCCTGTCAGCCTGACCTCAGTGTCTGGAAAGGTTATGGAGCAGATCATCTTGAGGGAGAACACACGGCATGTGCAGGACAACCATGGGATCAGGCCCGGCCAGCATGGGTTGATGAAATGCAGATCCTCCTTGACTAACTCCATCTCCTTCTGTGATCAATTGACCTGCCTGATGGGTGTGGGAAAGGCTGTTGATATAGTCTACCTAGACTTCAACAAATCCTTTGACACCATCTCCCACAGTATTCTTCTGGAGAAGCTGGCAGCCCATGGCCTGGACAGGTACACTCTTTGCTGGGTAAAGAAGAGGCTGGATGGCCAGGGCCAGGGAGTGGTGGTGAATGGGATTAAAACCAGCTGGCAACTGGTCATGAGTGGTGATCCCCAGCGGTCAGTATTGGGGCCTGTCTTATTTAATATCTTCACTGATGACCTGAATGAGGGCATGGAGTACACCCCTAGTAAGTTTGCAGAAGACACCAAGCTGGGAGGAAGTGCCAGTCTGCCTGGAGGTAGGAAGACCCTAAGAGGCATCTGAACAGGCTGGATTGCTGGGCTGAGGACAATGGGATGAGGTTCAGCATGGCAAAGTGCCGAGTCCTGCACTTCAGCCACAACAACCCCAGGCAACTTCCCCTGACTTGGGGAAGTGTGGCTGGAAGACTGTGTAGAGGAAACGGACCTGGGGGCTGTTTGTTAATGCTCGTCTGAAGATGAGCCAGCAGCATGCCCAGGTGACGAAGGAGGCCAATGGCATCATCTTAGCTTGTATCAGAAATAGCATTGCCAGCAGGAGAAGGGAGATGGTCATCCCTCTGTACTCGGCCCTGGTGAGGCCAAACCTCGAGTACTGTGTTCAGTTTTGGGCCCCTCACTATAAGAAAGACATCAAGGTCCTGGAGCGTGCCCAGAGAAGGGCAATGAAGCTGGTGAAGGGTCTGGAGCACAAGTCTTATGATGAGTGGCTGAGGGGACTGAGATTGTTCAGTCTGAAGGAGGCTCAGGGGAGACGTTATTGCTCTCTACAGCTACCTGAAGGGAGGTTGTAGTGAGGTGGTGGTCAACCTCTTCTCCCACGTAACTAGTAATAGGACAAGAGGGAATGGCCTCAAGTAGCGCCAGGAGAGATTCAGGTTAGACATTAGGAAGTACTTCCTGAAGAGAGTGGTCAGGCACCGGAACAGGCTGCCCAGAGAAGTAGTGGTGTCACTGACCCTGGAGGTGTTCAAGAAATGTTTAAATGATGCACTGAGGGACATGGTTTAGCGAGAAATATTGGTGATAGACAGATGGTTGGACTGGATGACCCTGTAGGTCTTTTCCAACCTTGGTGATTCTATGATTATTTACAGCATTATGACCTACTATACCTATTCCTATACAATATAGGAATGTATTCAGGCCTTACCTTGAAACAAAGTAAAATAAAGCACACCTAGAAAATGTTTCATTATGCCATATCTGGTATTCTCCATCACAGACACAAGAGTGTTTGGTAACTCAAGAAATCACAGCAAAATGCTGTTTTCAGGGCATTAAAGAATTGGGATATATTGCCAGCAAATGTACCACCTTCAAGAATTTCCTTTTTTTTTTCCTTTAGTTGAATTTTTCTAATTGCAATATGTAGATCAACTTACTTTGATTAACAAAAATGGCAAACAGTCTCTAAAAAAGCATTGGCTGAAACTACAACATGCATCTTTTAATTAACTGGTACATCATAAAGAAAAAGGCCATTATCACTCTGCACCAGTCAAAGCATATTCCTGCAGGGCAAAAATCAACCTCAGAGCATAGGAGATAACTGCTTTCAAATGGTTTTATGTTTCTAAGACAGTTAAATGAGCCTTCAATTAAAATTCCTTCAGAAAAACCTCTGTTCTATCCCAGAACACACACAGAGGGACTATCCTGTGTCTAGTACATACAGTGGTGACCTCTTAATCATGCCTTGAGCACGTGCTGGCCATGAAGTATGAACAAATACTAGTTTGTTTTGTGCCTAAAGATGGCAATTTCCTCCTATCAAAAAAGCAAGCACTTCAGCCTTAGTCATGATTTTACATCACCAGGCAGAAAAACGTTTTGTGAGGTTTTATTTTTGTTTTTTTTCCAAACAAAAACCAAATTACTGAACACCAGATATATGTTGCTGGGGAAAAATAAAAAGATTTCTGAGCAACTCAGATCCTAACAGTAAAGGAAGGAACACGTATATAGCAGCAATTAATTGTGAAATGGATCGCGCACATTCATTTCTCCAAGGAGAAGTACATACTTACTAACGAAGAAGCACCTGATACGAAGTATCACTGGAAGAAAAAGGAGACAGGCATAGTTGCAGTCATCATTTTTCCTAAATTAAACAGATTAAATTAGTTGTACCTAATTTGCAGTGCTTTATCTTGAGCAATCAACTCCACAAATAGATGAGGCCAGCAGGCCCTTTATTTGGACTTTTCTGATCTGGCAAAGCAAAACAGTCATAAATCCAACTTAAGCACTGGTGGATGCTTTGTGCTGCCCAAGTGATAAAAATCACTTAGAGCTTGTCAGTCAATATGCACCTCAATTTATTAGAGGGCACTTTATTCTAGTTGCTAACGTGAATGATTGGAAAACAACTCTTTAGCTCGTTTCCTGCTGCACATCAGCATCCTCTCTCAAAATTATTTCGTTCATGTGTTGTTGCTAAGTTTATTTCTAGATTTAAATCCATCTGAGATGCCTTGGGAAAACTTTCTGGGGAAACTGCTTCAAGCTGGATATATTCAATATGTAGGTATCCACATATATACCACATATAAATGATACACATATTGAGCATATATATATGTATGTGGATACATATTTATCCATGTATGGAGCATGATCTCCAGGGAGATGTGGTGTTAGAGACCATCCATCTGAATAAAAGGTGGGTTATGGGATCTGACCTGGAAGTGTACACAATAATGCCACTAATGGGAAAAGTGAGTCCACCAGTTATTACTACAAAACAGCTCCAAAATTTCAAGGATTTGGGGTTAAATACACTGAAACAAGCAGTCAGCTCTACCAGTAAGAAGATAAAATCATGTTGCAATTGAAGTTGGTTCTACATTGCACATTTCTGCATATTGTCCCTTTCAATGCTGCACTCATTTATGAACTGGAACTACTGTTGCTCCAAAGTACAACAACGCTGTCCAAAATACATTTTTGAGTTTGTAATGAAAATTGCAAGCAAGAAATTTCATCAATGTTTATATTTACTAAAGAATATTCCACCTCAATTACTTGTGCAAATTAAGATATTTTTCTCATATTTAAGAGATCTGCCTTGACATAAACATTATTACAGATATTTGAGTACATTTAAAACAACTAACTATAAATTAAGTGAATGTCGTCCTAAAAATGAGTTTGCATTTGAAAGCTCAGAATACTGGATCTTTTATCCTAGTTGTTCAGAAAATCATCATTCAGAAGTTAATTAGGAGCTACATCCACCAAAAACAGTTGAAGAAACAGCAATGCTCCTTGCTTCAATGTGGCTGCCAGAGATTGCTGCAAAAACACCAAAAAACCACTGGCATTTAGCCCGTTGTCCTGCCTCTATAAAATAGAAGAAATTATGTCATAGAATGGCTCAGGTTGGAGGGAAGATTCAAGATCATCTGGTTCCAATCCCCCTGCCATGGACAGGGTTGCCATCCACTGGATCAGGCTGCCCAGGTCCCCATCCAACCCAGTCTTGAACACCTCCAGGGATGGGGCACCCACAGCTCTGGGCAGCAGTGCCAAGGTCTCACCATCCCGTGAGTAAAAAATTTCTTCCCAACATCTAACCTGAATCTCCCCTCTTTTAGCTAACAGTCATTCCCCCTTGTTCTGTCCTTATCAAACCATGTAAAAATCTGTCCCCTCCTGCTTGTAGGCTCCCTTCTATCACTGGAAGGCCACAATGAGGTCTCCCCAGAGCCTTCACTTTTCCAAGCTAAACAAGCCCAACTCCCTCAACCTAGCTTCATAGGAGAGGTGCTTCAGCCCTTAAGATAACTATTACACCTTTCATATATTTTTTAGATCAAAAAGTCCAGATATTTTTAAAAACAAAATCAATAAAGCTGAATTCTCAAATCTCTTCTCTCTCTCATAGCTAAAAATAAGTCTTAAATGCAAAGTGGGTTGAAAATGTACTGAGACGGATCAATAGAGGTGCCCATAGAGTACAGACAACTTCTCTGAGAGGCAGCACAACTTCTGCCAGAGTGGATCCCAGCAGAGAAAGGAAGCAGGGCCCACTGCAGAGGCTGAGCAATCCTGGGAGAAGGCTGGAGCATCAGCAAGATGGAAAAGATATGGATTCACTATTTCCATTTCACACATTTCTCAACAGAGCGGTGGTGCAAATTGCATCTGTGGCTTGTGCAGCAGTGGAAGAAGATCAGAGTAATTTAGTAGAAGAAATCCCCCCCCTAAAAAAAACCTTTCAGATGAGAACCCAAGACGGATCAACTTCACTTGTTTCTAGCAGGTGCGAAATGCAAACACCTTTCTAATCACTGCAGGTATTAAAAATGTTGCAAAATCGACTACTTCACAAAAAGAAAAGCATCAAGAACAAACACATGCACCTGGATACCCAGTACTGGCTGCCTGGAAAAGCACCAGGCAGAGGCAGCATTACAGACTCCACTAAAAACCTTCCCTCACAGCATCTCAGGTCTCTTTATCAGTGGCTGAACAATAGCTTCTCAAACCACAACATGCATTGTGCTCTTCTCAGAGGCAGCTTTCTTCTGCACAAGCTTTGAGATAGAGTCCACATTGAAAAACTGAATGGCTAAATCATAAAAGGCTTTTAAAACACAGTTAATTGTATAACTTTCTTCTGACTTGGAGAGCCTGGCAAGATCGCAACTATGTATGAACACTTCTGCGTAGGTGGATTTACTGAACAAGTGACATGGTGGTCTTCAAGCTGCAGGACTCGGCAGTGCTGCCAGACAGATGCAATGTTTCTCAATGCCTGCACTGCATGTTACCTTTTTAGCAGGCTCATAACTTCAGGAACAGTCTTTATCACATGGCAACATCACAGATTCCAAGCAAAGACAGTGAAAGCCTTCTCCAAGTTGCTTACTCATATCTAATCATACTGTAACAGGACAGGACTTGGACAAGCAGGAGCAGGCAGGCTGTCCTCATTTTATACATCTCATTTACAACCTCTCAACGGTGGCAGAGAGAGGTTTGGAAAAGCAATTTTCCACCAGAAGTTGGTCAGTCAAGGATGACACGGTGGGTCACTCTAATAATATCTACTCAACAGCAATCTATATCCTATGACTGCACAAGTAACTATATATCTGTTCATCTATATCCAATTACAGCACCTATTGCCTTTATCGACAGCTTCCACGAGATGAGCCAGAGTGGTGAGCACCCAAAGGCAGGCACTAGCAGCCTGCCATTTATCAAACAAGGTCAGAGCATCTCCATAGGCATGCTAGCATAGCTCTGCCTTCACAGGGTGTCGGGGCTTTGAAAACACACTGGGGAAGTGAGACAGTATTAAGCTCGCTACTCTCCTCTGCAGCAGGGATCTGCTCTCCAGCTTTCAAGGAACAATCAGCAGAGCAGAGCTTTTCACTGCTGATATCATTCATCAACAAATTATTTATTTATACAAGGCATAACAAGTGCAGATAAGAGCTCAAGAGAAGACACAGACATTTTATGAATGGGAGACTCTCAAAAGCCAGTTGTTATCAAGTCCAATACAAAAAGTATTTGCTGCTTTTTTCTTGGTATTTTCTTTTCCAGGCAATCCTCTGTTACATGGTCATTTGGGAGGGGGCTCCAATTAAGGGGAGAAAGTGACTCTTACTTTCCTGTAATGGGATTCAGGACAGACTTACTGCTGCTTAATTTCTGTATGACTGCTGGGCCCAGTCTTGTTCAACATCTTCATCAGTGACCTGCATAAATGGACAGAGTCCACCTTCAGCCAGTTTGCTGATGATACAAAGCTGGGAGGATTGGCTGACACGCTCGAAGGCTGTGCTGCTATTCAACAAGACCTGGACGGGCTGGAGAGTTGGGCAGGGAGAAACCTGATGAGGTTTAACAAGAGGCAAATGGATGAGGCCAAGCTCTTCTCGGTGGTGTGTAGCAATAGGACAAGGAGTAATGGCCTAAAACTTGAACACGGGAAGTTCTGTACTAACGTGCAGAAGAACTCCTTTATGGTGAGGGTGACAGAGCACTGGCACAAGCTGCCCAGAGAGGTTGTGGAGTCTCCTTTTGTGGAGATATTCACGACCTGTCTGGACACCTACCTGTGCGACCTATTTTAGGGAACCTGCTTTAGCAGGGGGTTGGACTCAATGATCTCATGAGGTCCCTTCCAACCTCAGCAATTCTGTGATTTCTGGAGGATGGTACCTATGTATAAGATGCAGTCATCGTGTTTCAAATTGGCCTCTGTGCATATTAGATATGGCAGCAAATACTGTTTGTAAGGAAACAAGGCACCAAGAAAACATATGGATGAATGCCAGTGTTTTGGTTATTCGGAGGCTTTGAGGTGTATCTCCTGGTTCTGGCTACCTTTTTGCTTACTGCTTCCGTGAGCAGAGAGATGCTTTCAGAAGGGATTCAAATGAGGTAAAATGGTTCACCACAAGCCTGCAAGAAGTTGTCCATGCTCAGAAAGCAGATGCTGGTGAGACAGGGAAAGAGGAATATGGGGAAAAAGACTAAAAGGAGAGTGGAGAACAGCACTAGTATAAGGCACAGGAAATGACATGGGCAAATGGAACAATCTATGGTCAAAATGAAGGGCAAGCATGAAAATTTTGATGCCAGTCTTTTGGCTAGAGTATAATTTAGCTGGGTTAATACCATGAGAAAGCAGAGATAGAATAGCCAGGGAAGCAAATGCTTGGGCTACAATTAAGAAACTTGATCAAAGAGGAAAAATGTCAAGTTAGATATTTTATTCAACATCTTGTAACAGTTTGAGAAACACTGGGAATGACAAAATATTTGATCATTTGCCTTAGCAGAGAGCCCAGCAGTGGGGGCATAAATCAATACGGACAAGGATATAACAGAGCTTCTGAGGAGAGATCATAAAATCTGATTTGAGAAAAGCTGGAACAATACTAAACACATACCAATGCATACCAAAGTAGAATGCCCAGAATAAAGGCTCGCCTCGCTGTCCTGCACAGTCTCCTTCCTTCACAAAGTTTTCAATACCATGAGCCAAAATTTAGCTGAGGTCATCTAGTCTGATAGTAATCAATATCAAAGACAGAAGATGTCTTGAAAACTCACAACTGTTGGAAATCTCTGAATTCTCAGTTTTCTTCATAGCAAGAAAGCACTGTGCAGCCTTTACTGAACAGGAGGCTAGTGATACTGCTAGCTTCAGGAATCTTTCATATTTCACTTCTTCTATGACAACAGAAAATGAAAGACATGAAAATCTTTGGGTTTTGCAGCTTTTGCACTTTTTTGCACTTTTTGTTGTTTCCCTCAAGATCCGAGTTTTTACATGAAAAAAAAATCCTTGTGTTTACATGCATTTACATTACAAAGACCCTCAACTGTAAGAAACACAGCCTTTTCTGTAAGCTCAGTCACAAAGATACCTGCCTCGAGCCAATTAAAATAGGAAAAAAAAAGTAGTACTAAAAGAAGGAAGAATATTCCTCCTGATCTAATCACATCAATGGTCTCTTAATTTCAAAGATTAGTAGAGACTCTGTTAAAAAATATTATGATTAATCTGCCAGACGGTCACCTTCACTATGGAAAAAGATGTAGTCTTTATGAGGAAAAGCATGGACCAACAGATATGGTGTCCTCTGAAAAAATCTAGTCTAAATTTCTAATTCAGGCTTACATGCACATTAACAACAGTAATTTTTTATACATTTTGGCACCTAACATCAAATACCTTCATCTTTTGCTTCCCAGGGACCATCTGAAAAGAAAAAAATTAAACTGAGCTGAAGAAAGGACTTTTACAAACACTAGAGATGGTTATACACCTAATTGTGCACAGCTGGTTTAATTTGGTCTCTGCATCATTTTGTTCAGTATTAATCACTATTGATAATTTATTAAATAGAAAGATTCAGTTATCATGATAAAAAAAAAAATCAGCCAAGAAAAAGGATTTATTTCTTCCTCAAAAAGCTTGGCTGTAAATAAGTGATTTTAAAAGAACACAGCAGTTTGCTGACCACATACATGGCTAAAACCTCTGCCATGTTTTCAGTCTTTGCTATAAGAAGCTTCCTTAATGCGGGGTGTTTGTGAAATTAAAATGTCTGCCTCCATTTCCCCTCCTAAATGACTTCAATCTTGCCAGCTCAGCAAATGTACACATTTGGAAACAGGCAGTCAGGTTTTGAAAGAGAACACAACTGAAACTGCAGGGGAAAAAAAAGTCTGTCTTTAACTCACAGGTGGGCTAAGCTTGCACCCTAACAGGAATCCAGGATCCTGCAATCCTGGTAGGTCAGGAAGAGCTCTATTATTTGTCTTTGAACTAGAAGATAGATATGCAAGATTCAGGCAAGCAGCAGGCAACTCTGAAGCCCAATTGTCTGTAGCTCGGCTGAATAAAACATTGCCAGGCAACACACTTTCATTCTGACAAAGAATAGGTTTTTAAAAGCTGTCTGTCTCAAATGTCCCCCAAGCTCACCCAGCATGCTATTCCGATCAACTTAGGCAACTCTTCTTGCAAGAAGCTCATCAAAGAAACATGAATTTGCCCAGCCTGTGCTTCCACAAAGCAACTGCTTCTGCCTCTTTAGATAGTTAGGACACATCTTAATCTTCTTACACATTATTCTGAAAGCAAAATTTCCACCCTTTTCAAGTGATAATGCCGCCAGATTCCTTACCATATGTTATCTACCTGAATATACCTTGAGAACAAAAACATCCTCACCAAAACCAAACATAAAATATCAAAATCATCATGCTGCTTATTTCTGAGTATCTTAAAGTGACAGCAGTCTTTATTAGTCTCCAACTTCTAATGATTTATCAGTAGTCTCTCTACTCACTCCAGAAGTGAAGCATCAAGACACAGCACCTTGTGCACCAGGTAAATTTCAACTTTCTTTTTCCATACTGACCCACCACACTCTTGATAAGTCAGATCCAAGAGCTATGCAGAGACTTATCAAATGTATGACTGTGAGTTAACCATAAATGAGAACCTAAATGGATAACATTAGTCATTTTGTTCTATAACCAAATGGGACACTGAGTCTCATCATTTCAGTACACTTTACTACAAAAGCAACTTCAATAAACAGAGAAAGAGTATGAAATGGGAGGAATAAGGAATGAGTCTTTCCTACTTTTAGCACTCAGCAATCTAGAAAAGTACAAAACAGAAGGATACAGTAAGTGCATATCTAGATTTTGCCAGCAAACTAGCACAAATTATAAAGCTCCACTGAGCTTATGCTAGCCCCTTTCAGGGAAAAGAGCTTGCAGCCCCAGTCATTTAAGCTCCTTTCTCTGTTCCAACCAACTTTTTCTCTGCAGACTCCACCCCAGCACCTCTTATGCCAAAAACAGTCATAAACACAGTGCTGCTGAACATTCTGAAGATTAAAATTTAAAATGTAATACAAAAAATAGCCTAGCAACAACAACAAAAAAATTAGTTACTTCTTTTGTATCTATGTTTTCTATTGAAAACAGCTAAGAACATGATATCAGTGCATGGTTAACCTTCTGGCTTTTTCAAATTCCTCTGCATAATGCTCACCTCCTGATTTCAAACAACAGTGATCCAGCTACTGTTGCACCTCACTGCACATACTCTCAAGAAACTTCCAACTGATTAACAGATAGAATAAACAAAACAAAAAGCTATGGCTGTGAGTGCAGGCTTCACAACACTCAAGGCTGAGTGTTATGGCTTATCTCTGCTTAAAAGGAAGTGCAGACCAAGATTAACGAGGATTATAAACTGCATCATAAGCAGTTCTGTAACATGACTGTCTTATTTTCTGGATTTTTGGACAACTTCAAGAAGACTTCTTACTGCTGTCCAAAGCCCTCTATTTTTTCTTGTTACAAAAGAATGTAAATGGAATCCTATGCTGTACCTGAGACACCATTTTGCTTTTACAATACAACAGAGCAAAACCGACGTGCATTGATCTTTCCATTCAAGTACAATGAAGTACAACTCCTCATAGAGAGAGAACAGTTGTATCTGATTGTGTTACACTGTCACGGAGTGTATGAATCCTTCTTTGTTCTTTCTGGCTCAAAGTTTGCTTCCAGAGGTATTCCTTGTGATAAGACTCTAGGAGATGAGAGGTGGGTGTTGCTGTACGGCAATCAACATCACTATCTGGACAATTTTACATTTGAAAGCATTTCTTTGGAGCTGTTTGCCTTCGGAAGGGAGTGCTCAGGACTGTTTACTGGACTGTTTACTGGTGGAAGATCTGTCCTGTGACCAGATAACTCCAGTCTGCTATGGGAGACTGTGGGGTGATACCATTGTATCCTGTGAAGACAAGATACAAGTTGGCGCCTCCATACTCCCTCTTATCTGCTGGCAAGGCCTGGAAGATGGGAACAAAGGAGTTCCTGCTGAGATCCAAAAGCCAGAAGCTGTCACTCCAAAAAGAGCTGACTCAACCACTTTGGACTTATAAATACTGCCATTGGAAATCATCATGGTGGTGTTCGGTGTTCGGATCGTCACCTTCATCGTCAACGGAACAATGCCCGATGACCCACCTCTACTGAAGACTAAACTACAAACCTCGCTGGACCCCTTGGTGGTGACTATCTCCCTCTTGCTTCCTATAAAGACTCCTTCCTTTTATTTCCTATCTTTCCTATCGCCCGCCTTCCCTTCCCCATCACCCTAATTCGTAATAGTGTCCGCCTTCCCCTTCCCCATCTCCCTGACTAAGATTTGTAATAAACTGGTTGGACCAACATTTGAGCCGTTGTTTCTTAATCTCACGTCGGGTATACATACATTAAAAGAACCTCATCTCCCTCCTATAAATTGGAGCGAGACACGGAGATACTATTTTACTTATTCAGGGGCATTAACAATAGCTATTCTGACAGGGAGCACTGAACATGTGGTTACTATAGGACTGAGACCCAGCAGTTCTATACTGAAGACCTGTTTCCCCTTGTTACATTGTAACAGCTAAATGCCAGCTACATTGTAGGTCCCTTATCTAACCAGGCTTCAGAGCTCAAGAATAAGCTTTTTTTCCCCAAGAACTTAAGTTCCTTTATCCAGTATAATACTTCTAATGCTTTTGAATAATGAAGAAAAAAATCCCGAAAGCAACCCTGTGTAACCAGTGTCTCGGTGGAACACTGGGCAGTTCACATAACCACTAGCTGTGATGCAGAGGCAAAACACCTGAAACCAAAATTACAAGGATGGGAAGGGAACAGGAAAGATCTGTCAGACAAGAGCATGGTATGGCCCCTGTCTGCTCTCACGCTGGCACAGGAGAGACCAGGAACTGTGAGGCAATCACTTGTGCCAGAAGCAATCATTAGCATCAGCATCATGACTGGGAACCTACCTGTGGTCTTTCCACACCTTGTCAGTCAGGGTTTATTTTTGTCCCGCAGATGTCCCCAAAGCCTTTGAAGATAAGATTTCTTTCCTTCAGGTAGCCACCAACTTCCTCCTTTTGAAAGGGGGGATGAACTACACACAGAATTTTTCCTCTTTTTCTGAGCTTTCTTATGTGGTAGGCTGTCCCCGGCCAGCAGCCCACCGTCCCCAGCAGAAAGGGGAGAAAATACGATGGAAAAGCTCCAGGGTCAGGGAAAAGTCGGGGAGAGAACACTCATCAATCACTGTCACACACAAAGCAGATGTGATGTGAGGAAAATTATGTTATGGCCCATCGAGATAGCACTGGATACTAAAAAACAGTGAACTGAAAAAGCCTCACCCGCTCCCCTCCTTCCCAGGTTCAACTTCACTCCCTCATTCCCAGCTCCATCTCCAGCAGCACAGGGCTGGAAATGCCAGCTGTGTCCGGCCCCTCAAGACTGCTCCTTCCCTTCTCACCTCACCCCGCTCCCCACCGCAGCAAAGGGGTCTGTACCTGGCACCCAGAGCACCCCACAGCCTGAGGCTCGCAGGGCCCCCTCCTCAGCCAGCACCCCCGAGCCATCTTAGGGCACTGAGAGGCTTGGCAGTGCCGGAGGGTGTGCTAGAACCTTATAGAACCTCCCAGAACCTTCTGGAACCTCTCCTCAAGGTCCCCCCCCAGCCCAGCCCTCAGCCCAGCCTGTAGCCAAGGAGGCTCCTCGCAGCAGAGCCGCACAAATTTTATACAAGTCGTTCCACAACAGTAATTTGCAAGCAATTTCCTAATCCGTCATCTCCCTTGTCATCAAATATTGGTAAAAGCCGCATTACTTCTATAAATAAGGCAAAGCTACCTCACAAATTAGAGTTGTGGTTGTGTGCTGACTATTCAAGAGCAGTCGCGTGAGGAGGGTGTTGCTTCATTTGATAGATAGCAGATGAGGAGGATGCTACATAAATTCATTATTTTGGAAAAGTAAATAATCCCAGCTTTGGTATTCCCCTTGCTGACCCAGAAGCTCCACCTGAAGTGAGAAAAGGGAAGAAGGGACATCTCTGAGGGCCCATGAAAAGCATAAAGGTGTTCCCATGTCACGGACAGGAGAGTGATGTGAGAGAACAGGCTCTGATAACAGCTTGACCACAGCATTTCCATCCCTTTGTATACCAAGTGATGCAGCACGAACCCTTGCCCTCTCACAGCATCATGTCTCCTTCAATAAAGGGGACACTGATGGTCCAAAGGGACAGCTCATTTATATCCCAAACTCTTGACAAAAACTTATGGCCTCTTTGCATTATTTGTTTCCATCACAATAACCAAGACTGTGGGAAGGCACTGCCTTCATCTGTGTTCATTTAACTGTCAGGTGTTTCACTAGGTAATGCTACAGCTTTTTAATTGGAAATTTCCCTTTTAAAATTAACTCTAAAATTGAATTAGTTTGCACTTATACCATCAATAATAATAAATCTGTTTTTTTCCTTCCCTGTTAAAAGCCAAAGCTGCTCATTCAAAAATAGTTACTGCCCTTTAGCCCTCTATGTGTGTATTTTTCATATTACTATCTCATGGTGCTAGCCGCAGTAGTGATATTTCAGTAATTAGAGACAAACTGGCACGCAAACAGCTAGTAGCAGGTTCCCCTCAATTATCTCATTTACAGCATGATAAAAATTTTACTTCTGGGAAACTGAAAGCCAGTGATGGAGAAACAGCTCGCGATGCACCACGGGGTGGCTGACGGTACGACGCTCCAGCTTTGCAGTCTAGGACCACTGCCATCAGTTCAGGCTGTTCCCTGCCCAGCTGCCCATCAGTGTTGTTAAGATACATTCTGGGGGTTGGTTGTTCTGACAAAACTTTCTGGTGGGAATCTCTGCCCCTGGCCTAACCTGCATATTGTCTCCAAAGTACTGATGCACAGGCTGAACCTCTTCCTCACTTGATTGATTTGTTTTCTGATTAATTAACTCTGACATCTCTATAATCCTGGACCACACTAAGGTTTCATACCTGCCCTACAACTATTCCACCTTCCTCCTCAACGGAGCTTGGGTTCACTCTCAGGACACAGCTGATATTCATGTTCTGAACTGCATGTATAGGATTGCCACACGAGTTACCAAGAGAAGAACATGTCATCGCCCAAAGCACAAGATGTTTCAGCTCAGTTCTCCAAGCTGCATGACGTACCATGCCATCACCATGGAAAACCACAGTCAGCTACATTAGATCAGTGAAAAGAATGAATTCTCAATGATGGCAGATATCCACATTTTTATTTTTCCCTTCCTTCTGATGTTTCTGAATATACATTTTACATAGCAACAGCCCTTTTGGCTGTCCAGAAGGTTACGATATTCTCCAGGCTGCTGCACAGGAGCTGAAAATGAGGCCATGGTTCATTCCTGGGTCAGTATCTACTACTAACAGGAATAATTTTATATCAGCACATCTTTGATTTTAGTGAGAATGAAAGCTTGATATAGATGGGGCTTAAGGCATTTTTTCTATGCTTTACCTGTCCTCACATTGAAACAGGGTGTTATCTCCGGGATGCTGGACCAGCAGAGAATTACCTGTCCTTTTAATGAGTGTTGACAAGGCTTATGTAACAATGAATAAGAAATTCAGGAGGCATTCTTCCAATACAGTAAGTAGTAATCATCCAAAAAGCCTATCAAAGTTTAAGCAAGCAGGCTGACCTGGTACCTCCCTGAATTTCCTTTGCTTTTCATCAAAGGATTGGTTTTCCTTTCAGGTCACATTCAGAACTGTTTTGTGTTGCTGCTGTAGCAATTACCACAACGGCAGCCAGATCCTAGCAAAGAGGCAGAGATGCTGCAGAGATGAGCGGAAGGAGCCTTGGAGAAAATACAGTGGTGAAGATTTCCCAGCGGCTTGTGCAAAGCCAGCTCTCCATTTGTATGGACACCTATTTTGTGTCTCTCACAAACACACATTTAAAACCATTAGTGAGGTTTTACTTGTTAATTTTCTCAAGTAATTTGAGATCCTTACATTTGATCAGCACTGTTTAAATTGTTACCATCATGCTATGAAAATATTTGAAATGAGAAAGTCTATCAGTGCTTGGTAACAAAGTGAAATATTGCTGCTCTGAATGAAGGAGCTGTGTGACTAATGATAGTGTCAGCAATCTGATGCTTTCTGAAACTACTGCTGTATATTAAAACAGCCCTTCTGTACTGATAACTTTCAGAAAGGACTATAGCAGCATCCTTTCAACTAGAGCTTTCCATCTCTCCAGATATTTCATTGCACTCCTAGCTTCAATATCACCTTCCTTTTAATAGAAAGGATGCACATTATAATATCCCCTGAGTTTTGGCAGGGTCAAAAATACCAGTGCAGCTGAGAGCAGAGAAATTTTAAGATTCATCAGAAATTTCTTCAGAAAGTCTGAAGTACGTATATACTTTTGATGTAGAAATTCCTGGTGGTCTGAAAAACTGTTACACCAATTGTCAGCAGAGGGGACTTCCTTTGTCAAATTAAAAGAGTAAACAATGTTTGGTAGGTGAGAGATGTTAGGTGAGAGATGTTTTGGTTGTGTGTTTTCCTTTCTTTTTTTAAATTCTAATTTTTTTAAATCTAAGTGTATTTGAGTTGATGATTGAGTTTTCACAGGCTGATTAAAACAGGCACAACTCAAATACACTGGTCAGTTTGTTTCTTTCTACCAAGAAAAAAGTAACAAGGGAGCAGAGTACTAACATGCTACGCACTTAGTTTAAATGCAATCTCAATTGCACACTAATGCTGCTCAACAGCTGTATTTTTCAGGCCTGTGCAGGCATTGCTATGGTAGACATCCCAGTGATTGCCAGGGATCACCTTAGCTACGGTGAAATCCCATGCATTATTCCATCAAGCCAGCAGCCCACCACGCTGGCTGGTTTGTTACACTGCACAGCCTGAGACAAGCGTGCCCCTCAGTCACATCAAAAGCAACTGGGAAATAAGTTGGTAGATCTGAGATAGAGAGGGAATTGTGGAGAGGGCAGCAGGAAATGATCTGGGCTTAAACCAGACACCAAATCTCTGCTGTTTCCCAGTATTTTTTCTAAAATCCTGCCTTATTCAAGCACCTGAGGTAGCTTGAATGGATTTATCTCCTCTCCTGGACACTGTGTCTAGAACAGTTTTAAAATAAGGTCAGCAATCCACATACAGTTTTCTTCAAAACATTCTCCACCAAAGGCACTTCATAGTTTTTGCCTTTTACACAGGCTGACCTCTGAAGACATGCACAGCAACTGTGCTCCTAAAGAACCAGTGCGCTTCCGTTTCCAAGTAAAACCACTACAGTGGGTAAAGGAGGCACAGCTCTGCAAAAGGTAGATTTTACCTTATCCTATGTGCATTAGCTGAGATCAGCAAGCTGTGAGCTGCATCTCCTTTTGTCTGCCACAGCAGACAACTGGCAGTGCAGAACTGGAGTTACACCAGGGGCCTACCTCCTTACCCTGGAAACAATTCATACAAACACAGGAAAGCCAAGAGCGGTGTTTCTCTCCCACACAGGTTCACTCGCTGGCCTAATCATAAATACATGGCTGGCCTCCCTACTGCAAAACACTGTGCTTCTTTAATTGCCAGGGCACACAGTGGGATCAGTGGTGCTCAGACTCCAGAAAGGCTGCCTAAGAACAGTAAGGCTAAGCCCTTGCTGCTGCAAACATAGACTTCTTCCTGCACACAGGCCAACCCCCCTTTTCTCTAAATCTTTGTTACTTACTAGCTTGGATGTAGCAGAGGCTTCCGGTTGCCTTGAAGACACAAGCATCCGGTGGTTAGCTTACTGGTTCATATTTTCATTAGCATGAAGGGAAACAGCTCCAGCACAGGGAACATCTCAGTCATCTTGAAAGAACATGTTTTCATAAAAAATCTTTTTTTTTTCCCCAACATTTTCTCATCCTTATTTGCCCTTTTGACTGTACTGTTGAGCCTGAATATGCCCAAAAAACAAACAATTTGAGTAACACAGTAATAAATATCAGTAACTCAGCAGTAAATATGAGCAACTATTGCACAGAGACAGCCCAAATTTCAGCAAGTTCAGTGACACCCACCGAATCCATAAATACTTTCTTAGTAGAAGCTAGAATCAAGCAGACTGCCTTTTCTTTCCTTCCACATTTCATTTCTCAACTTTCCTTTTTTTGTTGTTGTTTTTTTTTCTTTCTTTTTTTCTCTTACCTATCCTTATGTGCTATCTTTTACAACATTCATCTCAAGCAAAGAATAAGAACAGTATTTAATATAATTGAATACAGCAGAAAGAACCAAAACAAGCCAAAGGACAAATTCAAATAATAAAATTTCCTTCCCTCTATTTGCTCTCATACCTTCACCACTCAACTATAATAAAATAATGCTAGATACTAACAACTCCTACAGTGTTAGGCTTTAGACAGCATTTAACCTCAGAGCCATCTATTAATGTGAATGGAAACAAGGAAGGTTTTGTCACATCCTGATCCACATAACAAGCAGAAATAATCAGCTGTTGCCACAGAAGTTTTCAAAGGAAAAAAAAAAAAAAGACAAGAGAATAGAAATTGGGAAGATAGAAGAGCCACAATATAAATCATATTCTTCTTATTAATGTTATGCATTTTTATTTTCCAAGAATACTGCCCTTTGTATGCATTCAGAAATCATAGTTGCAGTCTGAAATGTTTAATTTACATGCAAATTAGATTCAAGGACCTACCAGTTGCAGATATTTCCTTTCAGTCATAGACTGGCCTTTCAGCCTGAGTAAGAAGATAATATTATGGCAACAAGATTAGTACTGGTTAGTACTAGTATTAGTATTAGTACCCATAAAAGTTCAGCTTCAAATAGCCCTACTGCAGAGTTGATTCCGCCAACAGGAATCATAACAGAAGAAAATACAAATTAAAAAAAAGAAAATCCAGGTCTCCAGAGCAGCAAATGTGAAACTGCTTAATTTAAAAAATAAACACAGTGTAAAGAAGGCTTTTGGAATTACACTGCTTTCTCATGTGTGAGCTGTCTAACTGAAGAAGCCTGTTCATTCCTCTTATTCTTACAGAGAAAATGCTGGTAGTTTACTGGATTTGGCCTGTAATCTCTTACTTTCACACAATATATTTCACTGATGCAATATTCATAATGGTTTCATAGCGACAACAAGTATGTAAGAAATACTTCAGCAACAGAAGATATTATTACCTAAAGCCCAATGAAGGGAAAGGAAGATCTCCAGATTATAATGCATTTAACCACAACAGCTCTGTCCAGTACAAGAAAAACAACTCTCCAGAGATTTATTTTAATCAAAGTTTCACAAAAGTACTGAAATATTCAGTAGATGGACCATGTGAGAGCAGTCTTAGGGTACTTAGACCTGATCATCTTTGTAACAAATCAAAATATTATTTGATGGGAAAGCTTATTTCCTGAAACCAAAACAAAACAGGAATATACTTCTTCTAATCGTTATATTAGGTTAGGCAAGTAGGAGACACTGAAATACGATAAAATATTTTATCCTTGCCTGCCTCTGCCTCAAGAAGCCTAAGTGGAACAGCTTTCAAGGCATCTGAAATACATTATATTTAAAAGGTGCGCGTTTTCAAGTGAGAGCCCTGCCCATGGAAATGGAGGACAACAGACATTGTGCAAAACCAACCCTTTTCAGGGCTAAAGTTTTATGAACAGCCTCTAATTCTCAGGGAAGGAAATCGCTTCAGGTAACTCCCTTCTTGCAATTTTATTATGTGTAAAAAAACCCAAAACATTACAGCGTCTTTATACAGTCCATGCATGTGATCACAATGGCAGTATTAGTGCAGTGCTACCCTGCAGAGAGCCCACAATAGCTTCATTGTAATGTAACAATATAATAAGAAATTGTTTAGGAAGTTGATAAAAATGCCAAGGCAATGTCATTAAGTGACCTGAGCACTGTGAAGGGAAGACAATTGGCACGCCGCTTGCATAGGGATTCTTATTACAAGGTTTTCACACTGGAAAATCAGTTTAGCCAAATAATTTCCTTACATGGATTCAGAATTTTCACGTGCATTCTACTATTAAGCATAGGGCTAATTCCTTCCCTCTTATGTGGCGTACAGCTTTCAGGGAAGGGCGAGATGCTACAAAGTTTATCTCAAACAAGTGTGTCCCAATAGACCATTGTTTCAGTGTCACAGAATGATAGAATGGCCCGGATTGGAAGGGACCTCAAGGATCATCAAGCTCCAACCCTCCTGCCGCAGGCAGGACCGCCAAACTCCACATTTAATACTTGACCAGGCTGCCCAGGGCCCCATCCAACCTGGCCTTGAACACCTCCAGGGACATGTCAACTTGAAACTGCGTTGGCAACAGCTGGAGAAGGAGGAAATCTTGTCCTTGCAGAGATGGACAAAGTTACTGTAAACTGAACTTGCAGCCCAAGTGTGTTACATCTCCAAGACAAGCCTGTCACACTACTCATTTAAGAGACAAGAAATTAAAGAAGAAGAGAAATTCACTGACAGAGAAGTTCTCATATATAGGAAAAAAAGAGGAGGAAGGAATTTGACTAGATAAATGCAGGTCAAAAACACTGTAAAAGCAATAATAGGAGCTTAACACCTGTCAGACAAGTGGTTCTTGTCTTCTCTATCTTATGTTCCCTAACTCATTTTCACAACAAAAACCAACACTCGTCAATATTCTCCTAGATCAAAATCCCGTTATCTTGACTACTAGATATATTTTTTCTTTTTTAATTTTTTTTTTTTTCAAACCACCTCACCTATTCTTTATCATTTTTGAAACCGGATAACCAAAACTTGACCCTATGTTTCAAACATAATCTAAGAAGTACTTCATACAATGTTAACACAATACTATAGAGACAGCTGTTTTTCCCCCTTCACCCAAGCCAATATCCTAAATAAACTGTACTGCTGCTTACATAGTAGACTGGGGATTTAAATGTGTCTTACCTACTTTGACTTTCTTTACAAAGACCGGATTTAACTCATGCCTTCTAGGTATCTCCAGATCTGCAAATACTGCGTATGTTAATTTAGAACACTAATTTAAAAAGCAGGGGATTCCTGTGAATGATTACAAATACTGTATGCTGGTGTTAGAGAAATATTTGCAGTACGTAAACTTCCATGTAAAAAGTTGTTTGTATAAAGTTACAGTAAGTCAGGAGCTGCAAAGCCAGTGTTGAACTTGGACTCCATTCCAGGCCACAAGCACAGTAAGCTATGATCATATGATCACTTCCCCCCACTCCAAATAGGACACACACAATACAAAAACACAATAATAATGGAGTAACAAGCTATACATCTCTAAATGCACCAAGTCAGGTGGCATATAGCAGTGTTCTTTATTTGCACATAACAGGAAGAGACTGTAGAGACCACAAACATGAAAAGCCCCATCAGAGAGTGCAACCGTAGATCAAACATGAGTCATGTATGACTGATTCCCTTAGAAGAGCTTTAGAGTAAGAGCCCATACCCAAGCCCCTTCCCCAGAGCTGCTAGGTTGCAGAAACTCATCCAGCATGAGCTGGTGATACCTGGCTCCAGTACTTGCCTTGCTGCTTCTCCGACTCAGGACCAGCGCAGAGGAGCAGGGAAGAGCAAGAAGGAGGTGCTGGAAACAGCTTGGATAGGATGCTCTGGATGGGTTGTCCTCTGGATAGGAAAGACAGTTAATTTACACCTTCCAAAATAATTCAGGGTCCTGTTTTATAATCCATCTTGAGGCCAGCATGGTCTTGGCACTTTGTCTAACCTGAAAGATGAAGCTTTCTGATTGAAATTAGACATTCCCATTAAAAATGTTCAGAAAGGAGAAACTACAGTGCACATTTCCGCCAGCTCTAATGGTTGAAGCCGCAGCCTAGGAGGGAGGCCGGTGATTCCCAGGAATATATAATCGTTTCTGCTTTCAATTTCTTTTCATCCCTAAAGGTCTGTCTGACAGAAAATGGGCATTTTCTTCACTAAGATGCTCCCATACAAGCATCCTTGCATTGCTATCTGTTCTTCTTGTCATCATTTCATTTCCTGAATAATTTCACAGCTCACTGCTCTGACCCTCTCATAAAAGTTCCATTTTTTCCAATTTGAGAGAACTACAGCATCACTAGTGATTTATTAGGATTTTATCTATGGCTAATTATGACTGATTTCAATAACCTGTTTCTCATGCTCTCGCAAACTATTGATTAGTGCACACGTTCTTGAAAACCCTTGCCTCAGATTCACACACTGAATTAACTCATGATTCCTACAAAAGATAGATAATATGATAAATCATTCCTACTGCCAGAAAATGAGCACATGCATCTCTTAACCTTGCTCTGCCTGACACTGTACAGGTGACCATGTAAGTACAGTTCATTGCCATAATTAATCTGTTGTGTTCTCTACAGAATAAGGTAATAAACAGCTTAATCAGCCAAAAAGGACTTGAAAGGCTCATGTGCCTGCTACTGACTTTAGCTGCAGATCAGGAAAGAAAAATGAATAATATCATTTGTGTGGGTGTTCAAAATGTATAAATACGTATTACATGCAATGCAATGCAGCTAAATGTCTAACTGGAGCTCATTAATGGGATACCTCTACAATCGATGGAAGAAAAGCATTAGTTTGGAAAACAGTTTATCCCAGCCATTGCATTTTCCTGAATGGGATGTGATGAAGGGAAAGACTAAGCAGCTAGATTAAACCAGCTCCCTGATATTTAGAGGGCTGAATGTGGTTGAAATGAGCCTCACTGCCCGTGTTTAACTCTGATTGCCTATGCTAGGCCTGTTTTTATACAAACAATGCTATCGAGTAACAACTCCAACACAAATAAACACTTCATTAATGAGGTTCTAACATAATAAATATTGGTCATTAAAATAAATCTAAGCTGTTACTGTTAATCCAAAAGGAAGTTTGAATGGAAACATTTCTATAGCTCTTTTCTAGATCTAATCCTTGCAAGTCCTTCAGTATGTTTGGAAGCTCTAAACAAGCTTGATGTTATAAACACGTGTTTGACATGTGAAGGAATCTGGGTCTACACATTTTATTTAGCTGGCCTTTTGCATTGGGTCCTGTTTCACACTTAGTGAAGCAAAGCAAAATGGTCACCAGAAAAATAGCTTCTGGTGTAACGTGAAAGAAAATAGCTTTTTGCGGACTGTAATAGAGTACTCCCACTGAACTACAGGGGAAAAAGTGAGGCACAAAATGAGACTGACCAGCCCTTCTAAATGAGTTTTACTCCATGCAACCTGAAATTGCTTTTCCATCAAGAATCCCTAAGCATACCAGGCAATCGCAAACAAATATATTACGACACAGAGGTCTCAGAAGTTTCTAAACTCCTTCAATTTTATTATTTTTTTAACACTGGCATAGAGATAAAGTACAGTTTGTGGCCTGCAGCCTTTCTGTAAATAGTTAGAAGTGGGCTTCCCCACTGATGGAAAGGCTACAGAGTAAGCTCAGTAGCTATGTGTTGCTGCTAAGCAGAGTGTGCGTGTGTCAGCCAGCAAGTACAGCCATCCCTCATACCCAGCCATGACACTTCAGTGCTTCTCCAGAAACCATGGGGAAACGGGAGAGAACTAAGGATACACCAGGGACACTGGAGATAAAAAGGCAGGCAGGGGCTGCAAACTGTGGAACGTAGGCATTGTTCCTTCCACTGTAAACACAAAGACTTGCTTACCTCTTTTTAACTGCAAAAATGACTCCTAAGGAGAATATCTTTCTGTATTTATGTTGCTTTCTAAATAAATGTCAGTAACAACATTCACAAGGCTAATAAAATTATTAAGACTGATTCATAAAAAAAAAAAAAAAAACAATTAGACCTTGGAAAACCACTTCCTTACAGTTAACAGCAGTACAGCCTTGCCTCTAGGGAGCTCAGAATGCCTATCAAGTGAGTTTTCACTGCCCAAGGTTCTCTTTCAGGAAATACATTCCACGTGCAGAGCTGTTACCTACCATTTATGCAGATATGAAGCAGATAAAACACAATACAATAGCAAAAACCACTTGGGCTAAAGCTGGCAGTGAGGCTTACTATCACCTAACAGCTGTTCAGTAGCCCACGTTAAGTGAACATGTAGCTCCAGCAAAAGTCCAACCAGAAAAATGCTGAAAGTAGAAACCATGCCATCAGAGATGCAATCTGCATATTGTTTTTTAGCTGGGACAGTAGAAAAGTCAAAATTCAAACATGAGCACCAGCAGGAGCACAGGCACAGACGGAGCATGTCTGCACTCCAAGAACTGACATTTACAGCCAGGGGATGGCAGGACAGGAGGAATATGTCCCCAAAGCTTCAAAACACCGAAGTGCAGCTGCAGCTCTGCCAACTGGGTGTTTTGCATGGCCACACTTGAAATTCATTTTAAAGATCAAGTTTTTTGGGAAATGTGTAGAACCAGACAGGTTCCCCACCATCTGGTTTCAAGGGCAGACAGAGCTGAACCGAGGCAGCTACATGTAGAAGCCCCCAGCAGCACTGCCACTCCACTGCATTCCTCACTGTCCCTACAGCAGACTTTGTTTGCCTATACAGCAAAGGCACTGCCTATGTGTCTGTGCTTACATCTGTGGCTCTGCCCCATGCAGCAGCTTCTTAACAATCTTTCAACTCAACAGCCATGCCAACTGTTGAAGTGCTAGATGTAAATTAACCTTAGATTACAGCTATGAATGCCCCTAAGGCATTGGTAAAGTGTAAAGTGCAAATGCAAAGTTAATTCCAAGTCCATCCCCGCATGAAGTACCAGATGTAGACATTCCCTCATCCCTGGGAACAACCTGCTGTACTTCCCAACCATGGGTGATATCCCATACTGGAAACCCTGGGGTTCATCTTCCTCCTACTCACCATTTGTAACATGCGAGGGCAGAGCTCACCTTTTCCAAGGGGATGTGCTTTTAGCTCCCTGCTGATGCTGGCAACAACAGGGCAGAATGTTCAGATAGCATATACCTGTCCTGAATACCTACAAGAATACATCTTGCCTGTCATCTGATTTACCTGAATTACCAGCCTCGAGATTTAATACAGGAAGAAGCAGGACAGCATATTTGCCGTAGGCATCCTTCAGAACATGAAATGTGTGTTTTTTCTACAGTTCATTCCAAATTCTACTCCATTTGGGACTTCTTTATTTCAAATCTAAAAAGTCTATTTGTATGAAACCAAATGAACTTCAATAAGCACAAGGAAGCAAAATACCATATGGCATATTCCGATTCACAGAGCTGCTACCCTGCTTAATAAATCTTCCTTTACATACATTTTTGATAAAAGTATTGTATCCTACAGGGATTTTAATTTTATGTCTCAAAAGGAGGTTAATATATTAAATTTTACCGTATACAGATTAAATGAGGACTTTTGAAAATTCTCAAACTTATCTGCTCAACTAAGTAAGTTTTCTGACTTTGCACTTGGGGTAATTATAATAGAGTTTTTGATCCCTGGGCAGATGGATGTAATAGTCCTATAAATCCCACATTTTCAGCATCTTCAAAGACTATAAAATGTTTATGAGAGAATATGGTTTTAGAGACATCTGGTGGTTATATAAGCCTAAGGAGAGAAATCAACTGTGAAAGTATTAAACATAAATTCTACTTTTTCAACGAAAGCGTCCTGTAAAGGGAAAAAGAGATCAGCTTATTCACTGTCTGTGCATATCGAGGCAGCAAATTTACCACAAGAGGTGGCCTTGTTTATGGTGACTTGCCAGCTTTGCTCACATTTGAAGAAAAAGTAATTTTTCAAAATAAAAGTGCATAATTAATGCACGTTTTCCTCAAAAGTATTTAAAATCATCACAGCTCAGTCAGGAGCAAGAGATTGGAGACAAATCAAAACACAAGAATAGCACAGGTACTCAGAGACGAAGTGAAAGATCCATATGTTTTTATATTCATTGATAACGCACTTTAATGACTATCAGAGTAATTTATAAGGACTCTTAATTGAAGTATAAGGCCTTATTAAAACTTCAGTTACACAGTACCACATCTAAGCATCCTCTGCATCCCCACAGAACTTTTACTATTACACTGACGTAAATACAAAAGAAAAGGAAGAAAAAGAATCCCCACTTCAGTTTAAAAAAAAATCACTTCCATTTTAAATATGAATTAAAAAGCTGAATTGGCCTCACTTTCTATAACCGAGATGACAGGGCTGTGACTGCAAAAGATCCAAGCCCACGCCATAGTACCAATCTGAAGCATTGAAAGCAAAAGAATTCACAGCTTCTGCTGTCTGGGGAAGGACTGCTCCTTTGGGCGTTTAGGTGGGTAGGGAGGCCCTGTGCTTCCATCACTTTGGTGTTTCCAGCCCACTGGCAAATTTCCTGGCTATTTCAGGAGCATCTGTTTTATCAAACAACGTGTTGCACTCCTTCGCTCTGACTGCCTCCCTGCTCATAACACTGCTGTTACCCATCTTCACACTCCCTTCCTTTCCTTGGTTCATGCACATTGCAGTAAATTTCTGTTAGAGCTATAATTGGCCTAACAAAAAATAATCTGTTCAAGAAGCCAGAACTTTCTTGGGCAGTTGGTTGTTGAACAGGAGAGCTACCAAATATAAGACTCAGTGTTCTCAGATGCAACCAACCCCAAGTAAGACCAAAACAAAAATCGTGTCCTCACTGTTTCACTGCCAGCAGTCCCATCCCAACAGCATTGTGCAAATGACTCTTCGGGGCAACATCCCAGCTCTGCAGCAGAAAGCACTGTCACAAACCTTTATCTGATGCTAACATTCAGCACTGCTTACAAACAAAATTTGCCTGCTTATTTTGAACAAAGAAATTAATCGGCTCAGGAAAGAAATGTATTTTATTTTGAACTTTCTGAGCATGAAACAGCAGAAATTGTCGTGCTAACTAGGGCTTTCTCATGTATTTTTTTCCATCCATCCAGTTTTCTCCTAAAAGTTTTAACTTTGAATGCAATTTACATGCAATGAGCTGCATTACTATTTCATTATGTTTGAAATTATACACGTACATAATTCAGGATATTTAAAGCCATGGTTGCTGTAGAAACTATAATTATATTTCTTGTTAAATCATTGAAGTTAACATCATTTACAAAATTACACAATATTATGCAGGGTTGGGAACAGCAAAGTGTGAGGCAACTTTACAACCGAGCTCTACATATACATCAGGAAATGAAAAACTGAGGCATCTCCAAGGATTATGAATAGTATAAGGAGCTGAAATCCCATCTCGGAAATAATTTGACCAGTTCTGCCTGTTGTTTTATATTTGCAATTTGCATTCATTGAAATGTCTTTTGAGGGCAGTTGATACACTACAAATCTACTACAAGTTCCAGCAGGACTGGTTTGCTCTAGTAAGGGCAACATCTATAGTACAGAAGAAAAACTCATGCTGACGGATTTTGTCTTACTTTGATCCCATGCAGGATTTCCCCTTCCCCTCCAAAACACACTCTCACTGAGCACCTCCATCCTATTAGTGGCTGATGGGAATCTCCTAGAGCTGTCCTGACCCCTACCCAAGAGCAGCCCCAGCAAGGACAAGGATGTTTCGGCCCAGTTTGTCTGCAAGCAGAGCCTCATCGCTCAGTCACATGCATCAACATGGGATGCTGAGAAACAACACATGTGGAAGGGACACTGCACATATATGGGAGCACCAAAATTGCTCCCATTGTAGCTAATTATTTGCTGTCCTCACATACCTGGGAGAGAGTACATACGGTGCTCTTGACATGCTACTGGAAGACAAAAACTCCATTTGTATCCACAAAATGGAAATGCCTTTTTTCACAGAAGTCCAGGAGTATGCAACAGAGGAATATGCAACAAAATGCCTTTAAAATTGATACTCCGTCACTTCTTTAAAAATACTAGCCATTTCCAAAAAGGGAACAGCTGTAGGCGGATATTTGATTCCTTTTAGTCACACGAAAGCTGTCTGAATTAGTCATGTCTCATGTTCAAAGCCACAACAGAATTAGTATTCAAGTGCACATCACCTAGATCATTACTTAAATTATCATCATTTGTCATGTGAATCCTTGCCTCCCTCACTAGTGATAATCCATTGTTAATTGAAATGTTGTGCAATACAAAACCTGCTGGGAGAATCTTAAAAATGTTAGACTACTCATGTTAAGATGTGCTACTAGATCATTGGTACAAAGATGCATGAGTCTCCTCTGCTGAATGCCCAAAGTTATTTCAGCATCGGCATTGATTTTATGTGCTTCATTATACTGTAGTTTTCCTTATAATTTCTAGGGGATTACAATTCTATTTAAAAGGCATTTCTACAGGGGATAATTACTATTTGCATTGACTGAGAAACAACTGGAAAAAATAACACAAGACAGAAAATAGCCAGTGCATTGTTGCAGTTAGGATTCTCTCAGTGACACCATGTGCAGCTAAGCAGACTTCTTAAAATACAGCTGCTTCAGAGACTGGCAGCTTGGTAAGGCATGCAGTGTAATCCTTGGGAAAGAGAAGTGAGAAAGGATGAAAAGAAGAATGTTATTCCTTCTTCCTTCCTGCAGTTGAAGGAAGAGGACTTGCATTTTATCAGACTGACTGGAGCTAACACCATCTCAAGACATCACACAGCCCTCTTACAGCTGCAAGATGAATCGTCTGAGTTTTCTTTTCTGCTCTTGCAGCCATCCATGCTCATCCTGCAAGACATCTAGACTCTTCTACTACTTAACTCTCTTCTTCTGCTTTAAGTCTTTGCATACCTACACAAGGCAGGATTTGGAACCTGGATAAATTCAAATATTTCTACCACTTCTTTCCTTGTTTGTATTTATAAGATGGTGTCTATCAGCTCTGAACACCAGTCCTCTCTTTCCTGTTCTGCCAGCTATCTAAACATGAAGCTCAGTAACAAGTACTGACAGCTTTTCATCCTTGAGTCATTTACTCCATGCTCCAGACTCCTCTCCATCCAGATGTCCCTCTCTTGCCCTTCCAATATCTGCCCTCCTAAGTCCAACTGCAGTTTGTGCCCAATGACCACCTGCACACTGCACTTAAGTATCCTTATTTTTTTCTCCCACTCTGCCCACTGCACTTTGAAAGTCTCCCCAAGAAGACAGTTTCCAAGTTTCTTCCTTCAAAACCCTTCCCAACTTGTTCACGTTACTATTGACAACCATTTGGGTAGGATGCTGATGCAGAGACTATTCCATATTGTCTCCATCCAGAGATCTTGGGTACCACACAACATAAACCACCAACAAATAATCCTCAAAGTGAGATGCAACAATGGTGAGAAACTTGGTCCAGTCCTCTCACCTGTCTTGGAGCACAATTTCAAGAGTGTTTCTCAGAAGACCTGAGCACCGCCTCAGCTGTGACCAGTGAAAAAGTGATCAATAAGCCACAAACTGAAGTGCTTGCACAAACCTGTGGCAACATAGCAGACGTGAGTAAAAGAATGAAAAGCATTTGAAGTCACTAGCCTTGAAGATAAAAATGCTTCAAGCAAAGATGCCCAACTCCATGTTATGGTTGCCGTGTACAAAAGGCACTGATTGAGTCACTAAGTTTATTCATTATATGGGTTACGCACTTACCCCCAGAGAAAGGTTAAAGCCAGCGTGAGATTGAATTTTTTTGCTCTGACTTCTAATAGCTTTCAACTATCAACTCATGGCTGTTCCTCAGTCCTTCACACACAGACTTTCATGAAACCTGCAGCAACATGGAAGCTTCTTGGGGAAGGGTTGAAAATTTGATAGAGGCACCAACCACTTCCCTGGGATGGCAGTGAGAGTTTAGAGAGCAAGCAAGCCGGACTATAGAAGACAAATGTTGAATAGGATGAGTTTCTATCTTCAGCAGCAGAAAGACATATAATAAAATGCAAGGCAGCTCCTCCAGAGATAGAAAAGACATATCCTTTAAGTCACATGTACGCTGTTCATGTGTACATTACAGTATCCAACTTTGGCTTTGTTCTTAACCAAATCCCTCTTAAATACGTGCCTGTGAATGGGAGGCTGACTTGCTCTTAGCTCAAACTTGCTTCATGGTTTCCTCTCCTCCTTGAAAAGATGATTAAGTACAGAAAAATCATGGTGAGTACACATCTCCATCTTCCCTGAAAGCAGGTCATCTCTTGCTATTTGTTGATGAGGTGAGGACTTCAGCTCGTTCCCACTGTTCACTATAAATTTTTTAACAATTTAGTAGACTATAAAGTCTAGTGGTACTTGGCACAGTCCTAGGTGCTTGCAGTAACTATCATTCCACTTAGTCTTTCAAGCAGTGTCCCGAAAAGAAAAAAAATCTGATGTACCATCTAATTTTTCCCATCACTCCTAATTACTTTTTATTCAAACTTACTTTGCTGAATGACTATTAAACTGAGAAATTAAAAGCAAATCATTGTCATCTGTCATTCAGATTTCTGCAGTCTGAAATAGTTACTTCTAATTGAGAATCTATCAACCAAAGTCATAACTGCTGATTTAATGAATGATTATAGTGGTTTTGAAAAAGTCATTTCAATACATTAAGCCATATAAAAATGATAAAACTTTTAAGTCTCATTGCAAGCTCATAACTGTTATTGGATTTACCAAGTATTATCAAAAGCCCATGTAGTTGAGCCCAAACAAAAAAAATTACTGTAATTTGTATATATTTACTCTAACTCTTGTAGTATCATGAAGTTTTATTCAGAACTTACTCAAATGAAACAACTGGGTAAGTATAAGTTTTCCTTAAAGAAAAAATAAATAAATAAAAGGATTAATAATTGAGAAGACCATCCAAAGGCCAGCAGAGTCATTAGAAAAAGGGTAACTTTTTCTAATGTTCTAACAAGTTCACATATGAGCACCAAGACTCATCTTTATATAAGGAACTGACATTGGAGAACAGCACAGGAGAATGAACCATGTCCCGACAGTATCTGCATGCAATACTTTATACTGTAAAGATTCTCGTCTTTATTAGAGGTAAGGATTTTTATATGCTATTGTGGGGCTTCCATCAACACTGTCAGGTAAATCTTCTCAGTGTTAAGTAAAATACCAGAGTTTCATGCTTACCTACAACCCAGAAAAAGCTTTTAGTATACATAAGCAGTTGTTGCTGCTCCGAAGAGAATGTCTCCTATTTTATCATGCTGGCTCACGACATCAGAGGTGAATATTGGTGGTATGGCAATAGAGGTTGAACCTTCCCATCAGTATTCCGTTACATTTTGTTGCAGTGAGACAGATGGCAGCAGAGGGGCAGTCTGACAGAATGGTATCTGATATGGAAGTGTGTATGAAGCAAAGGTATGGAACTGAATTCCCTCATGTGGGAAAAAACGATACTGACTGCTGACCTTCACTGGTTCTTGATGAACATTTATGGGGGCCAAACAGTGGATGTGAGCACAGTGAGGCTGTGAGTGGTGTGTTTCAGCAGTAGCAACTGCAACAATAAAGGCAAGGCATGTTCTGGACAGCCATGCAGATTGTTACAACCACAGCATGCAGGCCCTTGTTCATCACTGGGGAAAAATGCACAGCTCATGGTAGGGACTATGTTGAAAAATAGTGTTTTGTAGCTGAGAATCTTCTCTGTCAAATAGTGTTATCGTGCTCTTTGTACCAGTTATAGTTTCCACAGAAATAAATCGGAGACATTACTTTCAAAGCAATCTATATATAAAAGAGGAACAGATTTCTAGCACTGCCTCTCCATGATGGGACAAGAATGAAAAGGCCTTTTTAATTATAACTTTTTTTTCCTCATAACATGTGAAAAATAAAAGTGAACAGGTGGGAAATGATACACGTTTCTTTTTTTTCCATTCTCCTTAAATTACAGTCCTGCCATCTGAGGGAGGACTCCTAGCAGAACAGGTTATAATTTCATCTTGTCACTACATGCCAGTTCCGTATCTGACTAAAAGTTTTGTGCTTTTAGAAACCTCCCTTCTTGCCCTTTAGGTAGACAAGGCTCTTCAATGGGAGTGCCCTGAGTGAGTGAGTGCCATGCAGATGGGAAACGCATTTTAAAGCCAGTTAGATAAACATTACCCTCCTTTAATCACATCTCTGCTCTGTCTTGCTGTAGACTCACTTATTAATGTTGCTTTGGAGACAGCAAAATTTTCCCAAAAGATTCAGCTAATGATAAAATTCATCTTTTTAATATTTTTCTCATTGTTGGATATCTATCTGTTTTATTTCTATTTGTACGGAGGTGTCTGCTTTCATTTACAGTGGTTTCATTTGGCTTCTTACATTCTTGTGGGTTGTAAAACCAATATATATGGGGGAAATGACAACAAATTAATTTTACAAACATAATGCAGAGAGAGGAGGCCTACAAAGCTGTCCTCCCTCATGTATCGTTGCTGCTTATGGCACATAAATTTAAATGTTCATTACTGGACGATGTAACTCAAAAAAGTAAAGAATGTCACTTCTATTTACTGTTTGCAGATTTAGTGAATCTTCCTAATCTATCATGCAATATTTTATAACCCAGAGAGAGAGAGAAGAAAAAAAAATCATTACTTACTCATGTACTTCAGTAACAGCTTTTCATGGCTTACCACAAAGGGAAAAAAGGCCCAAACTTGAGGTTGTCTCAACAAAACGAGTGACCTCTAGGTCAGCTGCCAGACCCAGGGCATAAATTCCAGTGTTCATCACCTCTTAGGCCTGTGTTTTATGTATCTGCGATATTCATCTGGTCTGGATGGGTCTGCAGGGAACTGCCCCTTCACCACTATTAGTTTTTAAGTCTTACTTACAAGCAACAGGAAGAAGATGAGTAGCCTCTGAATCCCAACAAACCCTAATCTCAGCTGCACAGAAAAGCAACAACAATCTCAGAGATAAAATCTGTTTCTAAATTTGTTAGCCAGACCAAGAGCATTTTTCCCCTATCAAGCAGTCTGTGCTCACACCAGGAAGAAACCACATCAGCCTCTCCCCTCAAAATGCCAGAGAATGGCAGGCAAAAGAGACCAGAGTCAAGTTTCCCAGGGTCAAGGCTTGTTCACACTTCTCTTTTCCACACGCATTTTTCCACGGTGCTTTTCTCCCCACATGAGACAAGTGATCAGTTTCTGGGTTTGTATGTTGGTTTGGAACAGTTCCAGGTTGCAGTGCAGAAAACAGCTTACCTGTGCAGATTTCACCCTCCTTCAGCCATTACACGCATGAGGTCCTAGTCGCAGCCAGTCACCAAGTCCTTCCTGTAGTACAAAAAGAGTGAGAACCTCAATTAACAAGGAATTTTCGCTCTTTTCACATTACACAGCATTCCTATACTGGGAAAGATGCACTCTGGAGACGTTTCTCCTCCCCGTACAGTAACATTTCTTTACTTCCAACAGAGTAATGAGGGCCACAACAGCCCTTCAGAGAGAATAAGGCATGTGCTGCAGCCACTGTTGTAGTTAGCAAAATAGAATAGGAAATCAGATTCTCTTAATTTACAACCACTCATGGCATTTTTAAAAAGCACTACAAGGTGCCTCACCCTGATTATGTCTTTCCAGTTGCTCTCTGAACTAAATGCAGTACTACTTCTTTATCTTCTCACTGCTGTAATTCACCCTTGGATGTAGTTTCCAGAATGTAAATGACAAGATCTCCCATAATATCCTCACAGGTAAGTTTAGAAAGCATGAGGTGGATTGAGAGCTGGCTGACTGGCAGAGCTCAGAGCGTTGTGATCAGTGCTGCGGAGTCTAGTTGGAGGCCCGCAGCTGGTGATGCTCCCCAGGGGTCAGTACTAGGTCCAGTCTTGGTCAATATCTCCATAAATGTCCTGGATGAAGGGATAGAGTCCACCCTCAGCAAGTTTGCTGATGATATCAAAGTAGGAGGAGTAGCTGACATGTTAGAAGGCTGTGCTGCCATTCAACAAGTCAGACCAGAGAGTTGGGCAGAGAGGAACCTTGTGAAGTTCAGCAAGAGCAAGTGCAGGATCTGTACCTGGGGAAGAATAACTGCATACATCAGTACTGGTTAGAGGATGACCTGCTTGAAAGGAGCTCTGCAGAGAGTGTCCTGAGTGTCCTGGTGGACAACAGGTTGGCCATGAGCCAGCAGTGTGCCCTTGTGGCCAAGAAGGCCAACGGTATCCTGGGGTGCGTTAAAAAAAGCATGACCAGCAGGTCCAGGGAGGTGATCCTCTCCTCTGCTCTGCCCTGGTGAGGCCACATCTGAAGCACTGTGTCCAGTTCTGGGCTCCTCTTTTCAAGACAGGCAGGGAACATCTAGAGAGAGTCCAGTGGAGGACCACAAAGACACTTAGGGTCTTGGAGCATCTCACTTATGAAGAAAGGCTGAGAGATCGGGGGCTGTTCCACCTGGAGAAGATCAATATCAATGCTTAAAACACCTAACGGGCCTGAGTGAAGCGTATGGGGCCAGGATCTTTTCAGTGATGCCCAGCGACAGGACAAGGGGCAATGAGCACTGCACTTAAGCAGCTCTGTTATTCTCCTCTTGCAAACATTAAATCATATTCAGTGATCTCGTAAACATGACAACTTATTCCTACATTAATAGTTTCACTTCTTGTACTGACATGGAGCAAGTCTGAAAGGCGACTCATTGCCTTGTTCTCCAGTTTTAATTTCGGTTTTCAGAATTTCCTATCAGGAGTTAATGCAATAAAGCATCACACCCTCTGCATTAGGTTTCTCGCTAATTCTAAAATGTGAAATAAAAGGGAAAGACTTTAAAACATGATGCCGTCCATCCAAAATCTCTCTTACTTAACATGTTTGTATTACACGTTGGCCTTAGAGAAGAATTCTCCTGCTCCCAGTGAATTTTTAGAGTTACTTTGTTCCACTTTTTACCTAGTGAACTCTTTCAGAGAGAAACTCACTTTTAACCCATCAGAAGCCTAGAAGTCAATGGGAAAAGGGACTGCTGGCTTGGTTCTCCTGCCAGTCTTCTGACAAAGATCACAAAATCAAGTCAACATGAGAGCAAGGTTGTCTTCATTCTCCTTTCTTCATTTTAACACAGATTTCCAAGATGAAATCATTGTGTGATCTCTAGATAGTGAGATATGAATCCAGATTCACCTAATTAGCTACAAGAATGACAGCTTACAAGCTGTTACTTTCTGTTAGCTTGTTTGCTATCTGTCAGAACCACCATCTACCAAAAGCTATTACAAGAGATATTTTTAAAGGCTGATTGGATACATGAAGACCTGCTAATCATCAATCTAGGAAAACTGCATTTTAGAAAGACTTAATTCTCTGTGCACATTATTTTTTTCTGCTGAAAATGCATATGCTTACACCACCATTTGCAACTGAGAGAAGTACAAATGATGGATACTTGTAACACACGTGCCTTTTCCTTTAATTCAGCCCCTGTAAGGCTGCACAAGGCCTGGGCACTATCAGAGACAAATATAATTGCATTATTCACCTCAGTGCACCACATAAAAACATGGGGCAGGAGCAACACTGCAGTTGTGCTAGAAACCATTTGCCTGCAGACTCCATTTTTTGGGAGCACCCCTATTTTGGAGCATCCTGTAATGCAGGACATTCCTGCATTCCCAACAATAGCAATTTTGGATAAGGCTAATGGCTTTTGGCACTTCCCTATCAGTACCTTGGGTTGGTTCCCTGTTCCCCCATCCTGGTACAATTACACACTGCATTTTCCAAATAGTGATTTTCTCAAGTCTTCTGTAGCAATATCCATTTAGTGGAAATAAGCTCATTGCTAAAAGCCCAAGATCTCATTAGTTTATTTTCTCCTGCTCCTAGCTTTTCTCACAGTGCTAATATCCCTGTTTCTGGCAACACATTGATTTGTGCTCTAGTATCCAACCAAAAGCATCAGCCTTCAGACAAATAATAATCTATTCATCTTCTGCTGCATCACTGCCTTCTGCTCTGGTGAAGAATTCCTGCAAGCTAATGGAGCTCATATCATCTCCTTTGTCCAAACAATTGTTGTGATCTTTTTATTAACACCCACCACTGTGTTGTAAGGTTTTTTTTTTTTTTTTTTTCTCTTCCTCACTCTCTTAAATCCATTTACCCTTGGAAGCATCTTATAGATTTTGAAAACTTTTGAGCATCACCTAGCATCCTACCTCCTGGCCATCCCAGGGGCATTTTGGATTTGCTGCCTCCTCCACAAATTCAATGCACTGCCCACTCCATTTGTTCCACTGATGAATTACTTGCAGGGAATTCTCATTGCTCTGCTGAGGGTTAATTCTTGATCTCCCATAGTCCCTCTCTGAGAATCTCACAGACATTTCCCCTAATACTCAGTCCTCCCTAAATTTCAGGACTGAGTTTTCAGCCTTCCATGGGCAAAGCTCATCTTGGAAGCAAAGGCTTCCAAGATACCACTTGGTTTACATACTCATTATACAAAAACACTTCTCTGACATTTCTCATTTTTATAACCTAGCCTTCCAATATCTGCCCTGTTTTAGCCATGCTAGCAGCTGTAGGATTCAAAGCAAAACTGAAACATGCAACAAGGGGCTGGCCTATATGCATCTAACATTTTGTGATTCAAACAGGGCTGAACAAGACCAAACAAACAAGGCTGGACAACTGTATTACAAATGATATGTTACTGAAAATACAGACTTGACAATTCCTAATCACCAAATCCAGGAAATTCTGAACTGTGATAAGAAAAAAAAAAAACCTTTCAGCTGTGTTCTATTCTGAACTGATTAGCTATCCAGTACACACTTCTATGCTTCAATATTTCTGCAGCATTTCTGAATTCGAGAATTGTTGGAATGATGTATCTGCCTTCAGACAGGTCCTGGACTCAGAAAGACAAGCATAAATCTGGAGCAACTCAATTATTCTTGTATTTTCTCAGGAGTTCCGTTTATTTATCTAACAATTGTCTTCAGATCATTGAATAAAATTGTTTTACAAGGAAGTACTTTAAAGTTCCTATTCTTGAAATAAACATAAACATATATCTCATCATATTTTACGTAAGTTCCATTTCAAATGCATTAATTCAATTACCTTGTTTTATAGATACTGAACATTCAAGCAGGTTTTATCAGTGGCAGAAAGCCAGTGGCAAGTTCCTGCTGGCAATATTCATAGCAAGACTGAACTCTAAATGTGCATACATTTACATTTGTAAGCTAAGACTTAGAAGATGAAAATGTAATTACTTAAATTCCACAGACTTGGACAAAATTATGTTCTACATATGAATTTTTTAAATACATAACTGTTTCAGCCTGCAACCTGCGTACAGCATGCCACGTCCTTCTCCTTAAATCACTGCAGCTGAATTCATGCCGGCTCCAAAGGGAGCAAAATTTATCCTGCAGTCCCTGTTTCTAACAACTATTTGAAAAAAAATCAGCATTCTGTACTTGTTCAATACAACCTCACCACCCAATATACCTCTTTCTTCAAACACTCAAGCGCATCAGCTCTCACTGAGAACTTAATCTGTGTCAGAGGTTCACCAACCAATAGAGACACTTCCCAAATCTCCAGTCATAAAACCAGGAGGGGGGAAAAAAAAAAAAATCAGAAAAGCTAAAACTTCTTACTTTCCATGTAACTTAATTCCACTCTCCTATACAGATAAGCAGAAACATTAGTTGAGTTTAAATCTGCCATACACTAGAAAACAAGCCATTTGGATGACTGATATTCTTAAAGTTCATTTCCATTCAAAGTGAGTGAGCACCAAGGGCAAGACCATCAGCAGCAAACAAAACCAGCTCCCTCCAGCATCACTCAGCATTGATGCATGGAACAGGGTATGCCTTTGTCCCTCAGCATTGTCTTTTGCAGAAGGACCCCAACAGTGTGCACGGAGAAGGGAGAGCTCAGTGGCAAAGTGAAATCTCTGTCTGCTTCTGTCAGGTTTTCCTCTCTATTTTCCATTGGAACGGTTCAGATTACTGCAGTTGACAGGAGATGCCCCACTAATTTCACAGGACTTAGGCACAACGCACCAATGATTTAATCCCTCAGTTATTGCCTTTTAGACGTATTCAGGAACAGGAACAAATCAAGGAGTAGAGGTGACAGACACAAACCCATCGACTGAAACATCCGAAGGCAGTGGCACATCTCCCTCCATTCCCTCAGTGGTGAGCACTGAGCCATGAGTGCAAGCTGCTGCAGCTCACGGTAGAGCAGAGAGCATCCAGCCATCAGCTCTGGCCAGTGAACATTCAGCCCTAGCATTTGTCCTGAGATTACAGAACAAATTTGTTCCCATCTGTCCATGCAAGTTCAAACAGCACTCAGCCAAAACACCACCTACTATTTTTTGAATGCCACATTGTCCTTTGAACACTCTACATTCCTGGCACTTTGCTTACATACAGAAAATACCAGTGCAGCCACTAAGGTAGTGGAACACATCAGCGGGATGGAATTAACACAGAACTCACATTACACTGGTCTTTGATGTTGCGTATATTTAGAATGTATTTACTTATGGATTACCAGAAAGTCAGTAATCACTGTTTCCAAGGATGAAACTCCTTCCATGAACCAATATTACACATCCAATTTTTCCCTCCAAACAAACATCCCATTTCTGAGAAGCAAGAAGAAAGATGGAACAGCTCACGGACATGCAATCAAGTCACGCATCCATCCAGTTGGTGGCTGAAGTTTTGGCTCAGTCTCAGAGGTTAATCCTCTGAAGGGGAAACACCTATACTTGCTCCTGCCCTACAATTCCAAAGAAAGAAATTCTCTGCCCAGATTTACCCTCTTTCTCCCTGTACTGTATATACACACACACAAAAAAAAACCCTGTCCTATGCAAGTCAGAACACAAATTAATATTAATTGAGTGATGTTAGATACCAGCCAATGATCTCCTTTTGGGCTTCACGCAGAAACAGACACGAAGATCATTTTTCACATAAGCATTGCAAAAATATTATTCCAAGGCCTAACACTACCTTTTTGTTCAAGCAAACCCCTTGCTCAAGTGAAGAATTTTCTTTTATTAATGTTTATACAAGAACAAAGAGAGTTCTTTTTAATTTACTCAGTAAAGCAAAGAAATGAACAGTGAGCATTTACATAGGTTTAGATATCCCAAACTCCAAACAGCTCTGGTTTAATTAATGTGGGTTTTTTTGTGTTTTTTTTTTTTTTTGCCTGCATAATGAATGTTTCTAAAGATACTCAGAAAGTCTATTTATGTTTTTAATATTTAATATTTTACAACCGTATATATGGAAACAATTTACCATGGGTATATTTCTGGTGAAAGAAAATAGCTTTGTTGCAAAGCTGAAATGTACCTTCGATTGCAAAACCACTGAAACACTGAAGCGTGGTTTGCATCCTGAACATCAAATAAAGGACAGTTGACCTCAGAATCTTGAGATGAGCGGTACAGAAATCAGAAAGCAACCAAATGAAAAATATTATTTAAAAATCTTGCATACTTGTTCACGTTCACATCTATTTATAGGCCGAAATACTTCAAAATCATATCAGCTGTAACTTCTGCCTCTATCCCAACACATCTATCTTTTTTTGAAATGACGTTATTTGAAAGCTGTTCATTTCCAAATGCCAACACCTGAGATTTTCATATCATCCCTTAAAATCCCATCACCTGTTACCATGACATAGCCAAGACTTAGGGCACCTAATGCTGTTTCCTAGGCAGCAGCAGGCAGCTGAGCAGGGCAGCCCCATCTCCAAGGTGCCTATTTACACTACTGAGTAATACTTATTGCCTCACAGATTTGTAAAGGAAGCAAATCCATGCTTGCATTATGTTAATGATATTCTTCTGCCTCTTTACTCTGCATACCATTTGCAAAAAAGTCTTCTCCCAAACCTCATAAAGAATAATCTTCATCCTGTCCTATTTCTTCTTGCTTAAAATTTTGTCAATTGCTTTCTTACAAGCACAGTAAATAACATGTAGTTTCCCAAAGGTTATTAAATCTTAGAAGTCTATGGATCAAGCTAAGGCCTTACAGCTTATCACCAAAGCAAGAGAAACAAGTCTTCAAATCCTACACAGAAGCAATAATTACATAGCTTTTTATGTGCGTGCATTCTATATATAAATGAAGAAGTACAAACCTATTACAAATTAGAGCCATGAAAATGTGCTTCTTCCGTGTCTCTTGTACTTAAGCAAGTGCCCACACAAGGGTCTAACAATCTGAAGAAGGATCTGCTGCTAGCAAGTCACTAAGGTCACAGGCATTCCTCTTCTATAGAGAGGACTTTATTCATCCTACTATGAAGCAGCTGGTTGGCAGCCTGCACTGGGGTGGCCTCTGAAATACAGCAACCTAATCACCTAATCCCTGCCCAAACCACAAGGGCAATCCTGCCTGGATTCTGACATTTCCTTACCAAGCTAAGTAGTTGGTTGCTGTTGGTTCTGTTTGTTTACCTGAATGGTTTGACTTTAGTACATGTAAACCATCAGCTGCATAAGATGTCTAGTCATAGCTAATTTGTTCCAAGCTTCCTTCTTTTACAGTTGTCCTGTCGCACACCCTCAGATAACCCACATTCCGTAAAATCACAGGATCACACTGTCCTAGGAGACTCCCATTCCATCTCCCTCATGAAGCAGGATGGTTTCCAGCAACAGATGGGACCAACCATTGGATCTCTGTACCTGCTCTTCAGGAAGGGTGCTGTGAAATCACCCTCGCTCTCTTCTTCACTACATTCAAGAAGCCCTATTTCTTCAGTCTCTTCTCCTAGGTCTGGTGCCCTAAGCCCCATACTCTCCAGATCCTACACTTAGACTTATTACTTCAGCACTATCACAGCAGTACGCGAAAAACTGGGAAGATGGTCACAGCCATAATACCAGCTACCAGTTTACTGTTACTATGGGGAGACCTAGCTCTCAATGCTTTATCCCTTCACATGCTGCAGATGCTGAAGATCCCTCAAACCAGCCATGAGATGGATGTACATACTCATCTACTGCCAGACAATCCTCCTCACCTACACATTACCTGGATATTTCTCCTGAACTAAGGATCTCCTTCCAATTCTCCTGCTTCCCTGGGCTCCGAGGCCATTTTATCTATTTTCCAGCATTTTCTTTTTGATAACATTTTGTACACTTAAGCATGCACAGTAGTTAATATTCAGTTTCTCCCTGCATCACAAACTTCTAAATAGGCCCTGTTCATCCTTTGAGTTTTGTTAATAAATCGTTTGAGTTGCATGCAGATGTCTGCCATAATAAGGGAGATTCACAAGACTGAGCTACAAGCATTTATTAATTAGAGGGATCAAAGTGTCACAGACCCATAACAGTTATCCCAAACTGAGAGCTGGCACTGTACTGCATCACCACAGCAATGCGATAAAGACAGAAAAAAGGAGCATTGTAACAACTCCGAGCTACAAGCCCCCATTACATCATTCAATTTTGGCCACCTTTGTCCCCTCATAGTCTGGGCAACGCTGCCAGCTGGGTGAACACAACCACACTATTTTCTTTTCCACCTGAGCCAGTCCAGCTACAATTATCCCATTTTCAGATTACTTATACAGTACCCTGAACACGTGAATGCTTTCAAAATGCATTACATTTAAAATATTCCCATGCAGAAACATTCCCCACAGTGCTTGTCGGAAGCAACTTAGCAACAAATCCTGGACATGCAGACAGAGTTGAGGGACACACGAGGCTTCTCTGACCTGCACTAGTGGGCTAAATCCATCAGAACAAACAGAGGAGATTTCCCAACACCTCCCTAAAGTCAACTCACAGAGCACAACCCTGAATTTCCTGGTGGACACGGCTGAAATACTGGTAACATAGCCCTGCATGCACAAAAGCCAGGACACCCAAACCCTGCAGTGCAGACCTGCTCTTAGAGGTGAAATGCTTCCCAAGCACCTGCCAACCCCCAGAGCTATCAGTCTGCTTGGAAGCTTTTTAAAAGCAGTGACAAGAAATGCATCTAAACCAGACTTTCTCTTATCCCATATTCAATACAGCTTCAACTCCCATTTGCTTTTGTATTATTTTGTATTTATATCTGCTTATTTCACTTGACTTCTCTAGTGCGCAGAAGCCAGCTGGATGGAAAATGTATTTAATGAACCAATTCTCTGGTGTCTGCCTCTTGTTTCCTATCAGCCTTGCTGCATGCAAAAATTACCAGGTAGCAAACATCATGGCCAGGGACTTCAAACAGTCAGCATGGCTGAATTTCCACCACCACATTTATCTCTGGAACCTCTGGCACACCCTTTAAACCCATCCTTTCTGCGCTGGATGACAAGCCACAGACACAGGCACAATATGGGACACGACCACCTGCAGAGATGTAGAACAAGTCATCAGCAGTTCAAAGAGTGCATTTTGCTTGCTCCGTTCCAGCCTACCACCAGGTCTTGTTTGGGATGGCTCATTAAAAAGCCACAAAGGTTGGTCAGTTGTGTTCAGACTACAGATTTCCCTGGTAATATTGCTTTTAAGTAGTTAAATAACAGTCTTGCCATGAAAGCTGCATGCTCTTCAGCAAGATTCTTACCTCTGCAATAATGGTTTACTACCAAGCAGCCAATATCTGGATCTGAATTTTAGCTGCCTACAGGACAGGAAATATCTGAACAGATATTAACATGCATACAGTAATGGAATAGATGTTAGTGCAAGACCTGCCACAATAATAGAAAACAATGTCCTATAACTACAAGTCAAGAAAACAGAATTTATATTTTTTTAAAAGCAATTTTGACCGTGGCCTGCTGCTGCTGCCTTCCCTGTCTGCAACTGTTCTTATTACAGCCCATTTTCCGTATGAACCACTCACCTCTGCCTGCCCCTGTACTGCACAACCATCAGAAAAGAATTCACATGGGCTAATCAGCACAGAAATTACAGCAGCCATCAGACCACAGACCAACTCAAACCTGTCCACAGTCAACATGAGATGTGCTGGTGTCAACCACTTCCACGTTAATCCTTCGCCAGCTTGGCTCCTTTTACCCAAAAGGATATTCTCGTTCAAGAAAGAACACTGTTGGAGATCTGAAGAACAGAAGCTTTGGCAGGTGGCACAGCTACAGCTACACAGGGACAACCACAGTCTCTCCCTGTCACCCCCTTCAGTGTCCCCACTCAAATGGAACATCATCGGGGCTAATTCTCCTGTAGTGAGTAATAGGCAAACACTGCTGGGATTTAAGGAGTTAGGATGGCATGCAGGTTGCCTCATCAGCCCTTTTTTTGAAGGACTGCCCTGTAAAGAAAAAAAAAAAAAAANTTTGCCTTTTTTTTTTTTTTTTTTTTTTTTTTTTGAATGTCCTACCACTTTTAAAGCTGCTAATTTTTCACCAACTATTCTGGTACCATCTGTACCACACTACCTACTCATGCAGATTTTTTTTGCTGTCTAGCCATATAATTTTAGTCTACGACTGACATGCTCAACCCACCTTCTTATAAACAGTGATAAATAATTCCAATTAGATACTTAATACCAGGGCATGTGCCCTTAACCTATAATTGCACTTTTCCACTCATAAAGGGAGATGGCAGAGTCCCTGCTATATATTTACAAATAATTTTCCCTCCTATGTTAATGCTTTCAGGGCTATTTGACATTTCATTCTCATGATTTTCTCTTCCAATTATTTTTTACTGGCTGTGATTTTGTGCCTTTTATTATAGGCCATCCACCAGCAATTCCACCTCTGCTCCACAAGCCTTGTGTCAACATCTTCCTCCACCTAGACAACAGTTGAAATAAAACCTAGGAAATAAAAATCAAATATCCAGCCTGTTCTTCTCCTTCTGTTGCCTTGCTGGTTTTCACAGTCAAGTACAGACAACCAAACCTGAGGCTTACATTAAAAAATAATAATAATAACAATAATAAAATAAGGGGTTTTACTAGCATTAAAAAGTCTCGTTGCTACAAGACTGTCACCCCATCAAACAACACCCTAGTACAGGCATGGGAATTTCAAAAGGGTCTGGCATATATCCACCTAGTTTTGAATACCTCTGGTTTTATTTTCAATAACCCAAGCTTTAAAACTGGAGAGTATTTGTGAAGTATTTTGTTCATCTACCATTTAGTAGGTAAATATTCCGAATGAGACCATACGGAATTTGTTACCATTTTTTCCTTTTTTTGTCAGCAGAGTAACTGAGTCAGAACTGGTTTACTTTATCACCACTGCTTTTAAAACCAAGCTATTCTTCTGCTCATTTCTTTCAGGACCCTTTTAACCACTAGCAGCAGAGGTACTGTTGAACAAAGCACTCCATTCCACCAAAGCGCTGCTGCAGTCCTCACCAGCAGAGCATAAACTGAAGACACCTAATTTGGCTATCACAGAGTAATTAGCCAGCCCATCAAAGGCCTGACCCAGCTGCTGCAGATGCTTTATCCCACAGAGTAGTATGGCTTTGGGAGAGACCTCAAGAAGCAAAAGAGCAGCAGCAATGCTGAGATCACATGCACAGAATCAATGTGGAGTAATTCGGGTTTTCCCCTGACCTCAAACTTAAGTTTTCTCTTAAATATTGCAGCCATTAGCCCTCTGACACCAAAGTAAATGCTCTCATTTCGGGCTCTGTGTCCACTATCTTTAAGGGCATCATGGGTGTTTTCCATTTTCAATATTCCTCATTAGAAGTCACTTGTATCTAATATTTGCAGCCTTTAATGGAGCCACGAGTTTACCTTCTGTTGAGCGTTTTGTGTTGGTTAAGTTCATTACTTTTATTCCAATGGAGAAGCACCAGAATTCCCACATTATTTTTCTCAGACACCCTTTATCCCTTTCCACATTTTGCTCCATTTGCTCGCAGTCCTCCACCTTGTGATTTTAATGGCTACGCAGTTGTTTCTCTAATTGAGCAGTGACCTATTCACTTCTAAGACTATTTTTATTCTTCACCGCCTAAGGTTAATTTGCAGCCTCTCTCGCAGCCAGTGGAACCGCATTTATTACATTATGCAGAGCAGCAGGCTCTTCTTCTCTTTCTGGGACTGTGTATCAGCTCCTTTATCTTCATGCCTCCCTCCTTTCCCGTCTCCAGCACTATCCGTTTGGAGTTAGCGCGGTGCTAAATCTCAGTTCTCTCGCCATTCGTATGATTGCAGCTGGGCACTATCATTTCCCTGCTGGGTAAATGCTTACTGTTCCTCGTAAACTTTAACACCTTGCTGCTCAGTCAATGCAGTAGTTTTGCAGCTGTTGTTTTCGCTTCACCATATATTTCTTTTATCTAGCCAATTCCTGGGGTATTCGAGGTAAAGAAAATAGCTTTTGTCTTAGCTTTTCTTTGCACAGCAGTTTGTATTGTCTGAAGTTTAGTCTTTGCAAAAAGAAATTTCTAAACCATCTTACCAAAGCTGCTCTTCGCACACTACTTTGTGTAGCCATAGGTATCTGAATTTTCTGAAGCCATTATTTCTGTCAACTATGTTGTGACTGGTTTTCTCAGCATTATTATGGATGGACACTCTCAAGGCCACTGGAGGCCAAAAATGAATGTGGCTGAGTGCCTTTGGTCCTTCTCTGCTCACAAATGACCCCAAGCAACTGCATAGTCCAGCCCTGCACAACATCTGCAGGTCCCAAATGACAAAACTTTGATGCTCCTGGTCTGAATTCCTGCCTGCAAACAAAGTCCAGATCCTCACTGGCAAATAGCTCAATCCTGAAGCAGCTGCCTTCCCATTCTGTGCCACCAACCCTAAGGCAGTCCCCTCTGTCCCTGCTTCCCGAGGCTCCAATGTATCATGTGCTTTATGCTTCCCTTTGCCTCCACAAAAGGAGCAGGTAAAGACTGGCTGCTCCAGACCTTTTAATTGCCTTAAACTACTCGGTGTCAGCCAAAACTAAACCAGCTCTGGAGAAAAGCTAAAGACTTGAGCTATTTGCAGCGCCGCCAAAACCTTGAATTTGAGCAGTACAGATCAAAAAATCATTCCATTCATCTCCTGCATTTTCTAGGGCAGAAATATTGTATTTCAAAGAGCAACTGGAAACCTGGCTTCACTCTGCTCTGGAACAAAGGCCACATCTTCCTTAGTTCCCTCCAAATGAATTCACTGGCACGTCAGCAGCCTGCCCCAGAACCAGAACCTCATGAGATATAGCTCCAACTCAGCACGAGCTGCAAGCGTGGGGAGCTGGGATGTCAGCAGCTGCTTGAGATACATGTGAGCCCACAGGAAGCCTAATTCTTGCAGCAGCACCCCAGCACCAGTGCTCCAAGCATTTCATTTTCCAGCAGCATCCAGAGCCGCTCTGCACCTTCCATTTGGAAAGACAAAGGCAGAAGAGATTCAATCTTTAGGAAGGATCCCTGCTAGTACCCAACATTTTCATTGTATGACTTTCATCTCTAAACGCAGTGTTTTCTTACTCAATTCTCCTCCAATTCTATCCTTAGACAGACATTTTTCTCCTTCATGATCCTCCTGAATATAATCCTCAATTAATGTGTCATCTGTACAATTTCCAAATTAGTGTAATTTAACATTTCTTGATTCCATTCACTTTATTCCTCAGGAATTTTCTGCTCTGAAGTGTGACAGCAGTATCTGAGCTGTATATTAAAAGCACAGAACTTTCTTCCTCCAGATCCAATTACCTAAACTCATCCTTGAATCAAGCAACTATTAAAGCCATCCACTCCTTTTACATCCCTGTACGCGGCTGGATTAAACAATGGATTAAATCATACAACAGATCAAACAGAATTATACAATTGATTAAATCCATTGTATTAAAAAAAACTGTCTGCAAATGTTTTCCTCTAGAATTTTGTGCTAAGCATGTCAAAATAACCTCCAGGAAATATCAACTGTGAAGTGTTGCCTTTTTCAGTTCTCAATAGTGTCAGCAATAGGATATCTTGATAAAAACGTGCTAAATGTCACAGCAATGCTGACAATTAAAAATAAACAGGCAATTATTAAAAACACCTTTGCATCTGGGGAAGAGAAACTGGCACGATAATTAAATCAACAACAGTATGGGATAATGCAACAATTAAGCAACATAAATAAAAGGTTATGCAATTTGAAGCCAATGGTCTTCACAGCAGATTAGTGAGACTGTCACAAAATTTAAACCTATATATACACTTATGATTACGACCATAGAGGTCTTCTGGCATCTAACAACACTTGAGTGGTATTGCAGATCAATTTCCAAAAGTTCTGGAAGTCTTCAGTCTGAACCCGACAATAATATTCAATTTCATTCATCATTACCTTTTCTACCATTCTTAAGATCCTGCTTTTGCTTTATGATAAAGTTATAATTTAAGTGTTCCTTCAGTCTTGAGATCTGTTAAAAATGGTTCCTTGTTCCTCTAGAGAACGTACACGTGCTATACATGCACCATACATACACCATATGTGTACTATACATGATATATATAATCCAGTTTGTAGTCTTTTTAATGCTTTACCCATGGATATCTCAATAAAATTCCTAAGTTGACTTTCTATTTATGCATTCTACAAGGAATGCTTCTCCTAAGTGATGCTCGGCATCAGAAGATCCCAAAAGGTTTAAGGATTCACATTTAGAGGACATGTAATCCCAGAACTTCTCCTTTTGCAGGTATATTCAAGCCACATTATATCTTTCAATTCTTGACCTGTTTATTATGAATCACAATTTCTGAAGATTTATAGCTTTATCTGCCACTGAGCACATCATGCTAACCTCGCTAGTTGTTTGAAAACTGATGTGTGTTGCCATGTTTTTTATTCATTTGATATTTTTTGCCTTTTTTTTTTTTTTAATTCTATTTAGAAACTACCCGTTGCTTTGCCACTCACATTAAGTTCTTTTTGAGACTGCCTCTGCTTTCATTCTGGTTGTTTGCTGTCTGTACCTGACCAGATCACTGTTGAACAGCCATATCTTTGTTGTTAGAAATCAAATATTACCTCAGTACAATAGTTTCCAAAAATACAAAAGCTTCAAAGCAAACTACAGTAAAACCCAAGCTAATTTCCAGCTTGAAATATTGTTCTAAAGCTTTTAAACAAAGTATCTCTAGCTCCTTAGACTGACTCTAATTCATGCTAATGAGTCACTCTGAACATCTCTGAAAAAGTGTTGATTTTTTACTTTTGAAATATATGAATCTAGAGCATTATTCTCTTGAGTGTATATTTTAAAGTTTCTCATTGCAATATTTCTAAACAACATAATATGCAGTCTTGAACTGAATTCATTTCCATAAGCTGCTGTTACTTTGACACGTATCGGAAGTACTTCAATGGCACCTCACTGCCACCCTTTTCCTTCATAGCAAAAATACCTCAAATACAACACCACAATAGAGTTAACTGATGTCACAGAGTTGAGGGTTTCCTCTGAAATCTCTTTTTTTTTTTTCTAGGGCTAAACTAGTAAAGGTGGTGTGAGAATTCATCTACAACATTTGCATTTCAGTTTTGAGGAGAAGCGTTATTGCTCTGTTCATCTTTCAAGTACTCCAGGTTCCCTTTTCCTGGGACACTATGCCATCTGCATTACCTACACTGCAAGTGCACACAAAATGTCCAGGGAGCTTTGCAAACATACAGTACAGAACCCTTTCCTTATTGAGAATAAGCTGCAGGTCAGAAAGATATGAGAGAAAGGCAATATTTACTTCAGGGTTTGAACACTCAACATTTAAAATCCTGGCTGGAGGAAGAATCACTACAGTAAGCTGTTAAAAGAAATGAGACATAAAAGCAGGCCAGCACTGGCAGCATTTCAGTGAATCTCCAATGGTGGCCATGAGCAGAGGCTAAGAAAAACTAAGAGTAACGCAAATTTGGGGTGATAACTTCCCTGTTACCAACTCTCAGTTGCAGCAGAGGAAGGCACGAGACAGTCCTTTATTTTCATCAGTAAAAAGCTGGAAGCACGTGCAGTGAATTCTCATTAGTGTGCAGTTAATCAGCATTACTTGTGTTATTATTACATTTCTAACATCTTAGTGCTGAGGTACCTCATTGTGGATCAACTTTGTGCTGCCTTCTGTAACGACTGAACAAACCAAGAACTTTTTCCACAGGAAGCCTTCAATCCAAGCAAGAAGATGGCTCAAAGCAAGGAGAGGCAGGTGAGAAAGGATGGGGGCAAGATCAGGATGCTGTCACATCCTCCATAGGCATGGCAGAAATAAAGAGAACTGGATTTCTTCAGTAAAGAAAATCAGCTAGCTTGGCCCAATAATGGTGAAGGTGGCACTTTTATATTTAAATTTGTGTCACGGGTTATCTCTGGATACAAGTCCGTGACAGGGGGGCACAGGCCCCGGGAAAAAAAAAACCAGAAGAGCGAGGAAAAAAAAGGAAGGGGTACTAACGGCTTGCCGCGCGATCCGGCCGGCCCCGGGCCACGCGCTCCGGGAGAGGGGGAAGGGCAGGGAGCTAGTGGATGGGTTTAACAAAAGGAATGCACCAGCACCGATCTGAGAAGGAACGGTAATTTACTAAATTTAACTAAATCAAACAAAATGAGAGAGAAAAGAGTATCCAAAACGCGAGATCAAACCACAATACCGCGAGGGAACCACGTGCTGTTCTCCGCGGCGAGCTGAGAAGGCTGAGCCAGGCAGCGGGGGAAGCCAGGCGCTCGGTCCGGTCCGGAGCTCCACCCCACTTCCTCTTCGTGCCAAGTCCTCCCCAGGGAAGCCGCACCTCTCCTCCCATCAGGATACTCCACATGCCCATAAGGGGCGGTAAACGGAACCAGAACATTAACTCTTTAACTCCTACTGGTTCACATGATGTTCTGATGTGGAATACTGATCACAAAAGAAAAATCACCAAACCACAACAATTTGTCATGGGGGGACCCACACTAGCCATGAGATTTCCATCTGGGCTGCCCTGGGATGTGAGCACAAGCCATGGCAAGTGAGCACCAATGCTGGGGAAAGACAGCCAAGTGGGAAAGAAAGGAGATGATCAATACTAGAAAAAAATAAGACAACGCTGAAAAGAGATTACATTTGTAAATTGTTAGAAACTATATTACAGTACATAAATCGTAAACTGAACCTTCAGCCAAAGCTCAGTCTCTTCACACAGTTTTAAACTCTGTATGTTTGGCACTCTTATTGCATTCCTGCCCTGGATTTCAGTTTAGGACTAGGCAGTAGGATCACAGTATATTTGAGATGCTCTCTCAGGCTGAATTTCAGTTTCAGATGACACTGTTCCCCTATAGGAGGTTTTAGACTTTCGAAATTGAGTAAAATAATTGAAAGCAAGAAGTTAAGATGGCATGGGTCAGAGATCTCAGGAGAGCTCTGGGCAGGTAAAGGACACACATACTGGTTGTAGTTTTGGCAAAGTAAATACTCTGAAGCCATAATGAGGTTATGTCAGATGAAAAAAAGTCATTCAAAAGACTCTTTTTACCACCGTTACTGCTGTAGTGAAAATTAAAATAATAAATCATCCTTTGACAGGAAGCAATTCTAAAAAGCTGTTTTAGATTTGGACCCCAGCAACCATCATGAGCTTTTTGCATGCCTTTCACCACACAGTTTAGTAGGATGACACTTCATATAAACAGCAGAAAAATTAAGGGGTCTGAAGTGTGCTGCTTTCAACCCAGGAAAAAAGATCAGCACAGTTACTAAGATTTTAAAATAGATTAGCTTGTCTGTTTCTGCCGAATTAACTACAGAAGTAGAAGCGTTCTCCATCATAAACATACCTCTATAGACTAGGTGGAAAACACAGCCCACTGATAGCATGAAAAGCACTCAGTTAAATACAGACAGACTGATTAGTAAGCAGGAAACCAAAGCACTACTCGATTTGCAGCTATTATAACTAAGCACATTATAGATGCTCTTATTTACATATCACTACAATACTAATAAACTTGGCTCACAGCTGCTGCACTGCATTACAGGATACCAAACAAAAGAAAATACCGAACCTTGGCATAGTTATGTTCTCTAGTGAATGATTCACATGGGTTTTTTTGGAGTCTATCTCCAGACAGCAAGCCAACTTATGAAAGGATTCAGAAAACAGCATCTCTGTTCTCATAAAGGTCGCTTTAGTTTCAGGAACAACCTGCACCAATACAAAGGAAACTCTTAAGCTGCAGAGAGCAGAGTTTTGTGCAACTGGGTGAGCTGCTGTGCAGTATTTGCAGATAGGCATACCTCTAGACTGCAGGAAATCCAAAATGTTCTGCTACACTTTTTGCAAGAGCATGTTTAGTTTAAATTAAGTGATCACATTATATGACAGTGGCAAACTGTAAATCTTACCAGCACTAACATGATGATGCACTTGGATGTATTTGTAAAATCTAGGTAATGTGGTGTAAAAGAAAGGACTTCTGGATGCGGGTGTGCAGACATGTGGAGAGCTGTCCAAGCTGGTTTATGAGTTAAAGCTGTTAGGAACCAAGGGGGGAGTAATGGGTAAAAATAGAATTGCATGTCCGATAAAGAGCAAAGGAACATCCTGCCTGAGTGGGCCGGAACATCTGGATGGTTTCGGACAATCCGAGGCAATGTTCTTTGCCAAGTTTAGAACCAATTAAAGCAGTGTAAACAACTATGTATTCTCAGGTGTAACCAATCATATCTCGCCATGTCTGATAAGCATGTATCTTGTACTCAATATATATCACGTGTGTGACAAGAATAAACGAAGCTGTTCACTCATATTGAGTTCGTCTTGCTTCCCCGCGCTGATGGATACCACACCCTGACTTATCCGCGGCAAGTGGCGCCCGAACAGGGACCCGGTATACCTGGAATCGCGCGGTCGGACGAGAGCACCACGATTCTCGCAAGGAATCTGTGGGGGGCATGATTGCCTAGACCGACCAAAAGGGGTCTGCACGGATCCGGAGGGCACTCTTCTGAAGATGTGAAGCAGGAAGAGTAGAAAACCCCCGCAAGTAAAGATATCTGCGGAAGCGCGGTGAGACGCGGAGCTGCAGTGCACCATGGAGCGGGAGGTAGCCCTAAGTTTATTATTATGCTTTTTAGAAAAGCGGGGGATAGATAGTGGGACCATTAAGCAGGTCCCTAGTTTAATAGCATACGGTCGAGCTACGGGATCTTTTGCTCAGTTTGGGTCATTGTTTGATGATAAGGAATGGAGAAAGCTAGGTGATGCGCTATGGGATCATATTATAGACGATAAGAAGGAGGCTAGAAAGTTGATGAAACAGTGGGGGGAAGTGATTAATTGTATTAAGAAGCATAAGCTGGAAAAGGATATGGCAGCGGCAGCGTCCCGTCAGTTAGGAATGTTGCCAGAAGACGCAGGTCGGTTTAAACCCGCAGTAGATTATACTTCTATGCTGTCTACTGGTGTCCCAGTGCCGGTACGCACATCAGGTAATGCGGGACAAAGCCTGTCTGCAGCAGAAAGTCCCTCTGCTCCTCTATTAGAGGAGTCAGATGATGATGCCCCTGATCCTTCTCCCCCAGGGGAAGGGAATGGTGACGTCCCCCTTTCAGGCACGGCATCTAAGGTTAGTCATTCGGCTAGATCTGTTCCCGTTGAAAGCAAACCAGGGATGTGTAATACTCGCAGGGTAGATTGGTCTGCAATTGCCAGAGAGGCTGTTGAGCAGGGAGATGTGCTGGCAGCACAGTCTATTTGTCAGGCTTTTCCAGTGCGTTTTGAGCAAGGTTCTGACGGTAACATGAATGGTGTGCATTTCCCTTTAAGTTGGAAACTCCTGTCTCAGTTACGGGCGACAGTAAACGAAAGTGGTCTCCACGGAGAGCCGGCCAAACAAATGATTAATTATATATGGGGTAGCAGTGTCTTGACCCCTGAAGACCTTAAGGTGATAGTGCGAATGATAATGACTCAGTCGGAACAGTTGTTATGGCAGGCACACTGGCAGCGTTTGTGTGAGATCAGTTCTAATACTGCCCGCCCCCAAGGCGATCCTCTCTTTGGTGTTACCGTTCAGCAGTTGATGGGTACTGGTTTGTTTACTCGCCCAGATATGCAAGTGCAGTTAGGTCCGGAAATTTGTTTGGAGAGTATGAACCTAGCAAGGCAGGCTTTAGGAATGGTTAAAACGTCAAAACCTACCCCCTCCTATATGTCTTTGAAGCAGGGAAGGGATGAGACGTTTGCTAGCTTTATAGATAAAGTCACAGATGCAATAAATAAGGCAGATGTCCCTGACTGGATGAAATCCGCACTGCTGCGTCAGTGTGCTATGGAAAATTGTAATGCTGCCACCAAGGCTATATTAATTACGCTACCAATGGACGCTACGGTGGAAGCTATGCTAGAACGAATGAGCAGAGTCCCTGTGGGTCCGCAGGCATTGATCGTGGAGGCGATGAGGGACCTAGGTAATAAGATGGCTGAGTCCCAGACACAAGCTTTTGCGGCATTAGCTCCCTTGTTATCTAACAATAGCGAAAAGCAAAAGGGACCAGCCCCCAAGCGTACTATAAGGTGTTGTCGGTGTGGTAAGGCAGGGCACATGAAGCGGGACTGTAGGGCTCGTGTGTGGTGCCAAAACTGCAGCTCCGCGACTCACGATACCGCAGCCTGCCGAGCTTCGGGAAACATCTTGACGAGCGCGAGCGGCCGTCGCGCGACGACAACAATAGCGGCTCCAGCTCAAGTGTCCGTCAACACTCAAGGATCCAGCCCCGACAACATGCTGACAGCACCACAACAGCCTCCCTATGACCAGCCACCAGAGGAAGCCTCGGCGTGGACCTGGAAACCGCAGTAGCAACGACTCTCATCGATTGTAAACCTGCTATTCCAATGATGATTTAGAGCCTCTACGGTCTCTACTCAAAGGCACTGATCCTGCCGCACGCGTTTCAGTGTCTGATGAACACCGTCAAATTATCTCCCATCTGACTGACTTGACGATAAGTCGTGTTGTCGATAGACGAGAGCCTTCTCTCCCCATCGATTTATCTATAATTGCCAGCTCGCAACAGCTCCTTGGTGCACTGACTCAGTGCAAAAGGAAAAAGGGAGAGAAGAAGGAGCTGCGTGTTTTGGAATGGTTGTTTACATCCTTACAGCCAAAAGGTACAATACAAACAGTAATAGAAAATATGGCAGAATTGATACGTAAAGGCCGATTGCGTATATGTAGTATTGCTGGCGAAGAACCAGGAACAATTTATTTGCCTATAAAGAAAACGGACCTGGACTGGTACCTAAGGAATTCAGCAGAACTTGCTGCTAGTTTGCTAACAACGGGTTGTCAGATTTCGGTTTCCTCTCTTCCTTCACCAGTTCTGAAACGGGTATCACAGCATAAATGGTTAACTGTACCTAAGTGGTTGTGTGGACTTTGAAGGGATGTGCTGTTTTAACCTTTCTGATCATAGTGTATCCATACATAAGCAACTGCGATGGTTAACCAATCATACTAAGGCAATCACTGCAGACCATAACCCTATTGACAATTGGATAGCTTCTTGGTTTGGAGGTTTATCACCCTGGTTGGTCGGTTTAATAAAGGAGGGATTACGCTGGTTGCTGATAATAATTATTATTCTCATTATTGTTCGTATTGCATACTCTTGTATTATAAAAAGAGTCTCTGGCCTCACTTAGCATACCTTGGTTGTCAATGACAGTTCTAAGAATATCATTACTAGTTGGTTGAGGGATCAAGGAGGTCATTCATCCTTGGAAAGTTTGTTTATCACAGAGCAGAGTACAAAATAAAGCATGATGCTCACTCTCTGGGGCGCTGGTCGCACAGGGAGTCAGCCTTCGTGTTTAAATATAAACCAGCTCAGACAAAAGGAAAAAGGGGGAAATGCGGGTGTGCAGACATGTGGAGAGCTGTCCAAGCTGGTTTATGAGTTAAAGCTGTTAGGAACCAAGGGGGGAGTAATGGGTAAAAATAGAATTGCATGTCCGATAAAGAGCAAAGGAACATCCTGCCTGAGTGGGCCGGAACATCTGGATGGTTTCGGACAATCCGAGGCAATGTTCTTTGCCAAGTTTAGAACCAATTAAAGCAGTGTAAACAACTATGTATTCTCAGGTGTAACCAATCATATCTCGCCATGTCTGATAAGCATGTATCTTGTACTCAATATATATCACGTGTGTGACAAGAATAAACGAAGCTGTTCACTCATATTGAGTTCGTCTTGCTTCCCCGTGCTGATGGATACCACATCCTGACTTATCCACGGCATCTGGATTCAAATCTGATGGCAGCCAGTGGGAACACGGCTGGTTTCATTCAAGAATCACAGAATAATTAAGGTTGGAAAAGACATCTAAGGACATCTAGTCCAGTCACCAACACCAATCTGTAAACTTTCCCTATAGAGACAATGGTGTGCTATATTCAATTATCTAGCTTAGAATTTGTTTCATCTAAGTCTTTGTGATACCATTAATAGAGGATGTAAAGGCCAGCGCAGAGCCCAGACTTCGCTGACAGATGTTATATGGCCAACAAAGCACAAGGAGAGACCTTTAAACCTCACTGGAGTACCAAGTCATTTTGCAACTAGTCCTGCTATAGTCAAAGTGTGTTTAAATCTATATGAAAAGGAAACAACTTCTGCTCTGATAAAAAGCAACTGTCCTCACTTAAAAGGACAAGAAAGGTAAGAGATTAAATCTGTAAAGACCCTGGAGGACCCTGAACTGGTCTTTTTGTGACAGCAGGGCAAGAAAAGCCTTTTTGATTAAGTGACTCTCTTTGTTGTTGTTGTTACACATGTAAGGAGGAGCAGGGAGCCAAGTGAGGCGGGACTGCAGGAAGGAAAGCTGCCAGGGAGCCATAGAGCTTGCTGCCATCCCAAAAGCCATTTAACCCAAGCCTGGAAGCAGGGACAGACCTGCAAGAACACCATGGTAGGGGGAGAGTTAGGTATTCATCTTTTGTATTGTTCTGTCTCACCTAATAGTCTGTTTTCACAAGTTACTCATTCCAGTGAATAATCCAATGAAACCAGGATTTTAAATTTGAGAGCCTTTTAAGACTTCTGTGAATGGCTTGATATAGGCTGGTTTGTTTAGCAATAGGGATTAGTACATTAATTTAAGAACCAATTAATTAGTTTAGCGAAAAAAATCCACGAGTGATAGTTCTAAAACTTTCCATTTCAACTTTAGCGGGTGAATAGTCTTGCTTTCCTCAGTAATTTTGCCCTGGGGACATAATAGAATACTTTTATATTTTGCCTCAGAAGGTGCAAAGACTTCTTCCTTGGGTTCCACATTTATTGTTTTAAAAAGTTGCTCACTACAGCTTAATAAGCAATGGAAATTTTTCAAGCTGGGGAAAAGTGGCTGAAAGTGAGTCAAAGGCCTCAGTGATGAAGCTGATGGTGGAAAACAGGGAAGAAGTAGGTGGGCACTCAACCACCCTAGATACTACCGAGCATGCCCAAAGGGACATAAGCACATATCTATGAGACCTTGAAAAAGAATGAATTTGTATGTCAACGTACTGCGTATGTATGTTTAGAACTGTTCAAATGTAAGACCTGAACTCTGAGAGGGTGCATTTGCTTGTCAAGTTGCCCGGTATGTATCTGAGGGATAAAGGAATGCCACTTTCTAACACTACATTGGAGTTAGAGAGTTTTCTTCCCAGATTTTGGATGGCAGGCTCAAAAGTGAGGTCCAAGTGCATCTGACTCACAGGCTTGGACAACTAAAGGGGCCTGTCACAAATCCGGAGGAACAATCTGCTAACAAAATTTGGGAGAAGAAACCATATTAATTGGGCTCCCATGATCTTGTATCCCTTATCCTCAGCTAGAACAGTTTCAGGACATTTCCCTTAACAAGCAGTCTTAATATGCTCCATTTACAGCCTCTAACTCATCGGTTTCATTCTGCCGTAAGGAAACATTTATGTAAACATGATAAAACTGCCAGCAACATCAGCTCTTCTTTTACCTCAAACATTTAAACAGTTTATGGGTTGTAGTTTTCTGCATATTATAAGTCAAGTTAAAGATTTACTGCTGCTGTAGCCTGTGATACTTCATGATGTACTTTAGCCAGCTTGATATGGTAACCAATGATCGTAACAGCTGTAATGGTCTGAGTTACATCACAGCAAAAGTCTGCATGCTCAGCTCATGAATAGAGTTGTGATTTTCCAAATAATGCAAAGTGAATCAAGAGGAAGCAGCAGAGAAAACCTGCAAATCTCTTTATTATGAGTTATGGGGACAAGAAGAGTGATGTGATTATTTTACATGCTCTTTACGTGCAGTGCTTAATACCACTGTCAGAAACAACTGCAATTTTCAGGTGTTTAAAAAATGCTTGCAGTTGCTTCAGTAATAAGGTGAAATAACAGAGTAGAGAAAGCCCACAACACGTGTGCTCTGGTACAAATATTATCTGCACATCCAATGTGGGCAGTTGTGTACTTATGCATCCATTTGGACATAAAGCTATGCTCGCAAATGCTTGAAGCTCAGATGCATGTGGGTGGCACAAAGAATTTGAGGGATGCACTGTTATCCCACGCCCTTCATTTCTTTGACATTTATGGGCCAAATTCATGCATGAAGTCTGCTTGCTTTGCTTCTCTTTCGTGACACAAAGCAATTGTAAACCTTGCTCAACTACTCAGCTAAATTGGATTTACTGCACCTTTGAATCTCCCCGGCACAGAAAGGCACCTGGAGCTTATCAGTAAGCCTGCCCCTATGCTGCCCATAAATGTAGTACACACAAAGATCATCTGCCTACACTGCACACAGTGCTCCTTCTATCACTCCTCTCTCAGTCCGCCTCTATTAAAATGCTTTTACATTCACTGGGCAATATTTTACTCATTGTACAGACAAAGCCTTTTCTCTCGTTTTTGCTTCATCTAGAAATCTTTCATTTTATGACAAATAACATTTGTGAACCGATAGGCAAACCCATGTCTAGGAGTACTCAGTAAAATATCCTGGTGTGCCACCTGGCAGCTCTTTAAATTATTACAATTATATTACAACTCTCAGCAGAACTACCTGGGGAGGAACTTGCTTTTTCAGAGAGAATCCAATAGTAATGGCTAAAGCTGGATTGCACCTATGAACTTCAGATAACACGTTTTACTTGGAATTCGCTGTTTGCTGCAGTTTAGTCCAGCTGAAACCAGAAGGGGTGAGGGGGGGAACTTCACTACTTAGGAGGGGAGCATCCCATGTCACTTTTCCCCTGCTCTCTTCTACAAGTCACTGCCATGTGCATGCATGCTTACAGTGCAGAAAATTCAAATACATGCTGAGCACTGCAGAAATATCAAGGGCTGAAGCAGTATGCCAGCATCCAAATGTGTTTGCACCAGATCTCAAAGGCACATTGAGAGACTGGCATATATGGGAATTTCTCTTGCTGCCTGGCTGTTTGTAACACTATCAATGATGACAAGGCTCGAGCACCATCACTATCTGAGTACGGCTCACCAGTACTCACAAACTTCCAGCAGCAGCTTTAAGGCATTTAGACACTATATTATTTTGAGCTTTTCATAAATTTGTCTTGAGGACCTTTAAATTGATCATTTTCATTCAACAAACCTTTCTCCTATTCCCTGTGCAAATGTTGAGTGAGAGCACTACACAGAACACACTATGCCAGCAAAAACTAGCAGCTGAAGCTGTAAGGAGGGTGGCCACATATTACATCAGCCTCTTTAGATAGTGATGTTATACTTGTAAGGTGTAAATCTTTTTCAGTCATGCTACTTCAGTGAGTTTTACAAATCTGTACAACTACTTTTACTTATTTCAGTACAGAGCAATAACTGCCCAGCACTGTTCAGTATCTAGTTCTCAAGAAGTATTTGCACAGGCAAGAGCGTCCCCCACTTGAAAGATGACACCACTTAAAACATCACCAGCTTCTACTGTTGACAATAAGCATTAAAAATAGAAGTAACAATTGCCTCTGGGATGCAATGCTTATCCTCAGCAACTTGCAGGTGAGGACTGGAACAATACCTCATAAGAGATCAAGTCCGTATTCTTTAATTGAGAGCTTCACTGTCAGCCCAGAGGAGTGTCAACAAGCTTGTTGCTTATATATTCAGACAAAGAAATACAACAGAGGCAAGAGTGGAAAGGAACAAGGTGAGTCAAACAGCAAAGAGATCTCACAATCTCAAGTAATGGTCCTTGAAAAGATCCACTTTCAAGAGCTTGAATAGCAAAGCACTCAAGTGATTTTTGTTTTAATTTCTTTAAGGTTTCCAGACATCTTCAAGCATAACACACAATGGAAAGAAGAAGGGTGTCAAGACCCAAGAGAATTATAGTGGCTAGGCTACGTGATAAATGAAGAATACTTGTAAGAAGCTTGATCAGCCTTTCTAGTCATTACAGAAATATTTGAGAGTATAACCAAACACCTGTCTGGAAATGATAGCCTGATGAGTCACTCGCCATGCAAAAAAATTAGGCATGTGCACAGCCTTGCAACAATACTGGCACAACACGTATAAATGTCCTTGCCGGGTTAAGAGGCTTGCTCTCTCTGCACATCTCCTCATCGCCTAGAGAGGAAGATGGCTATTAATAGCACCAAATAATCATTTAAATCACTGGTGAATGCTTTTGTTTACAGCTTTATGATGCACTGCTTTCGTAGAGTAGAAATATGCAGTACTTCATTTAACGCCATTAGATCCCAAACATCTGCATCAGCTTCTAACTGCCCAATATATTGTGCTCCAAAATATGAGTCGTTTTGGTTTAGCAGCTCTTTCTAGCCGCCAAATAACTCATCTTACCAGCTCTGCTCCCCCAGCCAGCCAGAGAACACAGCTCCCTCCAGATCACGCCATGTAGCTCCATTTCACCATTTTCATATAATGCTTTCTCCAGTTAAAGAGATGCCTTCCAGTGATGAGTAGATTGTATCAAGTCAATACCCGTGCAGAAGAAAAATGAGATTTGCTGCAATGAAAACCCTTTTTTGCTACTTCTTTAGAAAAATTAAAGCTAAGAAAGGCAGAGGAGGAAGGAGAAAGTCATGACATTTTTGGACCCAATTCAAATGTGTGAAGAGTATAACAACATCTCACATTTGTTTAAGGCTTCCTCTAGATCATTTATACAGCCTCCTCAGTAACTCTCATCCCAGGTGGAATAAATACTTACAGCATGCATTGGCATATATAACTTCTAGATATATATCAGCCATTATATTAACATAAAGCAAATTTTATTTCATTACTTAATGCATTAAAACACAATATTTTCTGGTAGAAAAAAAGGCTCAGCCTTTGCTTTGGTAGTCTGCAGCTGTATTCAGAATGAACATTATAATTGTCAAAGAATGCTTTTATATATCTGGGGACAGGCATCAATTTTGCAGGCATCAATTCATTGAATTCATTGCAGATCAGGTCGAGTCAGCTTCAGAGTGTAAGACAAGACTCATCTATCCTCAACAGACTGAGGAATACCTTCAGGAACAGAAGGGACTTGTAATAGCATTCAGCACAAGCCATGTGTTTAGAATCAGCTGCTATCATACACCTCTGTAATGGGATCAGTACCCCCCTATTATCACACACACTGAAGCATTAAGTGATCAATTAAGTGAGAATTATTTTTCTTGCTTTACATCATCCCATACTTCATAGTGCTTTTTGCAACAACTGTTTGGAGATTATAATCAGTACTCTGTGCAAAACCACACCTTCCCAAATGTTCTTGCAGTCTGTTTATCAACTTCAGCTTTACTTCTCTTCTGCCCAGCAGCCACATAATCAGCACCCATTTCTTTACATCTTTGAAGTAATTCACATGTATTTGTCCATCACCTCCTAGCCTTTCCTCAGAAATTATTTTAAGCTTGTATGTGTATTAGTGTTTCTGCATCTTCCTTCTATATGTCGCATAAGCTTTCCTAAGTCAGAAATCAACATAGTGTATTTCTAATCAAAAATTTAAAAGTAAGTCAACATTTTCAGAGACTTTTTACCTGTGCTTAAGAACTGGAGGCAAAGCAAACCTTAGATACACTGCCACATTAATCTTTATAATTCAAAGCTATATATGTATTGCTGTCTGCCTGGTCCATATATCTGATCAGTGTCTGTACCTACACACTTAACATTCACCATTCACATTTCCTCAATTTTTGCTAATAACCAAAGAGAACTCAGCTCAATCTATTTTATGTTAAGGGTATAATGTGGACCTAATGTCCATTCTTCTCAATAGTATGCATCTTACAAGTGTGAATTTCTGCAAATACACACATTCGGCAATGTCAACATCTACATTAAACCTTAGTAAGCCATTACAGACAGGGGCACCACATCAGATGAAAAAACCCTGTTGGTACCACAATGTACCTTCACATAACTCAACTAACAAATAAAAGCTGCTGTACTTCCACATTTATATAAGTGCTGCAATTAAAATACAATCTTCTTCATTTGCAACGACTTGGCAGCATATATGCTATACGCCACATAAATGTCACATTGTGAGAGCATTGCATTAAAAAAATATTTTTGGTTAAGATTCCAAAACCTTCCAGAAAGAATGGAACAAAGTTTCTGCAGCTATCCATCAAGGTTAGGTAAGCATGTGTGGTGTCTGGCCAGGCTTCAGGACATGTGCCTTTCCTCCCCAGCCTACAAATGGTCCTTCCTTGAAGAACTGGTCTGAGAGGTGACCTGTTTCAAACCTACCATCAAAGCAATGTTGATACTGAAAATGAAAATCATCTAGGATTACATTACTCATTCTTCACATTTGTCATTCTAAATTCAGGCAGCTCCTCACAGATGGTGGTGGGTTCGTGGCCACGTACATATCAGATACCAGAATATCTAAAATGAGAGCAGTTCAAAACAAATCCCATGCGCTGACCCCAAAGTGACAGCAAAATCCTGCCCGATGGATTTCTGAATACACTGGAAATTTGTTTTTCCACAGTAAGCACCTCAGTAAATAATTCTAGAAGATGGTTGCCTCTGACATTCGACCTATTATCTTCGGTTTGTTTTCTACAGCAAAAGGAACAGATTTCTATTTCTGCAATTCTCACTTGATTCAAGCAGCTCCCCTGAAGTCACAGCGGTGCTTCTAGAATGCATCACGGCTACACAGTTATACCATGAGGCTTTGAACAACTGTGGAAAGGGGCAGGAAAATTGAGAGCTCAACAGAAACAAAGATATACATTTTTCAGCAGGAGAACAGAGGGATGTTTAAAAAGCAGAAGTATTATGGTCGATCTAATACTGTACGACAACTTCTTCACATTGATTTGTAACATTCTGAGTTCAGCCAAAGAGCTGAATACTCAATTTTTCCTCCGTGTTTTAGCTGATGACGGTTTCTTTATCGAAACTGGGCACATCCTCCTTTATCTTCTCTAAACCCTTTCTTAACACTCTCCATTTCCACAGCAGATACACCATCCTTCTTTCGATTGCAAGAAAGCAGCCCTGCTGACTGCCATCGGCAGCCTCAGCTCCTGTTCCCCTTGCCCAAAAGCAAAAGGCGTACTTTTCAGGCAACTGTACCACCTTTTCCACCCAAAGCAGGGATAAAAACATGCGGTTCCATTTCCAGTGTCATGATGGGCGCAAACCCCTCAAGAACAAGGCCGCATCTAGGATACACACGTGCTTTAATTAACAAGAAATGTCAGCTAATTTAATCACAAAGCATCTGATGTCCCTCATCAGCAAAAAGGCCACACTCTGAGACTCTTCTCCTATTATTCATTTCGTCTCAAACCTGAACTCCAGTTTTTTGGGAAATACAAACAAAATATGAAAGTTATTCTAACTTTCATTTTACCCCTGAACACAGGAGGTGATTTAGAGCACCAAGTCACTGTAATTGCATTTGCTACTGTTGCATTTTTCTTCTTCAAAGCTGATTTCAGCGTTTCTTGATGGCACATTTTATTGACCAACAAAGAAACATCCTGAAATACATTTCCATTTCCCTCATATTGATTTAAGTCAAGCCTGGCAGTCATTTAAAATCTAACACTTTACGGTTTCCCAGAACAGCCTGAAACAGATGAGAAAAAAAATAGTTCTGTGCACAAGCGGGCGCATCACAAGCACTTGACAAACCCCAAAGCAATAAGGCAGACCATTTTTCTCCAAACTCAATAGGAAGAGTCTCATCTCCAAAGCACTGGACCTCTGCAAGCTGTCAAAGCCCACAGATGAGTGAAAGGCTGGAAAACATGCATTACATTTTACAGGTGAGGTCATCCACATATTTGCTTTATCAAAGAAAAGGTTTGTGGTGGCATGATCACAGCATCTTTTCTCTACCAGAAATTAGCAACAGGTCCAGCTTCCAAAAGGATGCATGATGCAGGACAGCTCTACAAACCAAACCTGGAAATGAAGGCCAGTTTTGGAACAGCAGGGTAGTTGCCAACTGCAACATGTTGCCTGGTGGTACAGAGCTGTCTCCAGGACTGAGCCTGCCTCCAAAAAATGATAGAATCATAGAATTTCGGAATCCTTAGAGTTGGAAAGGACCTCTGAAGACCGTCTAGTCCAACTCCCCTGCAAGGAACAGGGACACCACAGCTAGATCAGGCTGCCTAGGGCCTGATCCAGCCTCGCCTTGTTGTGTTGTAGGCTTTCACACTTTCAGTTCATAGAGTCCTGACCAGCTTCCAGAAGAAGGTATAAACCTCCCAATAGCTAGTTTCAGGCTGCCTACATCTGACAAGAGACAAACACATTTACTGTTGTTATTGTTACCTTCTTTTAGTAACTAGATGTAGTATTTAGACCCCAGAGGAGTGTCGACAGATGACTAGAGAAAACATTATAGATCTTTTTCAGTAGCAGTTAATTGAGACAAAGCTTACATGATGTAGGTGTCAACACTATCATAAAACAAAAGGCCTCACCATTTTTTCCCAATCCTTCACAATATTCATTTCTGTCCCTCGGCTAACTATGCTGAATCACAAAAGCAATATAATTCTGCACCAGGAGGACCTGACACAAAGAGCAAGAAGAAAATGTCATCTGCAGAGACAAACTGGACAGTTCCAATGGAGATTGCAGTGATGACTGAAGACAAGCTTAGCTCTAGCCACACTTACAAGGTTTACTGTTCAGACCAGCACAGGATGAGCTGTCAAAAATCCCTTCCTAGAAGAGTTAAGGAGGAAGATAACCAGGAGAAGACAGAGCAGAGCACAGATTCCTAGCAGAAGGCCCCAGATTTGCAAGGAAGTGGTAATAGTCAATAAAATGAGCTACTTGTATATTTTTTCACTTATGCAAATACTTCTCCCTGCTTGATTTGTTCCTTGTATCATCTACCTCTCCCACTCCTGCTTTTACTGAATCATAAAGAATACACCAGGGAAAGATCAGGCATTAGAATTTCTGTCATTCTCATAAGCGAAGGCAGAAAGAAATAAGTCTTGCATGTTAATCATTTTTGAAGCCTTGTAATTGTTTTCCAATGAAGGTTGATGATGGTTTGATAGATCTCTAAAGACATATATTCACTAAAATGACTTTTTTCATGCTGTCTTGTATAAATAAACTATGAGCCTGAGGAACAACCACATACTCTAATAGCTACTTTACGTGATAAGGCCCTACACATGAAATCTGTAGCACACAAAGCTCTCCACATCAAATAAGTACATTCAAAGTTACGTGTTAAAGGACAAATGTGGCTTCCTCCTTAACACCTACCAAACAAACACATTTATAAAAAAAAAATCAGTCCAGGATAAGAAGACAGAGTTTGCTCATCTATTGCATGGAGTAGCAACAATGATTATCACAATATTTTAATGCTACTTTAGTTGTTGAATGACATAGCTTTAATCGCTTAAGACAGAAACTGCCATTACATTAGTTTTGTGAAGTCAGGCTCACCAAACACCTTGCAAATTTCAACGCAGAAACTCCTTTCTTAATATTAACAGGTGTAACTCTAATGCTAACCAGTAAAATAAGGCACATTAAACACAAAACACACAACCAAGGTACAGTGTACCAGGTGCATATCTGAATTGGAAACTTTTTACAGACGGGTTTCAAGTTTGATAGCTTTGTTCACTTAAAAGAGCATGTCTTCTGTGAGATTTCTGCTGTTATTACCTCTCTTCTGTTAAGTCAAAAGGATTCTCACTGTGATAATACGCTACCAGAGGCTGCCTGTTGGACACATGCCTATCCTCAGAAGCAAACACTGTGAAACACTCTGCTGCTTCCACTGCAAAACCATAAAATGTTTCTTATGATACCTTCATGGTGCAATTAGAAGCACAAGGCCAGTTCAAAATCAGGTCTAGTTTTTCTCTTGCTATTTGCATCTGATTCCCTTTCGCTGCCTTGCCCAGCCATGAGAAATGAGTTCTGGAAAAGCAGGAGTAGCAGGGACATCCCTCTGGGTCGGTATTATGCTTCAGAGACCCAAAAGAGGTCAAAAGACCTCGTACAGAAGAGGAGACCATGGTCTGGTAGCACTCTGCCACATCTATTGGGCGCTGTTCCCAAAGGAGATCCTTCCCCCATACAGCAGCTGGAGCTCAACATAGCACAAGTACGGCGCTCAGGAGCTGCCTACATCAGCTGCCAGAACCACAGGGTCGTGGGTTACATCAAAACATGGACAAAAAAACCCCAAAGATCGCTTCATCTGCCTTCCAGGAAGAAAGCTGGTGCCCGGTCCCATTTTATCAGCAGCTCCTAAAATGCCAAGACTCTAGAGACAGCAAAGACAAGGAGCAAGAGCAATGTTCTCACAACACCATTTCACGTTGCATCGAAATAAAATAGTCTGAAAGGTTACAGAAGTGGGGGACAATCATAGGAGCTGCCACATTGGTATCTCATTATAGGCCATCACAGGAGCGCAAGATTCAGATATCACCAAAGCCAACATCTCCCCAGCACAGCAGCTCCTGTTATCTTGGAAAAAGACATTTAATATCCTGAAACTCTTGTATCCCAGGGTACAGCACCTTTCTGACAGTCAAGACTGGATGCCGAGTTGCAGCAACACTACCATACAAAGCTCCAGCAGAGGCAGCTTCTGCAGGAGGACCTGCTTGGAGGATGCCTCCCCTCTGCCACGGCTGCTGGGGCCCTGTTCTCATATCACCTGAGGCTAGATGATTGCCAATACATCTGCATCAGCAAACTGTTATTAATGACTGTAACATGTGGGGATGCTGACTGCATGATGCCAGATGGTACTCCGAAAATGGTGCTGACTCACAGAAGAAGGGAATAATGAGATACTAAGCTACTAATGATTTAGCTTGACTCTAAATCCCAGAGTGCCATTGTCTTCCAGTAAATATCCCATAACGCTCATTAAATAAAGAACCAGAAGGCATATAGCTAAGCAGCACAAAAATGCATCATGACTACCTAATGTTTTGTGCTTTTGTGAACCAAAGGGATATTTCACATAACAGAGGTGGGGAGAAAGGAAGCAGTGCTGCCAGGGATGAGGAATAAACTTTCACAGTCCTTTTGGGACAGCCCAAAACCCCACGTAGATCTTGGCTGGGTGTCATGCAGCGTTTTACGGTGCATTGCAGTCACTTTGGTAACATGCCTCCAACTCCCTCCTCCATGGTCACAGATGCTCAGAGATCATAGCTGCCTCTGAGCAAGTCACCCCCCACTGGCATCTCCAAGATGCTATTTTTACTCTTCAACCAGATTACCAACCCAGGGCATTTTCACTGATTTGCCATATGTGGGTTTTTTTTTGCAATAAAGGAGATAGGTCCAGTGCTAAAACACCTTTTCTGAACCAGTTCTATTCTGCAACGTCCATATCATTTCAAACATATTTCAAGTTGCACTCCGAAGTTTTTGGTTGGACCATCAGTTATAATCTAATCATATTTTTACTTAGTTGGGTCTTCTAAAAGATACTTACATATATAGAAGGTTTATAATAAACATCCCAGACAACAAGGTGCATTTTCAGGGTTAGGAATTTTTCAGTCTTTGTAAATCATCTCATTGTTGCACTGTACAAGATGGTTTCTAAAGTTACAGGATGCCCACTGGCACATTTCTACTACTGGCTGTGAAATGCAGTTCAGTTTCAGCAGCACGGGTGGCTTTTTCCATCCAGCAGCTTTCAAAACCCCTGGAGTTGCACTGTTTTCTATTTAAAGCTACATCTAATTTAAATGAGTGATTTATTACAATTAATGCAAATGGCTTAAAGATTTAAAAGACTACTAAGTGTCTATGCTAAGCCAAATGTACTAATTATTTGAACACTATCTCATTATTTTCACATGGAAATAAACATTTGTGAGCTTATAGACTGAGGAAATTCCAAGTCATCTTCCAGACACAAACAAATACTTAATGATATTCCAGAGCAGCCTGCTCAGCTTAAGAAAAATTAAACTATTTATAATTAAACAGATTTCTATTTAGATCTCAATTTCACTTTCTAGTAGACTACGTTATCAAAGCAATTGCTCAGATCAACAAAAAAAAGTGAGAATTTAGAGCAAAGAAGTACTCCTAGCACAAGTAGTGAATGTAATGGTAGGGTCAACTCTCGTAGAAAGCCAAGAGGGAATTCTGCCCATGGATGCCAGGGTTAGGCACAAGATATTTGATACAGCTGTCTCCTCTGCTGGTGTAAATCCAGAAAAAAAAAAAACCCAACCTGATCTGCTCTCTGTTTCTAGATTGCAATTGTTCTGAAGGAAAGCAGAAGCCAGTAAGTGGAGACCAGTTTGGCAAAAGTGAAGGTTTTAGATGCTTCCACAACCATTCAGTGCAGGCAAAGGAGAAGAGGCCTCAAAAAGACTATTTCTGTTAACTACATCAAGAATGCACTTAAGTGCCTTGAAAACTAAAAGAGCACCCGTCTGTAAATTGCCCAAAAACACACGAAGTCTAGAAAACCATTATCCTGTTACTCAAGAGCAGTCTCTTCTGCATGGGAAAGCATGTATTACTTGCAAGGAAATCAAGGAATTGTCCTCACTGGTTCTGACCTACTTCTTCAGTCAACTGGCACCATCAATAACATCTTGACAGCAAGGAACACACAGAAAGGTGGCCTAATTGCCTTTCTCAGAAGTCTCTCAGGCAAGGCAAAAAATTCTGTGTAGTTTTAAGAGTGATCATGCACTGACATCAAGTGGCAGACTAAATCTCTCTTCCCTAATCCTTGTAGGGTTTTTCTCTGTCTGAAACCATAGCCTGCTTTGCTTTTTCTGTGCCACTGCTCCATCTCTAATGGACTTCCAAAGACAGTGCTCTTCCGCTGAAGGCTCCACAGCATGCTCTAACTGGAGGAGAAAATGCAAATTATGGGGTTTGTTTGATGCATTTGCCAGGAAAAGCATGCTCATTCCTATGACAGCTGTCCATCACAACAACAACCAGAATAATGGATGAGGTGCATTTTCCTTCCTTAGCTTCCAGTGATTAGCTCTGATCATTAACAAGCATTAGTTAAACATGAGTGGCTAATCAGTCTGACTCAAATTAGGGCTGTTAGATTTAGAGCCCATCAAAGTGAAAGCTTCCCAGAAATAATGGCTGCTGGGCCAGCTTTTCCAACACATTTCCATTTACATCATGGGTCCTAAAGTGTGGCCATTCGTAAGTCTCTAACGACTTGACAAAGGTGTAACACAAAAAACCCCAAAGCATTTGCTAAACATGCCAAGGAAATATCTACCTGAGCCAATAGTCAAGAGTAAAAAAACTCCTTAATTGTGATAGGATTTTAAAAACCAAACATGCACTCAAAAATCCACCGATCTCTCTGCATGCACCAAACACAGGCACACCTTCCTCCAGTCTGTAGGTATCAGTGTATGCATACAGACAGCTATCCTCATAGAGATGTACTGTGTTCGGGTTACAAATTAAGATGCATATTTCAGCTAAAATAGACAGCATTAGTAATACTTTGGACCTTCATCATCAAGATGCACATCTTCAATCATCAGAAGGGGACTGTTACCCTCTGGTTAACCCTTGTGAGGCCAAATCTGAATAATCACATGCTCATGTGCTCCTGAGTTTGATGACAACATTAATGCACTGGAGTGAGTCTAGCAAGTTTTCCAAGTCAGTCAAGGGCTGCCACAGCACACAAGAGGAGAGGTTGAGATCTGATTTGGTTAAACCATCACAAGAGAAGGTGAGGGAACATCTTAATTATGTCAACTGCCATACAGAGAAAAGAAGTTCACAATGACGGTTTGTCAGCAGCTGAATCCCAACAAGTTGGGGAATCCCCATCCATAGAGATACTCAGAGCTCAACTGGACAAGGTCCTGACATGCTGATGGATCCGTATGTTGGAGCCAGCTTGTAAACTGGCTGGACTTCAAGAGGGACATTAGACCAATTGAGCTTCAGAGGTCCTCCTCACCAAAATTGTTCTGTGAATCTGTTAGTTGGTAGACAAATTACTTGTGGTGGTTATTTAACACAGTCCAGACCTCATCAGCTACATATAAATCGCAGGAGTTTCCCTAGAGAAAAACAACCAAATGCATAAATAATCAAAAAATCTGAAAATCTGCTATTTTATGTAATGTATGGGTACTAAGATTAATCCTTGTAGTCTCCAAGATGAGGAAGAAGTACTCAAATAAATTGGAAGGAAATAAATGGAAAGAAATGCTGAAAACACAGTCCTCTCACAAACGTAATCTGTGTTACCTGGCATCTTCTAAATCCCTTTTTCGTCTATGCTTATGCTGCAGCTCTAGATAAAATATGCTAACTTATTTCAGAGCTATATCAAAACAAGGTATACATAGAATCCACAGCAAAGAAAAATTCATGTTTGGCACTGTCATCTTTGCACAACAATGAATAGGTTGACTATAACCTAAGCACATATAATTGCTGCAAAGCCAGATGCAGCTTCCTTTATTTTAAGTCCTCTAACTCCCAGTTTCTGCTGTCCCCCTCCAGTCATGGGACTGCTGGTTCAATTACCACATTTTTTGCAGAGCTCCAGTTATCTCCTATTTCATGGATTCTCAAGGAGATACACTGTGGACTGTGTGGATTCCACAAGAATTAACCGACTGATTGAGTGACAAGGACTTCAAAAGCCACAATTAGCCATTTCATGGTGGGAGTGGTGGAGACACATTGCCTGCCCTTAAAAAGCATAATTTATCAATGGTTGCATTATTACAACAGGCAGTTTCCTGCTCTAGAGACAAAATGCTTCAACGCTGTGGTTACTACTACTGTCTTTGGTACCAGTGTTGACTTTCTAAAATGGTGAATGCTTTACAATGTGCAATTGGTAACGCAAATAATGACTCGCTTACATGCACAAAATTTTTTCAGGATAATCAAAATATTCTCTAGTGTTCCCAGTGTAAGAGATGTCCTGTTTAATTACACTTGAAATGTGAAAATATTTAACATTTTGCATAATAATCAAAACAGAAAGTTGTGTAATAAGCAAAGTAAATGCCATCTTCCTGAAACAGGAAAAACAACAAGGCAATGCTTTATATCAGGGCATGAAAAAATTTTTCTAGTGATTGTGAACAATAAAATGCATTACTTGCTAATAAAGCAACCTGCACATCAGCATTTGTGAAGAAAAACAGCAATATATTATGCAGAAATTGAACTTCATTTCTTTCCTAATCATCTCTTCACATAAAAAAACTACTAGGACTACTAATACTTCTTATCAGGATTCTTGGACTGTCCAGATAGAGTGTCAAGACAATCAGATCACTTCTCCTAGGCAGTTCTGCATTATACCCAGGCATGTAGCACTGTAGACAGAAAATCTCATAAAAAGGAAATCGGGGCACCTCAGTTCTAATCTCCAAATACATTTCTATGTGCGGCTCAGATATTTCAACAGGCAGGTCCTGGTTTGCTGCATTACGTTTGGATCACTGTCACTGCCATTCTCCCAGCTGTCTACTTTTATCCAGGCTTCATTCACAAGGGACAGCTAGGTTGTTCATTTAGCAGAACAACAGGGAGGGGATCCAGTCTTAGACCAACTTACATCATCATTTAGGGATTAAACTCCCGGCTGTACCAGGAGTTAATTGCATAAATCTCTGCACAAATAATAATTTAAAAAAAAAAAAAAAAACCTAAGTCTGCTAGAGGAAGCCTTCACAGAGCTGAAAAACAGCATTTTAGACTGGAAGCATAAAGCACATGGGGGAATGGTTACCGTATTTTTGAAGATATTCATGCCTCCGGGATGATTAGCTCTCCCTGTGCACAGAAGGAAGTTGCTAGAAGGAGCTGGAAAAAGTATGAAGATTAAGAACTTAGACTTGATCTAAAGCTTTCACAGCATGGTACCAACATTTTGAAGAACACCCTTATCAGATTGTTTTTTTTCCTTAGGACTCTTTCAAAATAGATAGTTAAAAGCAACCTTGGGAATATTCAAACAGTTGAGAACAAAGTGGTATTTGATGAGCCACTTGTGCTAGTCAAGGTGGTCACGTTGTTCTTAATGCATGAATACCAGAGCCTGGTTATTATTACTCTTTCAGAGCTTCTGGCTTAGGAAGTGTTATACAACACTCCCAAGTGCAACTTTTCAGCTTTTTTAAGACAGGAAAAATTGCACTGGTTTTTTTCCCCAGGGAATATGGCCTTTCATTCTACACAGTTTCTGGGTAACAACAGCCCTGAAGCACCAAAACTCTTCCTGTATTGCCTACAGCAAGCTGGTCTTCCTCATCCATGTACAGACAAATAGTTCCCTTCAACTCTCTCTAGCTACTAGCATTCTTGTAAAATTACTTTTAAACTCCTCCACTGCCCGTTGCTGTTTACATTTCTGTGTGGTCTCTTTCTGTACTTTAGTTCATAACAAAGCTCCTTGCTTAGCCAGACCTACTGGAATTCATCTCTTATCTACTCTCTTGAAATCCAAGGTCATAAACTCAGCTACTCACTCTCCAGTTCTTCCTCCAAGTCTTAACCCAGCCATCACCTTAAGGATGCTGCAGCTCAAGCTACTTCCTCAAACTCCATTGCCACCACCTATTCTCTTCTGCTTCGCTATGTTCTGTATTAAATACAACACGGTAGAAATTAAATGGTAGTCTGACTTTGGTTAAGGAAGATTTGAAGTTCAGTATTTGTTCTACTTTATCCCCTTCTTCAAAATGAGGAGGACTCCTTCATAGAAGGACTTAGATCCGAGCAGTTCAGGAATCGAGGAGACTTGGGTTTCTGAATCATGTTTCTGATGAATAATGCACATTAAAAAGCAGTTAAATAATTGTACACAAAAGGCAGATTGTTTTCTCATTACAGAAAAAATACTGAAAGTAGATTGCATCTTTTTTTGTCTCTCTAGAACCGGTTAAGAAGTCTGTAGCACATCCTCAATGTTATTTGTATGCCATGAGCAAACTTTCACACCTGCTCATCCTTCAGAAAGGTAGATTTAAAAAGAAAAGGTGATGCTATTTTTAACTGCACAGTTAACTGAATGGAAGTTTAGTTATGAAGGATTTAAAGTGTTATTGGAATGAGGGTTAGTGAAGAAAAGTGTTCTCAAGATGCCAATGGAAAAAAACTTGACTTTTCTTTGTTATGACCGAAAGAAGTGTGTTAGAGTTCACGAAGTACCAGAGACCTTTTTTAATTAGCAATGATCTTATACGAAATCTTCATCCTGGTGAAAAATAATTGGGCCCTAAATCCCTTTAAGCTAATGCCAGAAATGGTGTTCTTAGGGCTTCTTAGAAAATGTGACACTTTCTTTTTTACCTGAAGCCTCAGTGGTACTCTGCAGGGGAGTGAAATAGAGAAGATTCTAATTTAAAACCAATTAAAGATCAGTCACTCCATGTGATCGCTAATTGCGCTCTGCTGAGGTGGCATTTGTTTTCCAGCCTCATATAATGTCATGAATATGGAAAAGTTTCAAATTATGCTTTGTTGTAATGATAGCTTTTCTACTACAGGTATGCAAAGGAAGCAACGTGATATACAAATCATAATTGTCAAATAGCATTTTAATGCCTCTGAGCAGCCCCAAGTTAAGTAGGTTTCCAAAAGCTAAAGTACCTTGATAATTAGCAGAAGGATCACAAGTTGCTTTGCTTCTCCCTCACCATTCAAAAATGACAGGCCTGAATATTGCCCTTCTCTCCCTCAAATTAGCAACATTTTCAAACAACAATAACAAAAAAGTCACCAAGCTAATTAAACACTCAGAACTGCCTTGCTTAGCCTTGATGCTGTAGGAAAAGCACTTAACTCATAGGCTAACTATATTCCTCCTTATGGAGGCCACTTTCTCTTTCCTCTTCCCAGAGTACAGCAGAGCAGCACAAGACCCACAGAGACCCTGGGACTAATCTGAAATGCAGCCAATGGATGGGCTGTGTTAGGCCACACAACTCCTCCTAACCAACAAGTTAGGAGAATAAAGATATTGCAAACGTGGATGTACCCCGATGCTTGGGACGCAGGTGTGAATGCAAAGCCAGGTCTCTGATGCTGGGTGTTACTTCAAAAGGAAGAGACATTGGCAGAATTAGTGAAGGTGAAGAAACGTATTTAGCTCCTATGTTGCTAATTAGAACAGAAGATGGAGGAAAACTAAAACAATGCTTCCTGTGCTAAAAGCCTATGTACCAGCTGTCTCTGGGAGGAGGGCAACCAATCCATCTAAAAAATTATTCCGAGTCAAGCTATCTACAAAACAGAACACAGACGCATTTCACACAAACCTATAGGGGTGAGTCACCACAGAATCATTCCTACTTCTGAAATATCAGAGGCGCTTTTCCAGCAAAATCTGATAGAGGCAAAGCCTCAATTTCTGAAGGCACAGAAAACAAGATAATCTCTATCATTAGCTTTATACCTGCGAAACAAGTTAGAATCATGCCGAACCAGCAAACTGAAGCAAGCCTTGGCTGAAAAAATGCTTTCCAACACCAAGTCATCTCTGCCAGAAACTGTATTCCAGTACAAAACGAGATAGTAGAGAAAATAAAGTGGATTTAAAGCTTAGTTCTATCATACATATTTCACTATTTCAGATAAAAAGTATTTCAACAAAACTAAGAGAATTAGAAGGCATAAGGATATCATTACCATGCCTGTCCCCCTGTGTGTAGAGCATTACAGCTGTGCACAACTAACAAGGCTTCAAGTGCAATCATCAGCGATACCACACATCAGTACTTTCCTAAACTCCAAGGTACACTAGAAATTGTATCAGAGCAGGTAATCACAGAGGTCCTGTTGGCCTTAAAATCAGTACTTGTGTGCAATTTTCCCTCCACGTATTTTGCCATATGCCTGAGACATGTCTTATGCCTTGTATGCCTATGCTATATGCCTAAGACTTAAAGGATTGCAAACAAGCAGAGAAACCATGAACTTGCAGCAAAACAGGGTTCATCTTTGTAGCTTCTATCCAGAGCCCCTATCCACATATAAGCGAGTGAAGTGTGCATAGAATCAATCATTTTGCAGTGACACTGCAGAATCAGGAAATGACTGTGCAAACAACAAAGAAGCCTTCTTTATAGCTTTTTTGTACTACGATGGCCTCAGAAAGCCATGGGGATACCCTATGCCTGGCAGAGTTGAATTTAAGATGTCTCAGTCTTTCTGGATAGGAAATGTTGTGCCTCTGGGAGTAGGTTAAGTAGCAGTCAAATGGGGATGAATTTACTGAGTTATCTTGGGTGAGATGCCACCACCTGGATTTTGCTATCAGCAACAGTAAAAACCCTGCTCCCTGCAGCCTGAAGTGCAACCCTATTTGAAATTTACAGACCAAACTCTCAAGACTGCTTCGTGATCAGTAATTTTACTTCTTTCTTTAGGACATCTGAAGCAGAAGTAAGTGACTTTCCTTTTATTACTTTCCACTACAACTTCATTTTTGCCTCCTGCTTTTACTTTTCTATTCTCATCATTTTCTGATATGTTGCTGATTTTTTCCCCTTCTTATTCCTCCTCTGGGTTAAAGCACTTAATAATAGGAGTCACATACAAGGCAGAACTACAGAGGAAAACACACCACTGAGAAGAGCCTGGCCTCATCCATTTGCCTCCCACCTCCCTTTAGGTATGACTATATGTCTATACCCACGTCCTGCCCACCAGTAGCATCCCTCAACCACAGCATCTAAGGGCAGCACACACACTTCTTCAAGCGCAACAGTGGCTCCTGGGCTTATTTTGCTCCTGGCTGCTCAAAATTCCGAAGCACATAGCCCTCTGCACAGGTTCTGCATTCTGCTTCTGGCTATGCATTGTTACCGATGGTGTCCGTAATAATAATTCATACAACTTTGCATTTCACAAATACTAAATAACCAATTAGCAGTATTAATAAAATGGACCTTCTGCTTTCTATTTCTGCCAATAAATGGGTACAGGTTTGCTTGAGGTAAGAAGTTATGCATAAAGTGCAATTCCTGATTTAAATTATAGCTGTAGGGTTAACTGAATACCCCAGCCTGATCTCCCAGCACAGGCTTTGCGTCAAGCTACAAGTAGTCCTGCATCAGCATTTTGAGCTGAGTTTATTTTTTTAAGCAACAGCTATAAAAAACTGACTGCGATAAGAAAAACAGCATTAGGGGGAAATATTTAAAAACAATGGCCCTGTTGAGATCACCAAGGAGGCTTCTATTTTAAGAGACTCAAGAAGATTTTCACACACACAGTGCGTTGTTATCCAGCTACTGAATTTATGGGCTATCCTTGTCAAGTTGAGAACAACATTGCCGAGACCAGAAGGATATGGAAAAATTACCTGAATTAGATTAGGATAGCTATGCCAATTTGATGGCTTGTTTTCAGAAGACATGCATTTTATCACATATCACATTATTTAGAAATACCTGCTCACGCTTCCTATTCATTCCTAGAATCCTGTGGGTTTGTAGAGTGAGCTGTAAGATATATTTTTTCCACCAAATACAGAAACTATTATATTACCAATATTTTTACAAACCTTCAGGTATTATAGATTTTCTTTTTGCTGGTGTTTCTCAGATACCTGATTCCTTGACACAGAAGAAGTAATCTAATTTTACTAGAGTGACACAATTTTAATTAAAAAGCCCCTTGATTCAAATTCAACCAAGCCCAAACCACACCAAATAAGTCAATCTTTACGACCTGCCTACTTTGATGTATAAACAAACCAAGCAATTCAGCTTTAAACCATACATCATTCTCTCTAGCTCTCTGGGTTATCAGACATCTCAGCACTTGTGTGCACAGGACAACAACTACATCTTGTATTTAATTAACCCGATCACACAACAAGGGACCTATTGACCAAGTCAGGTAGGAGTTGTCAACCTCAAAGTTTAAGAGCAGAGCAGACCTTTCAGACTGAAGTGTTGCAAGATGGCAGTGAAACAGCAAGGTGCACCAAAATTCCTGACCCTTAGCTCCAGCTGCCCACATGTTTAGGCAGACAGCCTAAACGGCAAGTAAGGGAATAAATGGCTATTAGAGAGTCATAATCTTAGCAGGTCTCTGAGCAAGTACATAAATATTTAAGCTTTTCTACTACAAATGCAAACTGTATTGGAACTGTAAGTCAAAGGAGGAAAGGAACTTATCCATGGGGGAGTGATGCGAGAACTGTCAGCCTTAGGCAATGAAGTTAACATTTCCAAGTAGGGGAGTGACATAGTACTCAGATCCTGCCTGGTCCTCTCACTGAAAGCACCACATCACAATATCTGCCTCACTTTCCTGGGTTCCAGGAACAGGAAGTTTGTAACACAGCCACTCAGAAAACTTCTTCAGGTAGGAGGGCAACAGTGGGATCCAAGTGGGAGGGTGAGGTTGTTCAAGGGAAGCAGAGAAACCAGAAATCAGGAGATGTCCACAGCTTTCCTCAGGGGTACGACCATCACTTCTACTGTTAAAGAGTAGTGGTAACGCCTTTCTGTGCTGCTGGAGAGTTAGATATTTGCCATGAACAAGCGGGGCTGGAATAGTAAAATGTAAGTCACCTGGCAGGAAAGTTGTATTGAAAAGCTGAAATCTGAGTATTCACTGCACTGGATATTTCCGTGTCCAAGTGTGTAAACTCCAATGTAGATCAGACAAGTTGAAGCAACTTTTCACCAAGAAGGTGTTCTGCATGCCCCATGTCATGGTTTTGTGATTTTTGATTTTTCAGTATTCCACATCATAACATCATGTAGTGCACTGGGAGTTAAAGTGTTAATACGCTATCCGGGTACCTGTCCCTGCACATCACGGAGGTCATGGGATCATCCCTCCAGGGGGAAGTCTCTCTCTCTTCTTCTCCGACTGGTGAAGAAAACAGGAGGCTTTTCAGGTGCTCTGAAAACTCTCTCTCTCTCCCCCTTATTTTATTTGATTTATTAGTCTCAATTTCAATTAGATTGTATTATATCATAGTAAAATAAGCTTACCTCCCTAGACCGGTGCTGCTGCTACCTATTTTCCTTTCCCTTTCCCTTCCCGTTTTTGGGGGGGAGGGGGGGCCTTGGGCCCACTGTCCCTGTCACGGGCATAGACTGGTCCGGATAACCCCGTGACACACCACAATAATTATACTATTTAAAATACAATGGGAGTATAACTAAAGCTATTCTCTTAAAATTCAAGGAGATTAAGCCAACAGTAACGTCAAATTGAGCAAGAAGAAATTAAACATAATATCAGCCATGATGGTTCTAGAATCATTCTGTGAACACCCTCAATTGATGGAGACCTTATAAAAATCAAAAGGGAGGGGTATCACAATTGAGCCATTTCTGTCCCCTGGGTGCCTGAAGAGATCCCAAGTCAGCAGGTAGGATGTAAATACATATCATATTTGTATTAAATACATTATATTTGGAATACTCAAAGTTTGCAGCTTTTCATGTAATAAAAATACACAAAAAATAAAAATGAAGAACAGAAATATTACATTTGAGTGGTAAATTCATAGTTGATGACTTCACATCAGAGACCTACTTCACAACAAGCACTCCAAGAAACTAAAGTAAAACACCATAAAGAAAAACAAAATTTCTATGAATTTCTTGAGCTGTTTTTTAAAAGACCCTTAATTTTTGTTTGAATTCATACTGTCCTAAATTGAGAAAGTGAGGAGTGCTCTTATACTAATGAGTCCCTCTAGGGCCTCCCCTCTTCAACAAAAGAACTTATTTTAAAAGTAAAGAAGAACCACAACACAGCATCAGCAGCACTGCTTCTTCAGTACCACACTGGTGTGTAGCAAAGCTTGCATTAAGCTTAGCCTCTAGCTTAGCATAAGCGCCTGGCAGCCTTCAGCTGTGCTTCACACGTTACATATCTCACTTGAAGTACAGGCATTGATTTCAAGACTAAATACACAAACTGCAAATGGCATTACATCTGTAGGACAGAGAGTAAGTAGGTAAGACATTCTGCAGAAATTTGTATAACGTCACCCAGCCATTTAGCATTTGAATCTGAAAGCTGTCTTGCATGCTTATACTGCAGCAAGAATGGTTCAGATATACTGTTTCAAAGCCCCTCATAAATGCCAGCAAAACAGTACAAGAATATGAACAGAAGCATCAGATTGAAGCATGTTTTTCGTTGTTGCTTTTATGGGGATGTCTGAGAACTCAAGTTCTTGCACGGGATATTTGTTTGGTACGGTAGGAGACTGATAAAGAATCCCAATCCCACCTCTGACACAAAGTCTCTTCAGCTATAATGGATTTTGAAGGTTTTCAGGAGTTGAAAAATTAATCCACCTGCCAACAGCATTTTATATTTATTAGCTGACTGTCTTCAGGAAAATGAACTTGCCATTCTGTCAGAAACTCTCTCCTTTGGGAGGTGTGATTAGGCTTTAACCACTGGCATAGAAATGACATTCTTTCTTCCAGTTCATTGCTCTCCAGCCCAAAGGTTTATTCATGCACTAGAGATTATATAATAGCTTAAAATGAACGGTGGGTGTAGCAACTGCACATTAAAAAAATCAAATCTGATAGCATGTTTTGAATAAAAACTCACTTTTGCATGAAGGTCTGTGTTATGATGAATCTTTATCTCACTCAAGACTTAAAAGGAGTATGTGGCTGATGAATTGCAAATGGATTGAGCCTCCTTGTTTGCATTTTTATAAGGTCTGAGAAGCTTGCAATGTGTTTGAAAATCCAGAGACGCCAGAGCAGCAGAAACGATACAAACACAAGAAGGAGAGACCCAATGGGGAAACCAGAGTTTCTATGTTTTCCTCTTTCAGTGGGTCTCACTTGGAGAGAAAAGCAGACTTGAAAGTTCAATGGTCTCTACCTATACTTGCTCACTCTGCATAAAACATAAGAGCCAGGGCCAACTGAAAGGTCAAGGTGAGCCTTTCCCCAAGAACAGCCACGAGAAACAAACAAAAATACATTTGAAATCGTATTTAAGATGAACCCATATGACTATTTCTCATTCCATCTAACCCAAGTGAACTCCACCTCTCTCCTGGGCATTGTACCAACTATGGGAGCAGCCCACAGAGACTCAGCACTTCTTTCCTCTGCAGAAAACAGCTGGATGCCAGATCTGGGAAGAACAACACAGACCACAAAAGGCAGACCAGCTCCACTGTTGCTTGGGGAGCTCCTGTGGTACCAACCCCAGTCAGCCTGTCTCCACTGCCCAGGCAACAAGATGGGTAAAATCATTAGAGATACGCCAGGAACCCTCCCTATCCCTAAACGCTGTCACAAGACCTACATGCTGCCCGTGTCTCAGCATACCTTCCTTATTCCATGGAAAATCTCTAGATCTAGAAAGCAAAGATCCCAGCTACGATGGTGTCCATCTCAAATAACCAAGGAGCACAATCTAAGAAGACCTCGATTATTAATCTGTCATGCACAACTTATCAAAGATAATGTTGTATAACTCATCTCCCATCACAACAGCTAATCTTTCATAAGGCTAATACCTAAACACGAGTGTTTTTGTTAGCTTTAAAGAAAAAAAGGCTGAGCCTCATATGTATTACATAATTTCTATCTTGGGATGAAAGCGATGTGATTGTTTTCATTAACCTTTCATTCTTATGAAAGGGCAAAAATCAATAACAAATTTATTCAGGCAAGTGAAAGGCAATTTCAAGCAATTTCACAAGGGATTTCATTTCTATCACTTTTTTCCTCCCACAAATTCTAATAAAAATATATATATATATGATCTGCCCAAATGCAAGACAAATACAGAAGCCAAGATACTGTCAGTTCCTCCAAGATACAGAGTGAAACCGCCTTATTCAAGCTGGATAATTGTATTGCTAAAAATACTGCTTTCTTTTGAATCCTAAGCAAGTCTGCAAGGCAATGTGTCACTGACAACCTGTGAAACACTTCGTTGCACAGCACTGAGTCGGTCTCTTAAATAAAGCAGCTACAATACATATTTTTCCAATGACAAATTAAGCAATTTCTTTTTGGTGCACTTCGCCCTTTTGTGCTGTAACAGAGGTTTAAATTACATGGGTTTTGATGCACTTTCCAACTTTGCTGTTTCTGCCACATGTTCCACAGCAGTCCACCCTTTAAAGAGTTGCCTTCAAATCTACATTCACAAATCTGATGAAAGCGGTGATAAAAAAAATACCAGATAACCCCAGCAGCCCCATTTTGGGGATGAAAAAAGCACAATATATTAATACTAATTTTATCCCTGACTTTAGTCCACCTCTTTCTAGGAGACCTCCGTGCATCCTTTCAGTGCTTTCTGCTGCACAGCAGCAAGGCCCAGGGGATGCTCCTGACACCAGCCCTGCAGGCAGGGTAGAGGCAGGGAGCACCTCCAGCCCAGGGCATCGAGTACCACGGTGCAGATGGGGGACTGAGGTAGGTCAGTGCCACAGAGCCCCACCACTTCGCCCATAGCCCTTAGACTCCCAATGTGGTGCCTTGGCATTTATTGTTTCAGCATGCTTTATAATTACCAATAGTTAAGTTATTTCTATAAGCACACCTAGTCTATAGGGGCAGCATTCATTTGCTGTTCATTTTGATCCCTTTAACTGCACTTACGCTGTTAGAGAACCTGAGAATGGTCACAATCCATCTGACAAGTAAAACTTCTGGGAAATTTTTTAAGTTATTTGCACTATTCCAAAAAAGTAAGGTATTACACTACATAAAATTTAGAAGAAATTGAATATCAAACTACCGTGCATCAGCATAGGTCTTTAACATTAATGAGATCAGCTCCTCCTGATGCTTCTTATCAGTTACTTTAGAGGGAGACGTCTGGCTTCCATTGGCTGAAATTAAGGATGCTGAAACCACCCAGGCGACTTCTCAAAAGCCCCCTCATCCTCAGAGCACTGCCCTTTGAGCACTCATTTCTGTATGGCTGTGCCCAAGAAAAGAGGAAGAAATCCAGAGGAAGGCCACTCAAACTCAAGTGAGAAGTACAGAATATTCATAAAGTCCTCTGCAAGTGTCCCTGGGCCTTTGTGGTTTGCTATGTGGGCAGCTACTCTACACGAACCTGCCAGCAGGAAAGCTTCGAGAATACTTAACCTAAGATAACGATGACCTTGGCACGACAGTAATTTTAGAGAACAGCTAAAAAAACTACTAATTCAGTTTGCATAGGGACTCAAAAAAGCCTATAATCAGTATTTAGGCTTATTCGCTGTAAATTAAATTGTAACACACAAAAAGATGAAATAAATATTACAGGGAACAAAAAGCTGCCTTTTGAAGGGCTCTAATTCTAGTAAATGTCTCCTTTCATCAAAAACCATTACCACATTATTATTCTACCATGTTATTAGGATGCTATGTAATTCACCCTCACCTAGAAGCAGGAAAAAAAAAACAGCTAGCAAAAAGATATTCTGGGGAAAACCAAAGAGTTTTAAATTCCAGCAGTAAATTCTATTTTGGGGTGTGCCAACACTCTTCCTGGCCTCAAATCAGAAACTTTCTGATCTGTGTGATCATCTGTGCACTGATTACCTTTTATTTATTGTGAAAATTTGTCATTATTGTCACACATACCAAAAAAAAAAATCATCTCTGACAATTCAGCGAGGCTTTCATCTTACCCTCTTTTGCTCTCAGTTCTCCAGCCAGGCAAAGCTGCCAACTAGCTCCACTAATGTCAACATCAATGGATCTCAGCACTTTGTGCTCACATCCTGCTGTGCTACCCAAACATCTCATATGCCATGTCCAGAAGTAAAACGAGAACTACAGCTGTTGCAAAGGAAATTTAATGTTGCTGCTACTTCAGAGATGGGTGCAAGGAAGGGAAAAGAGTAGGAGATCGCATAACCCTCCTTTAGCTCCATGGCTACCTCCATCCCTGAGCCAGGAATAAATGGATCCACTGTGAGACACCTGACTCTTGATGTACCTTCTCTATGCCTTTGGTCCTAATGGAACCTCTACAGCAGCTCAAGCTGGAGCCAAGTGAGCCAAGGAGCAACACCCTGAGGTGGCACAGCCCGTCCTGTGCCTCTAAACAGATGCAGAAAACAGTGCTTGAGCTCTCTCCTAAGTCTTCTGTATGTAAGTGCCATCAATTACAAGCCCTGGGTATATAAGTAAAAAGCAGCCAGTAACTGTCGTATGCTCTTAGGTGCTGGCTGTCCTACTACACCAAGACATTTGGGGATTTTAGGGTGGGGGGAGATCTTCAGGAAATAGTGCTGCATTAAGGCACTACCAGAACTCTGTCATACTGGTGCTGCGCCTTCTTTGCTGCTATTTGGCTCTTTTTGTAGAAGACAGATGTCTGAACTTTAAGTTATAATCAAAATTTCTGTCAACCTCCATTACTCATTCCTTGGATTAAAGCATCCTCTGATCTAAGCATGATACAAAAAGGCAGGTTGCAGAGTCCATACCATTTAAAGTGTGTAAAAAATGCTTTTATATAATATACAAGTACTATACAATAAACTTCTACAATGCTGATTTTTAGACATCCTGCGTAGAACTTTGTAAAAATCCTTGCGGAATTAAGAACTGAATACACTTATAGTTTAAACCACCACTCATAAGTTTCAATATTTTGCCACAGAGTATTAAAAAACCTCCTCACAGGTGTCAAGAAGAAGCAAGTATTCAGAATAATGAAAGCAGTTTGGAGCTGACACTAAGCAAAGCCTACTCAAGGAGGATTTGGAGGTTACTTAGGCACATCATGATCCAAGAGAAGGCAGCATCAGTAAGTGCATCCACAAAGAGGAACCTGACACAGGAGAGGATGATTTTCTGCTTTCACTGAAGCATAAACAAGGCAGAGGTCCTCCACTATACAGCCAAGTCAACCAAATCCCATACTCACACCCTGCTCATCTATTGACAAACACTTTTACAAACCCTGCTGTTGTGACACCACAGCTGCAGCAGCAAGTCCAGAATACACCAACAGCAGGGATTAAACTTAAAGGCATCGCGTGATACTGGCTGCTGATTTTAACTCAAGCAGCTCTGCCATGGCTTCCAGACAATAAACAGAGGTTAATTTTAAACCATAAGCAAGATGTAAAGCTTGCAAGAAAACAAGCTGGGCAGCATTCACACATACATCCCCAACATAAAGTGGAAGATTCCAGGATTCAGCCCATCCTCTAGACTGATGGCAAAAAGAGACCTTCGGGATCCCCAGATGTCTAAAAGCTGAAGAAGAGTTTGCTCATTTGCCAGTATCTTCCATGTCTTCCTCATTTTCTTGCACGGCAGTGTCCTTAGGGGAAATTCACTGGGAAATTAATCTTCTAAGAAGATACGCTTAAGGTGGCCTTTAATTAACTTACAAGTTATTTATTTCATTATCTACAGCACTACACCATGTGTGTTTTTGAATAATCCCAGGTACAATCCAAACATGCGAAGTCTCACATTTATCACAACACACGTGCTAAACTGAGATCAAAACCATTATTTTATAATGTAAACATGGTATGAAAATCTACCATCTTATCCTGGTTTGCTTTTCTTACATGGCTTAATTGCACTATCACACAGCATTCTTAAAGTTACAATCACTTAACTGCCCATCTTCCACTGGTGGAGCTTGGCTGTCCAAGCATCTCGGTCAGTAAGCATGTTACAATCTGACAGTATACCTGAATTTTTTCCATATTTAGTCCCTGGCATATTCAGCATATTTTATGTCTCTAAGCTTATTCGAAGACACACTTCGAAATTACAGTGGCATAAAACATAGGGAACTTTTAGCCACAAAACCCTGGCACTTATCCTATTCTATACGCTCAAAGTGATATCAAATGCTTCTTAATCCAGAACATTTTAATGAAATGTTATTATAAGATGACAGGAGACATGGAAATATATAATAGTCCTTTTTAAAAATCAAACCAGTTTTTCTCCTCCCCTTGGGGAAGTTGATTCTTTTATATCATGTAGATTTACATTCTGAATATTCAGTATCAGTTACACATCTCCCTTCAGTGCCAGAAACAGGTCATTAACTTGTTTTTTTTTCCTTTTAATTATGAAGTCAGACAAATTTATTTTCTGCCTGCTTTGAACAGGAAAAAAGACAAGTTACCAATTAACTCAGCACTCCAACTACATCACTGTCACCATTGAACCTTTCCAGGCAGAATAGTAGAAGCAGGACTGGTCATTTTCCCTATTTATAGACCATGCTGCTCTTGCTCAGCTGAACACACCAAACCATCCTGGAACATGTATCCTCCTGCAGAGAAATTTAAGCTCTTTCTTCTATTAGCAGCCAGCATTTCTACAAAGGACACATTATCATCTCAACTCATCTGAGTACAGTACTGAGACACTCAGCATAAAGTCGCTCCATTTCTGAAGTAGATCACTTCAGTAGCAAGATGTTCACAGAATCACGGAATCGTTCAGGATGGAAATGACCTCCAAGATCACCAAGTCCAACCCCAGCCCACTCCCACCTGCCCACTGAGCCACGTCCCTCAGTGCCACATCTCCACAGTTCTTGATACGCGACAGTTTGGACTTGCTAGGTTCCCAACACCTCCAGCATAGATTTGGGAGGAAAAGCTGCAATTGTCAGTAGAAGTAGGTTTCCTTGGATAAGAATAATTATTTCTTCTGCTGTATTTTTTCATCTGAAACCCCACTAATCACATTTGAGCTTATCTGCTCTTTATTCATCAGTCATATTAAATCTTAGCTTCCTAGTATCATCACTGGGGAAAAAAAGAACAACATTTCCCTCATCTTGTCTCTTTATTTTTCATCTTTGCATCATGAAATGCTCTGTGAATTTGCTAAATTAAAAACAAGTGTTAATCTATTTCGGTATCGATTTAAATACTCATAGGCCCTCCCCTTATTTTCACTAACTGGAATACTCTGAATTTTTCCTCTCCAGAGAGGGGTGGGCAGCCTTGCTCTACAGGTTATTCTTGCCTCCCCACCCTGAGGGCTGCAGGTTATTCAGATGAAAGGAAAGGCTCGTCAGTGCTCTAGTACTTCAGCTTTGACTCCCACTGAACAATGGTGCAGAAGCTCAGCAAAGGCTCCCAGCACAGCCTGAGCATTTTCCTGTGGGACTTGTTATAGAGAGCAGCTTAGCCCACTCATCTGCCAGACTCACTTTGGAGTACCTTAATGTTCCCAAGAAATTTCCTGTGACTCTTTCTGATACGGAATCATAACGCCAAAGATCTCACATCAAGGTTGGGTGATGCGTTTCTCCTCAGAGGCTGGAAAACAAAGCCACTTTCCAGTGATCACGGATTTGAACATCAGTGCTGCCTTACAAGGTTAGCCATGGAGCAACACAAGGCCAGGGGCTCTGCTGTTTAGAGTCCAGTAAATTCACTGCCAAATTCAAAGTAGATTCTGTCATACCATAGCACTAAGATGTAAACGTTTATATCAAAGGAAAAAAGGTATATGATCCCAGCTGATACTAGGAAGAAAAAAAACACTGCACGCACTTAACATCTGTCAGTCAGTGTGCTTGTACAATGGGCTCAGAGGACATCCAGACTTTAAGAATGCAAACAGAATCTTAACCTCAAAGAAGATCTTGAATGCTATCTCCTCTCCCAGTCCAAGCCTGCTGCTTTTAAGCACAAGTCACTTGCGGCAACAACATCTGTAACACAGGACCTCTTAGAGTGGTCCTCCCCACACCACGGTCCCAGTAACAGGCACAGATTATTCCAACAACACACCAACATATTTCTTTCTCAGTTTGTATTATTGCAGAGATGCTGCTTTGAAACTACCCTTCAGAACCCAAAAGCAACTCTCCAATACTAGATTTTTCCCACCTTTCTTCCTTTATCCCTGCTTCACATGGCTGGTTAGAGAGGTTTGCAGTGATGCTCATGAGCAAGGTCTACCATTTATGTACCCGCCTGCTACAGAACCCAGGCAACACCTTCCAGGTGGAGTCAAACAATACAAGTGAGCGCTTCTGTACGCTGGTGGTGTAAACTCCTATAAGCAGCCAAGCCTTCACTGGGCTCAAGGAAACCATGCTCTCTTTCTCCTCCATCTCTGCTTACAGAGCAGAGCAGAGCTATGGTGACATCTTTGCTCCTCTGAATTCCTAACAGAATTGGAAGAGCAGCCACAGATTTTGAAGGCCTATCCCTTTGGTCATTTTCAGACACTAAATCCAGCTGCCAGAAACAAGAAATTCTTAAGTAATCCGGGTAATACATAACAATGATTGATAGAAAAAGAAGAAAAAAATCAACCACATTAAAGCTTCATGGATGCAAGAAATGCCAAGTAGAAGCAATAGTTACATAACAGCCAAGAAAACTAACACTTTCCCACATGATTCAGAGGATTTGTTCTCCAGTTAAGTCTTGCCTTGCCTTGAATGACTTACACACAAAAAGGTACCTAACTTTCACCCCTTCTGTCTCTGCCAGAAGACAACAGTACACTTTGCTAAGAAATATTGGCTTCATTTTAGTAAAATCCCAGCTAAGTTCCTTTTCTTCATCACAAACATAGCTTAAAATTTTTGCTACAGAACAAGGGATTCTTGGTATTTTATTACTGTGTAATTTAGAAATTGGATACAAAACTCTGTGAAGTGTTTTCTACATTCCACTGATGGGTACATAATAATTTGCTTGCACAACGTTCAAAAACAAAGGCAGGAAATATGGCTAGAAACTGAGATCTATCTCCTTCTATCTCCCACATACTTCTCTTTCCATAAAAGAAATAACACGCAACAGTTTGAATTGTGCTTGTTATTTAATCAGTTGCTCCATAGAAGAGCGAATTAAAGCAGGGTGTCAGACACTTAAATAACCAGCAATCAATTAGTACTTCAAAAATTTAGCCCAGATGTGCTCATTTCTCAGCATCAAGAAATCCACTTCAACTGATAGAATAAAATTGCTGCTGTCCTCTGACAGCAATGCCTACGGCTCTACTTCTTTCTCTGAAACACAATGTATATCCAGCTATTCTTCCTAAAGTTTGGAAAGAAAAACAACACTAATCCCTTTAAATTAGGTTCAGGAAAGTATCTATTTGTGGCACGATTGCCAGAAAGACTGATTAAAATCAAAGCCATATATGTGACAAGTGGGAAGCCATTCAAGCATGCCTTCAAGTTCCTTGTGCTGTCATGTTAAGTGGAGGCTGGTAGTTTATTTTTGGAGGCTGAAAAGGGAATTATGATGTTTTGGGTTTTATTTTTATTTATTTATTTTTTTTTTGGAAGGCCAAAAATCAGAGGCTGTATAACTTTTTCTTCTGAGGCTGAAAATCGGAGACTGTTTTTTTTTGTTTTTTTTTTTTTTCCCAGAGATCAAAAAATGGAGGCCGGAGTTTTTTCTTTTCGGATGCCAAATATCGAAGGCATTGGTGGATATTTTCATTGGAAAGGTGAAAAGTGGAGACTGGCTTTTGTTTTTTTGGAGGCTTTCTATCACGCTCACAGAAATGTTTCAAATTCAGTATGAAAACTGTGTTTTTATCATAGAATCGCAGAACAACTTGAGTTAGAAGGGACCTCAAAGATCATCTAGTTCTTATCTCCTTTCCATAGGCAGGGTTGCCAAACACTAGATCAGGCTGCCCAGGAGCCCATCAAGCGTGGCCTTGAACATATCCAGAGACAGGGCATCCACAACTTCTGTGGGCTGCCTGTGCCAGGGCCTCACCACTCTGCAAGTGAACAATTTCTTCCTAACATCTAACCTAAATCTCCCCTCTTTCAGCTTAATGCCATTCCACCCTTGTCCTGTCACTATCAGCATACAAAGTCTGTCTCCCTCCTGCTTGTAAGCTTCTTGCAAGATCACAATGAAGTCTCAGAGCCTCCTCTTCCCCAAGCTAAACAAGCCTAAATCCCTCACCCTTTCTTCATAGGAAAGGTGCTCCAGCCCTTTGATCATCTTCCTGGTCCTCTTCTGGACCCGTTCTAACAGCTTTGCATCCCGCCTGTACTGGGGGCCCCAGGCCTGAACACAGTACTCCAGATAGATAGCACCTCACAAGGGCAGAGTGAAAAGGGACAATCCTCTCCCTCTCCCTGCCGCCACCCCACCCCTCTGCTTATGCAGCCCAGGATACCATTGGCCTTCCAGGCTGCAACAGTGTCTGCTGGCTTATGTCCAGCTTTTCATCCACTAGGACCCGTAAGTCCTTCTCAGCAGGGCTGCTGTGCAGAAGTTCATCTCCCAGTCTGTACTTGGTGAAGCCTTCAAGAGCTGCCAGCTTCATTCCACTCCCCTGCCTCTAAGGACAGCTTCCCAGGGAATCTCATCCAGTAATTCCCTAAACAGCCACAGTCACTACAGCCCTGTGTGCCTCCAATCTTACCTTCTTTAATGAACTCCTCTGCCATGGTAAGCACCAGGTCCGGTAACACTTCACCTCTGGTTGCTTTGTCTAATATCTGAACCAGAAAGTTCTCAGTGTACTCCAGGAGTCTCCGGGATTGTTTGCAGCCCAACATGCTGCTTTCTCAGCAAACATCCTGGTGGTTGAAATCTCCCATCAAGATGAGCCTGCAGCCAAGACACTTCTTGAAGATGAAGCAAGAAGGCTTCATCCTCAGGCTTCCCTTGACCAGGCAGCCTGTAGTAGACCCTGACCACCAGGTGCCCGGATGACTGCTTCAGGAGAAATGAGAGTGGAGGAGCGCCATGCTGTGGCTGCAGTACTGTGACAGCTGCAGGACAGTCACAACGGGGGGTGTGTCAGGGTGCTACAAAAGGGGCGGTGCTGCAGCACCACACCCTATAGATCTCTGTCAAATGCAACACACCTCCTAAGGGCCGTGGCTCAGGTAATCTTCATTGCCCTGGCTTTGCTGGGGATCTTTCAGGTACCTGAGCTTGAACTTGCATATGGACGCGCATGAGCACAGTGTGCAGCAGCTGTGTCTGGCCATGGCACGGCTGCTGCACAGTATGGAGCAGGGGAGCCAGAAGCAGAGCCGGGCAGCCGAGGAAGCTCTACACTGCACTGCCTTGCCACACTGGCAGCTCTGGGCCTTTGCTGGGCTCCTTGTGGGGATCCTTGTCCTGCTGGTCGGGTTCTGCCTGTGCCTTGGGAAAAAGAGAGGAAAGCCAAAGAGCAAAAAGTCAGAAAGCTCCTCAAGTAAGGAGGAGTACAGTGAGGCAGACAGCAGCTCTGATGAGATGCGCAAACTGGGCAGAGTTTGGGCCAGGAGCAATCAGTGGCCGACACCATACATGGCTGCCAAGTGCCAAATTGTGGAGGAGCTGGTGGACAACCTTCTCTGGGCCTGCCAAGGCCTCTCCTGCCACAGCTTCACACCCCAGCTGCAGCAGGCCATGGGGGTGGCCTTTGTCTATGAAGGATGGAGCAACCCTGGAGAAAATCTTCTCTACTGCCTGCTCATGCTCCCGAGGCCTCCCCCCGGGCACACCTTCCATCCAGAGCTGGGCGACACAGAAGAGATGTCAGCAAAGAAGTCCTGCCTGCACGTGGAGCTGGAGTGCACCTGCATGAGAGACTGGCTGCTGGGGGACATGCTGTGCTTTCTCCACCACGCTCAGGACGAGCTGAGGAGGAAACAGGAGCCCAGACTCCTAGACAGCTTCTGCAGGGGCTCCTACCTGCACAGGGAGAAAACCACCCACTGGTTACAGCGTCAGGTGCAAGCAGATTGGTGGCATCTGCCTCAGTCACGTGACTGCCACCTGACGGTGCTGCCCTCCCTCAGCTCCTACAAGATCAAGCTGACCATGCCCTCCAGAAACACCTTCTCCATTGAGATGATGCTCGGGGTGCAGCTCAACTCGGAGACCTTCCTGAGCCTCAAGTAGGCTGAAGCACAGCATGGCATGGCCAAAAATGGACCTTAGTGTGCTCAGGGCAAGGTGGTGAACCTGCCTGTCCCAGACTCTCCCTGAGTGCCCGTGCCCCAGAACTGAGCAGCAGACACTGCTCATCAGGCAGTGGGTATCACTCCAGCACATTTTCTCCACTGCGGAATAAGGGGTGGAATGTCATATTTCTGACTTTTGTTATGGACTGCCGATTGTTAGGAACCTGATTCTCAGAAGAGAACAGCTACATTCCCCAGAGAAGTTTTTGTTTCCATTTTCTGTTCAGAGGGAAAGATAAAACTGCTCGCAAATCATGAGGCATCCCTTTTTCCCTTTCTGTTCATCTGCAGTGTGTGCTTCCTAGCTGTCTCACCTTCAGCATTAGAGTAAGGCCTTCGGTTTTGGACGCTCTCTCATTTTATTTGACTTCTAAGCTTCAATTCCAATTGTATTGTATTGTATTGTGTTACCTTGCATTCTGATATCATATTTAGTAAATAAACTTTCCTTCTCAGATCGTTGCCGCTATTCTGTTTTTAGGTCCATCTCCCTACCCTTTCCCTTTTTTCCCCTTCCCCCTTTCCTGGGATGTAGGTCCATGGGTCCCTGCCCCATTAGTCATGGAAGCAGGCCAAATCAGACCATAAACCATTGACACCAATCACATTTTGGGGAATCTGATTTGGTGCAACTAAAGATGATGCTGTCTGGAGGCTTGCAAAAGAGAGTTGTTAACATGCAGGCAGTGATCACTCAACATCTTGGAGAGATTTCATGACCTCTGGGAGCTCCAGCCTGTGCACCCATGTCAATAAATTAGCTGTGTGAACAGATACTCTGTTCCTGAGTGTCTGCACAGAACTTTGCAAAAGAACGTGGGCATAAGGTGCTGAGCGCCTCACTGCTGCACAGCCAGGGCCTATGTGCAGAAAGAGAACCACAGGATAACCCGAGATTAGAAGGATCCTCCCAACAGCCAGTGAAGCTGTGCTGGCTGTCACAGATCACCTCCTCATCTTACACGTGCCTTAGCATTTCTTCCAAGAGGATCCACTCCGTGACCTTCCTAGGCACAGACATGAGCCTCAGCAACCCATAATTCCCTGGGTCTTCTTTTCTCCCTTCCTTAGAAATGAGAGCGATATTTCCCTTTTTACAGTCACAAGGGACTTCACCTGACAGCCACAACTTTGCAAATATGATGAAGAGTGGCATGGCAACAACATCAGCCAGTTCCTTTAGGACCCTGGGGTGTATATCATCTGGCCCCATAGACTTGTACACATTCAGCCTCAAGAGGTGATCTCAGACTTACCCCACTCTCACACTAGAAGGGATTTTGCTCCCCTAGCCCACACTTGGAGTTGAGAGACATGAGAGATTTAAGAGGTCTGACTAGCAGCAAAGACTGAGGCAAAGAACTCCTCAGCCTTCTCTGCATCTGAGTAGGCCTTTTTCATTTATCAGAGGGGGTACGCTCTCCTTTGCCTGTCTTTTGTGACCAATGTACCTAAAGAAACCCTTCTTGTTTCTTACATCCCTTACCAAGCTTAATTCCACCCACACCTTGTTTTTCCGTATTCCATCCTTGCACATCCTGGCAACATCCCTGCATTCCTCCCAGTCCACCCATCCCTGCTTCCACTGCTTATACTTCTCCTTCTTTTCCCTCAACCTCACCAGCAGGTCCTCCGGTTGCTCAGCCATGTTAGTTTCCTACCTCCTCAATCTGAAGGCAACACCCCCACCCCCCCGCTACCTTGCTTATCCCTTCTAAAAATCTTATGGTTCTCAATCCTGGTATTCCAGATATGTGAATCATCCCACCATGTTTCCATGATAGCAACAAGATCATCATTTTCCAAGTGCAACACAGTTTCCCATTCCTCCTGCTTATTTCCCGTGCTGTATACATTGGTGTAGAGGCACTTGATTTGGGCTTTTGAACAAATTACCTTCCTAGAGGAGCTCTCCCACAAATCTCCAGGACAAATCTGAGGTTTTCCCCCACTGCTTCCTAGAGTAACAGCATTCCCTGGCTGTCTGTCACTCAGCAGTACACCCCCTTCCCTCAGCAGCTCTAGTTTAAAGACCTGGTGATGAGCCCCACCAGCTTGCTAGTATATTCTTGCCCCCCTCCTGGTCAGTTGCATCCTGTTCCATGTCAACATTCCTGGTTTGTCAAAGGTGCGTCCTAGGTCATAGAACCCATTGCTTTCAGCATGACACCACCCATACAGCCAGACCTTCAACTGATCCATTCTCCTCCTTCTGCCCGGATCCCCCATCTCTAACTAGGAGGACTGAGAACACCACCCGCACTCCTGATCCCTTCAACATCTTCGCAAAGAATGTGTAATCTTTTCTTATATTATTTGATTTCCTAGTTGCAGCCTCTCACAACCCAGCTCAATAGACCAGGAAGGGATAGCATTCCTCCAGCTTTATCATACCCAATATGCTCTTCTTCATGTCCCCAGAGTGGGCCTCTGGCAGCCAGCAAACTTCTCTAGAGAGGTTTTCTGGGTGGCAGATGAGCACCTCAGTGCCCCTCAGAAAAAAGTCTCCAATCACTAAGACCCTTCACCCTTTTTAGCAGCACCATTCATGACTTGGGTCCTCAGCTGGATATTTTTAATGCAATCACCCCTTTCCGGTTTCAAGTCGCTATCCATTCCTCCTCTCTCCGACACCAGAGCTTGAAATCTATTGATTAGTGTGACTTCTGAAGCAAGGAGGAGGGCTACTCCTTCTGCCCCAGGCAATGTTGAGAGTCCTATATCCCTCACCCAGTAGCCCTCCTTCTCCTGGTGGCCCTGGCTGAGATGAGCAACACATCACAACTGGTCTCAGCACCTATCACCAACATTCCCCCCGTAACCACATCCCTTACTACAACATAACGTTTCTTGAATATCTCCAGGGACTGTGACTCCACCACTTCCTTGGGCAGGTCATTCCAGCACCTGACCACTCTTTCGGAGAATAAATTTCTCCCAACATCCAAGAATTTTTTCCTAATATCTAAGCAGCTTCCTTAAACAGCCAAAAAAAGATTCATTTCAAGCCAACAGAGGAAGATTCCAGTTAAACTAGAGGTGAAGAAGTAAAAGCTAGCTGAGATGCTTAAGGACCCAAGGATCATCTCAATGCTTGCATTTTCTTTCCAAAGTGTATTTCTTTCAGTGCTACAGACTACATCTAAAGACACGATTTTATTCTTAAGTATTACCTGCTGATAAATCCAACTCTGAGTAGATGCGACACCACAGTCACTTGAGGAAAAGCAGTCCTTAAACCCATGCTCCCAGGGCATGCATACAAGGACCCAGCTCCTCATCACAATGCTTGAAGAGAGAAAAAGCTGTTGGCTTGAGAGCAGATAGCCCTAGGGTTAACAGCAGGAGAGCTTATCTTCCTGTGACCGGGGATTAAGAAACCTGATATGTGGTTATCTGAAGAGAGCACATGACATCACCAAGCCCTGGTAATTGTCTTACTAGTTTTGCCTCCTGCAGAGCTTTGACTGACCTGTAATAAATTATAGGATCTTAATTGCTGAAGAAGACAGTGTAATTTTTTGTTTCTTGCATGAGCCCCCATAAAATGAAACTGGAGGGTATTATCATCAGATCGCATTGTTGAGGAAATTGTCTTTTAGTGACCTAGTCCTTTTATATCAGCTAATGAATATGTCACCTCAGTGAGAAAGCGTGCCACAAGTACATCTGTGCTTGCATGTTTACAAAGCACAAGTCCAAGAGCTTAATTAATAGTGACAGAATTCAAAGGACTACACATGTAAGCAATGGACAATTTTATATCATTTTTATTAGAGAAATATTAATTGCAGGCCAAATTTACCACTGGTTATTGTTGTATAAGTGAAATACTGCACAGTCATCAAAATGCATGTCGGTATACTGCAGTGCATTACAGCAAGAGCCCACAGTAGAAAATCCTGGCAGAAATTAGTATATTCTTCAGTTTTAGCTACCAAAACAATAGATGAATATGCAGGACATAAGTCTAAGCATACCTATTGAAATATCACTTTTAGCATTCAATGACAAAAAAAAAAAATCCAACTTAACTGTCAGTGTTTTTAGAGATATATGTCTTCTCCCACATTCCAAGCCATAAATTCTTCATAAATTTTTATCATCAGACCTCCTTGTGGAGGATTTGTGGCATTTGAACAATAAATCAATAGCACATTATAAAATATTGGCTCACTGTGGAGGTTCTCTGAAATGACACACTCAAGAAAAATTGGATCTGCTAGAAGGACTCTCTATTTTCCCTTTCGGGATAGATTGTATCTGACATTCAGCATCACTTCCAGTTTGACCAGAGCAAAGAAGCTCAACTCTCAATGACCATCACAGGAAAGATAAATCAGAAGGGGAAGCTAAGGGAAAAAAATGTGGAAATTTAAAGAAATGCACTTTGACTCTAGAAATATGCAGTTTAGTCCCTTTTGTTGCCCATGACACTTTGCTGGATGCTGAACAAGCCATTTACCCATCCCTGGTTTCTGCTCATCTCCCTAGAGAGGGACGCATTCATCCACTTTAGGCTGTAAAATGATGGATGAGAAATTAAGGCTTATTTCTAAAAAAAAAAAAGCTTCTTTTTTTTTGTTTTAGTAGCAAAAAATATTAGAATTACATGGTGGTTCAAGAGAAAATGTGATAACACCATTTCTAATTATCTACAACAAAAGCTGAGCAGAATATTTTATTCTTAACGCTTCCTTCTTGTGAATACCATGTTTAACACCCAAACAAACTGATGAAAGAAGTTAGTCAACTTTCCACTTAAGAAAGCTGAAAATCTCTCCTTAACTAATACTGGTGGTAGTGAGATGTCTTACAGCAGCAGTAGCACAGCCAAGAGCTCACACAACTCTCATTAACAGATATACTCATTGGAAGACTTCTCAGAGAAGATAAATACTCAGTAGGCACTGAGTTTTTAATAGTCCAAGGCAGCAGCTGGCCAGGCTCCCATTATGTTAGAGGTGACTGGTGGGTGCGGTAATGTCAGAGTTCACTCCGTGCCACTCCAGTAAATAAGAGCCTGCTGGCAGCTCAGCATCTTTCATAAGCAGTAAAGAAAAAATAATGAAGAAGCAGGTTAACAATGCCACTGGAGAGCTCATTAAAGTGTCTTTACTTGGTCTTTTTTCATGGAAAAAAACATCTAACTCAACTGAAAATTACAGTTTATGGATCAATAATTGTTGCTTTGCGAGGGGGATTGTGAGAATCTGAATTAAAATAGATAGTTTTCCAACTCACTGCAACTGGCAGATTTAGTCTTTCCAGTCAACTAATAGCAAGAACTAATTTGTTCAACAAAACAGCATGCTTACAATTAGGTTTTAATAAAGACTGCTATTGCTAGACAACAGTACTAGGGCTTCAGCATTGCATTTGTCTTCCACATTGAGTATTCAAAATCACTGCCCAATACTTCCCCTTTGCTTTCAGCTGTGGGCCTTAGAAATGAACGTCATTATCTAAAGGGATCCATATTTTCTACAGCAGGCAGAAGGAAAAAGACACAAGTTGTGCCAGATAGAGGGAGCACACAAACTGAAGGTGGCCAAAGTGCTTTCCCTTCTTGACCTGCCAGACCATCTGTTTCACTTTGAGCAAAGCTGCTGCCCTCCAACTCTTCCTAGAGTACTCCTCAGGCAGCAGCAGCAGAGCACTTGTGAGATAAGATCTCACTTCCAAAGGTGAAAACTCCTCTGCAGTTTCCTTCCCTTCTTTTACTAGCAGTACCCATTACCTTTTCCCCACGTATAAGCTTCTTTCTATTGCTTATTCTGTAAATTTGCATGAGGAATTCCACAGACTTGATCTCTCTGTGTACTCAGAATCACAGAATCATAGAATTGCTCTGATTGGAAAAGATCTTCAAGATTATCAAGTCCAACCTCAACCTAATCTTGGCACTCAATTCACTGCAGGCTAGGTCTTACCAGTACTGTCAAACAACTGAATGAGAAGAAATGCCCTTTGCAGTGTGTAAGAAACTTGGACGGCAGTCAACTCTGCTGTTTCCAAGGCTCATCCCAGCAATACACTGCTGTTCCCAAGGCTTATCTCACCAAATCTTTTGTGTTCAGGAAACTTTAAGACGTACTAAGGAATGTGGTTTAGTAGGGAAATATTGGTGGTAGGTGGACGATTGGACTAGATCATATTGGAGGTCTTTTCCAACCTTGGTGATTCTATGATTTAAGGTACCAAGCTGTTGTTTCTTTATTTCCTTACATCATTTATGCTCCTCAACAAATGATTCACATGTTACTCATCTTCCTTTCACTTCCATCCCTGTTTTTTACCCTGATTCTCACTTGTCAGTTGTCTTCTGTTTTTTTGTATGTCTAATTCATATTAGTTCCCTCAAGTTATCTGTCCTGTTGCAGAGACAGCTGCAAACCATCTCCTGCAGCTGCTCTCAGCTACAACTGAAAAGACACTTATAAACTCAACAAAAAATAAAAAATACATACTGTTGCTTTAGTCGTGGCCATTTAGTTTTGTTTCTAGGAAAAATAAGCCTTCAGACACCTGCTGAGGTCTTATAAATAGTGCATTGTGCCATATCTATATGTCCTGTACTTTTTTTCATACTATAGGCACCAGCACATCATGCAGGAATATTTAACTCTAATACAAAATAATTAACTTCACTAAGTAACTTAAGCCTGCAGATAATTTAAACATGAGTTTATAGCGGCGCATTAATTTTGTTTTTAAAGAACCCATTGCCTCCATCCACAAAATACTCTCATAAAAAACTCCCTGGTAAATTGCTCATCATTTTGCACACTCCTGCTCAGTGCTAGAGCAATGAAATCACAGTCCATTTCAGCAAATAAGCATTCACTCGCCATAACAACGTGCTAAACTTGCTGGGGGCTGTACTACCAGATGGCAAACCTCTAGCTCCACATGCCAACTCTCTATTATTTATTTAGAGATTCCAAAGAAAAGCAATTTATTTCTTTCCACATTTGGAGTGTTTTACTAAAGAAAACATTCACAGAAGGGCCGCAAAAAGCCTGCTTTATTCTTGGAAGGAGGATGCCAGAGTTGGCCTGAGCTGGCATACCAGGAGAAGGAGCATGAGCCAAGAAAAGCCTGAGCCACCATGAGCATCCTGGCACCCATTCCTGGCAGTCATGTGAAACTCATGCATCACTGCTGGATTTCCACCTCCACGTGCCTGCTGGCAAGTACCACAGGCTCTGGGTTTGCTTTACCCCCTCCCCCACAGTAGGCACAAAGAGTTGATTCAGGCTTCTAAGCCTTGACACTTGGTGCCAGCTCTTGCAAATAAGTTGCAGGAGAGCATGCAGCTTTCACAAGAGCCTTGCAAGACTGATGCTGTTAAAGGCACATGCATTTCCCAAGGTTTATTCTTTTTAACAGGGATGTGTGTCACATTTCTGCCTTTTGATAGAAACTTATTTCTCAATGACAATAACTTCATCTTTCCCATAGGTAAATAATAATACAACTAATGACATGCTAAGATGCTTTTGCCCACTATGGACCTGCATTAATGAGATGGGGTTTTAATGGGATTTTGGGTTTTTTTGTTTTTGTTTTTTTCTTTCCTCTAAAACACAGAAAGGGAAAGACTAGGTAAAATTGATTGGAAGAAAATAATGGATTAACAATGATGTGTGATTATTTGGATTTAACCATGCTGTAATCAGAATCAATACATTAGGCAGATATTGAAACCATGTGTGTGTGTGTGTGTGTGTGTGTGTGTGTGTGTGTGTGTGTATACACACACACACGTACACACACAGCAGCTTCTGTGGCTTGTAAGAATGGTATGTAAGATCCTCTCCCTGCAAACAGGAAAACCTATATGTGGTAGATTTCATCGTTGCTTGTTTTTTAAATCAATCTCCTAAGGGCAACCATACAGAAGACAAAGGCTCCAAACCAATCAGGCTGGTTTGAGTCCCTGAAAGTTCCACAATAGCTTTCTGCGTCCAGAAGTTCATACAGTTTCCCAAACGTTGGCTGGTCTGAGAGTAATCAGACCTACCATGCTCACCATCAGTCTACTACATCCCAAAGGCTGTCCTGTTGTGTACATGTTTTGGTAGAAAGGACCAACATCAAGAATGCTGAAGGATTCACCATATGGATCTGAATTTTGTGCAAGCTGAACATTATTCCTGAAATTTTCATTCAAGTATGCTTGGACTCAAAGAAGGAAGACCATCAGTGGAAGCTTCCTAGTCTTCAGTTGAGACAAGCTGTAGGAAGCCTTCTCCGCTATTTTCTTCCAATTCATGAGGAGCTTATCACCTCCCTTACTTAAGAGTAGCCATTACAACAAACACTTGGAACAGAAAGTAAATATTTCCCAAGCTATGTCCTCACCAAATATCTCAAAAGCAGATTTATTGATTTCTCCTCTGGTATTAAAGGTATACATAGATTGTACTGCATGACAGCCCATAGCATTTCACAGGGAAATCGTGAAGAAGTCCTTATGCTATGGCCATGTGCCTGTAACACGCTGTAAAAGTAACATTACTGGGGAGAGCAACTGCCTTTATTTCCTGAAGTAAAAACTGTCTTCTTCTCATACGAAAGAGAATAATAGAATTGCAGACTTGTTTGAGTTGGAAAAGATCCTTAAAGGTCACCTAGTACAACTCCCCTGCAATGAACAGGGGCACCTACAGCTCCACCAGGAGCTCAGAGCCCTGTCCAGCCTGACCTGGGATGTCGGCAGGATGGGACATCCACCACCTCTCCAGGCAACCTGTGCCAGTGCCTCACTGCCCTTACTATAAAACATTTATTTATATTTAACTTAAATCTCCCCTCCAAAGATTGGACTGTCCAAAGGAGTCTAAAATAGGCGGGCATTTCCCAAATAAATATTGTAGTTGCTCCTAGACAGAAAATAGAGTGTATATAGGGAAGGCAAGTAAGTGATGGGCACATTTGCATTCACCTTTTGCTCAGCACAGAGGTGTGCACACTCAGCAAGCATGCTATAAGCTATATAACTGGGAGCAGCCACCAGCACACTGAAAACTCAGGGCTCTGACATACATGCCAGGCACAGACATCAGGATTCAAGTCGAGTGTCCCACACTTAGGAAGGAAAACCAGGCTGCTGGGTGCAAGAACCCAGTGTTTGTTTTTTTTGGGTCACCTGAGAGTAGTTTTTCGGACTGGAATACAGTTTTAAACTAACTTTATATCCCGTGTTAATTCATGCTGATTTTAGCAAATAAGAATTAGCATAAACTCAAGGGGCAGAAAATAAATATTTTTCTGCTATTTACTCATTCTGGTTCACTTACCTGCAGAATGCAAAAATTGAAAATATCTTCAACATAAAACAGCTAAAGGTCATTTCTCAGCAGAATGCAGTTTGCATTCTCATTTACTGCTAAGGAAAAAAATTCAGGTGCAAGCCTATGAATAGCAGCATCTCTCATTCCCACTATTTGTAAGATGCAAGAAGATTTTCCTCAGGTGTAAAATCTCTTGCAGAAAGTAACCCAGTTCTTGCGCTTTCACTCTGAAACGTGACCTTGCTGATAGCAGGGGCAGCTCTCCGACACAGTTTCAGTCCCTAGAAGGAAGTGTATCACAGTCACGGATGGGGCTGGAAGAGATCCGAAGAGCTCATCTAGTCCATCATCCTGAGGTGATCTAAATGGTTCATCAGTTACAGTCAGTCTGGGACATATCACTCTCATGTTAACGCTGACTTCCTGGCAAGGCAGCTTTGTGCCATTTGCGTAACATATTAACAGATTTTTCTGCCTCTCAATGAATGAAGCACTTGTATCTCAACCCTTTTAAAACATAATCTCTGCAATGATTTTTCTCCATCAAATATTCAAGATGGCATGGAAAACACAATTTTACATAATAACACAACATGAATGACCAAGAGTATATTTTTAAGTCCTATATCCCACTTTTAAGCCCTCAGAGCACATTGATCTAGTTAAGCTTCTGCTTCCAGCCATACTGCAGAGTTACAGCACCATGACTGGTGCTTTTACAACCTTCCTACCTTAACACTTGGGCGCAATTCTCCCTGAGCCAATTAAGGGATTACCCAGGAGGTTGGCATTGTTTTGAAATTAGTGCATCTCCAAGAGCTATCACTGCAAATAGAAGACAAAAAGCAGCATGCTGGGATCCTGCTGTGTTCCACGCAGGATTTCCCTAAACTGAGCTCCCTATTGTGCTTCATTTGAATGGAGAACTAGATTAATTGTTTTGTTTTGTTTTTAAACAGAGCAAGCTTAAAGCAAAGACAAAACAGCAACAAGGTTTATAGCAACTCTCCTCTTGCCCATAGCAACCTCATAGTGGGTCTGTGCTCCCAGCCTTAGGTTCAGTTAGCCAGATGACTCTCAGATGGCATGAATTGCTCCATCCTGGCAGGCTCCTCCTGCCAGCAGTAAGGCCAGGCTGGCTGCTCCCCACTCACGGCTGCCATCTCCTCTCCATTGAATCCCATCACCTCCCAGACTTCTTGATGCTTACAAGCAGGACACTTTTACGGAAATTAGAGGAGATACAAACAACGTCAGTCACACAGAGCATCAAGACTCCAGAACAAGAATGCAATCTCATTAGTGGTACGCACCAGAGCTTGGATCAAAAGCACAAAAGCTCACTCATTCATCTGCTTGGTTCCCCTAGATGATATCTGCAGTTTCATACGAAGGCCTGTTTATACACTGAAAGCATGATATTTGTTGATATTCATTACCCTTCACACAGGTAGAAAGTGATCACAGAAACAACTGAACAAGACAGTGCTTCACAGTGCTCAGAAACAGCAGATGCCACTTTGACAGAAGCATCCACAAGTCCATTTTTGTTCACTAATAGCTGTGTTCATTACAGCCATGCACAGGCCAGAAATGAGAGCAAACACTGTGGAGCTAAACATCAGAGTTGCTGCCAGCAAGCACTGGAAGGAAGGGTGGGCCCATCCATGGTGCACAACTGAACTGAAACCAAGCCAAAATGGAGGCTGCAAGTTTGGCAGACTCCACAAAACTTTCATAAATCTTACGGAGTTGTCTTCTCATAAAATGCTGTCAAGGTGAAATATTTTGGGAAAACAGCTTCTCCTTGAACATAAATAATAGAAGTCAGGCATTTAGGTATGTCAAGATGAAGCCAAACACTTGGCCTTACTCCCAGCTCTGTTTCTTTCCAAGACACTGGTGAGTCCCACCAATGCTGTCAATACAGAGCATCCCTGTATATCCCAGCTCTAACTTTTTCATGTGTTCAGAAGCAAACTAGGCCAAAAAAAGAAAAAAGAAAAAGAAAAACCTTGACTGAGTTTCTTTTAGAATTTTATCTGCCTCATTTATTTAAAAGAAAAAGAAACTACAAGAAAACTAACACAAGTTTTCTCTACCTTTCACTCTCGTTGACAACTAGGACTGTTTCTTGAGACAAAAACCCACTGATCCAAGCCCCGTTCTGGCTTCCCATCACTGCTCAGCAGTAGGGCTGCTTTCTTTCTTCATTTATATCAGAGAAGCCCCACTAAAAATGACAAATTTGCCACACTGCAAGGGAGGAAAAGCTCCTGCTTGCATAATCCTTATTACTAAGATGAGTCATTTAAAAAGTTGCTTTCAAGAGGGTAAATGAAACAGAACAAAATACAGCAGAGAAATTACTGTAGCGTAAAACAAACTCTCCCTGGTGCCTTTCATTTGAGAGGAATGACATTTCTGAACAAAGCCACTTCTTTCCCTGATTACAAGACATATTTCTCAACGTGACTCATACTCAGGGAGGAAAACTTGTTCTAGAAATCTCAGGCATTATGGTCTGCAGCCCAGCGTTCCCTAAAGGATTGAGTCTGAAATTCATGCCAAAACATACCTCTGAGGACCCTCTCTATTGATGGTATATCATTGTCATCCCCTGAAGATCCACTTCTTCCATTTTTTTATCGCATTTGGGAATCCCATTTGCTTGGTGATGTTAGACACCTGAGACACAGACCTGACAGCCCCACCCTTCAGTGGTTCTATTCCTATTACCAATGAAAGCTACTGGGGGGGAGGGGGAGGAAAAGACAGACATGAGAGTAAACCTATTTTAAAATTATTACAGGAAGTAACACTGATTTCTCACACATCTAGTAAATTGCTCAAAAAAATTACTTTTTCAGCTCGAGAGACAGCAATAACCATGTTCTTCAATATCCTCCTCTTGCTCCACTTTAAGGCAACAGTGAAACTTCTGTCAGCTCCAGCAAAATCAGAGCAAGGCCAATGCTGAGAGCACCCAAGGCCCAGCAAGTGCTGTGTGCTTACACCTTGAGGCTGTCCTCCTTGTGTGTATGCAGAGTTGCACTACAACATATGCATTCTCACTTTAAACACTTGCTGTCATTCTACTCTATTCATTTAAATTGGCTGAAGTATACACATAAGATAACTTACTTTCAAGCAAGCTGTTCTGTCCCAATAAAGTGTGAGAGGCTTGAACTCCCAGCTTCATGCAAATACGCTGGGACCTGAGGATTACTACCTGCTTACCGTGCTGTTCCATAGAAACTGAAATTGCAGATGTTTGCACAGAGCCTAAAATCCATCTTGAGCCCTACATCAGCAAAATACTGCACTCAATACAGTAATTTATAAAACTACAAATAGAATGTATGTTATAAATGATGGAAACGTGTATGCTATGCTCTGCTTTCTGAAAACGCTCTGTGGTTTCGTAGGGCAGCACCAGGAGAACAGTAACAGGCAAGACACAGCTTCACACAGTTCAAAGTTTTGTTTGGTTGCAATCAGGAAAACATAAAGCAATGCATTAAGGTTTGGCCCAGAAAGAATATCACTTCAGATGCAACAGCTGTTTGCACTGCTCAAAATTTGCGATTCTTTTAAATGAAGCGTAACAGCAGTAATTATGTTTCTTTGAGTGAGCTAAGAGGCGAATGGCGTGTGAATCAGTAACAATGTGGCTTGTACATCATATCTCTTTGTATGATCCATGGGAAATCCAATTGCATAATCACATTATTCACAGCCTGCTGAGAGAGCAGAAAAAAGGGATCTTTTTAAAGTGTGCACCTACCCCTGTCTGCGAAGGGCAGCTGCCCAAAAGGGGGATCTGGCCAGCCATCAGTCTAAGCAACCACTAAGAAAGGTGTCATAAGCCCTGCAATTACCAGCACTCCAAATGAGAACTTCATTTCTATAAATATCGTTATTTAGAAATTTCTGGAGAGGTTCTGAGTCTGTAGCTGCTATTAAGCTGTTACTGCCAGTGTTACTAATATGTCAGCTACCTTCAGAAATCTTTTTGCCCGGAATGAATTAGGACACTCAGACACAGGTGCTTTAATGTGATTATAAATCCCTCATTTAGACACCTGAGGAAGCAGCAGGAATGGAAGAAAATTTGCAAGCCTAAATTCTGAAACAGTCATTAAACTGTGCTGCTGAGAATAGACTGCACTGGATGAAATTTAATGCTGGTGCCCAAAGAGTGTATGGTTCCAACAGTTTATCTTCCACCATCACTGAAGCACACATTCGTAACATCTACTGATTTCTGCTGTATCATTCATAAATCTCCTTCTAGGCCAGCCTGGGAATGAGACAGAAATGCCACACTTGGGGACAAACCTGGATGGCAGTGCACATTTTGTTGGTTTGTTTTTGTTTTTGTTTTTTGAGAAAAGAGAGGGGAAAAAAGGGATTTTCACTCATTGCCCCCCAGAAAAAGTGTCTGGTCCTGACCAACACAACCCTATCTTGCTGGCTGGACCATATCCCACTCCAGTCCTTGCTGTGTAATAGTCATCTCCCCATAGGATAGTTTGCCTTACTCCAGAAACTTCTAATACAATGCAGCAATAAGGACTATTTCTGCTGACCCTCTTAATTTAATAAGCAGCAAGTTCCTACACATCTCTTATTGATCTGGAGAACACTAAATCCTGGCAGACATATGGCTGAGGCACAAGGGTGTGCAGCTGCAATATAAAAAGTTGGGCTTTTTAAGCTCAAAGAAAGTCTGCATTTCAGCTAGCTGCTTCTCAGAAGAGAAAGACAATATTAAGAGAAAGATAACACCTAAATATCAATGATTTTTGGAATAAATATCATGGCACGCTGCAGTTTTACTGTTTGTTTTCTGTACAAATTGCCCACTTCTAAACAACTAATGGAGCAGTTACTGCCAGATGTACCTACAACTCCAAGAGTTCTGTAGCCACGAGGGATGCTGAGTGCCCTGCCAGGTCATCCCTTCTTTTCCCCAGAGAACTTCTCCAGTCCTGCAGCTGGATTTTCAGAGGTTATCTGCAGTACAAGGCTTTTTGCTGCACTCTGCAACCTGCTGTTCCCTCACTGTGTCAGAACCCAAAACTAAGCCTGAAAAATTCATGGCAAATTATTTCCTTTCTTCATCATAGAGTAGAGTATTCCCAGAGAAGCTGCTGAACCACACAGACAAGTAAGTGTCTCCTTGAGGCATAAACAAATGGGTTACAGGTCTCCATGTTTATGAAACGGGAGAAATTTATCGCCTCACACATCCTCTTCTGCCATGGGATTATCACTTCAATAGTTGACCTGTTTGGAAGTAATACTGCAGTTTGCTGCGGCTAAAAGTAGTTACTTTTATCAACAGAGTGGATTAGAGGTACACGATACGAAAGCAGGATAAGAGCCAAACCTTACACTGTGACATTAACTAGGTTTTATTAGTAGCCCTGAAGGAAAAAGAAAATGGAAAATTTAAAATAAATACTGAAACACCTACAAATGTTAAAGAATGGGTGAACACTTAAAAGCAGAAGAAAGGAATTAGATATGTATTTTTTTTTTTAAGACATCAAATTAATTTCTATATTTTAATACATTAGTTTTTCCATATTCGTTACTCACAAGGAAGGATCTGAACTGCTTCCCTATTAAGCATATTGTAAATTAGAACAGACCCAGGATTCTGGTGTCAGGAGCCTGGCTAAGAGATGATGAAAGAAACAGAGATTTTCCCTTGAGGTCATATCAAGAATCAAAACCAAGAAACTGTTTCCTACACAGGGACCCATTTCAAGATAAACTACACTGTGAACTAATGCAGGTTCAGTGAGCATTTATCTATTGATAACCATGCCAAGACACCACTACTCTTTGCTCTCCCAGGATACAACCCCACATAACTGCTGTTAATAAGGATGCATGGGGAACCAGGAGGCACATAGAAACCAAATGTTTCTTTGCTAATGGTACTGACATGAAGACTCTAGGAGGAATACATAACAGGCAGGATCTTGCAACATGCAGCGTTTTTCATTGCTGTCCACTGAGGCTACAAAATGAAGTAGAAACAAATATACCAAATACAACCTAAAGTAATTTATTTTTAAACCACAGACTGTATTCAAGACGACAGCAGCTTTCTTATGACAATAGATTTCATCCTCGTAACTAGTGCACTATAATATTCAAAGCAATCTGGGTCAGAAAGTCCAGAAGTTCATATAGAAAATTGAAATCTAATCAAATTCTGAATGAAGAACCATATACAGAATCATTTGGCTTGTTGAAATGTATGCATTTCTTAGGAACACACATCTCAGCAGAAGAACGTCTGCAAAAAAAAAGGAGTTTTGAGCTGCAAAAGAAGAGTGATACATAGCATAATACTCATCTGTGGACATTCTCATCCTTTCCAGAATAACGTGAAATGCTATTTTCCCCAAAATATTCAACCAAAGAGAAAACAAGAAATTCTTCTTGTCTAGCCTCAGAGGAAGCTTGCTGTTTGGATCAACACCCAGCCTGCAGGTACCAGATGGGTGGGAGGTGACCTCCTAGCATAGAAGCATGGGTTGTATCAAGGGACTTTCTGCTAAGGGCTCAGATGATGCGTTCAGTCTCCTCACAACTACCTACTTTAAGAGACCATTTGCTCCTGGCCAGCATAGGAAAAGAGATGCAAAGAGTCTGTGTTAGTGAGTCCACATCTGATTATGCATTTCGTTATCAAGCGTGCACCTTCAGGCCCAGAGCAAGAATGCAGCATCTCTACCATGTATGAAGTCTTCTGTGGCTTTGTCAGAGGCAAGACTTCCCAAGAATCCTTACAAAGGAAGACTCATTAGAGGTGTTTTTGTGCCTGCTTCTGAAAATGCTGCTTTAACTCCTTGAAGAAGTCTTGTGAAAGGCTATTTTGTCTTCTAATTATTTGGCGTCCAAGACAGCTGTTTGTGATAAAAGACGAAGATCTACAAGGCAACAGGACTAAAGTCTTCTCATGCAAAAGGAGAAACAGATTCTGTGTGCAAAAGAAACTCTTTACTCAACTTTGGTTAATTCTCAGCTCCATTTAAGGCCAGAAAATTAAGACATTAATTCACAAAGACCTTCCTTGCACCAAAGCAAAAAGCACCTGGCTAGCACAAACTTGACAGTCCCTGTATAACTCCAAGTCCTCAAGCTCCCAATTGTTCCTGGCAACTACCAGAGTCAGGACATGAGATCAGAAGGATTTTTAGTCTAAGAAAACACAACTTTCCTTTCTGTATTCCAAGCAAAGGACATTGACATACATAGGATTTGACTGCAAGTGCACAAAAGACGGCATTGCTCAAGGCATAAAACTAATGCTGATATAACTCACTCGTGTGTATGTGTGTTGCAAATTCCATGCTGTACCAATCCCCTTGTGTTGTAAATTTTTACAGCCCATGGCTACAGAGCAGCACAAGCTACAGCAGCATTCCATTTTTCAAGTTATCAAAAACCCAGCTCAGCTAACAGGTCATTTGTATGGGGACCTAAACACGACGAGGCTACTTGCTCAGGGCTAGAAACCAGTGGGAAAGATAACATTTTAAATTATTTAAATCAATGCCAAGGAAGGCTTAGAAGCACCTGACAAAGAGTTACAAACAGCACATGTCCAGCTTGAATTCAGACATACTAAGTAAAACTGCTATGAAATAGAACAAAACGCAGCACAAGGGAAAGCTGCAAACATGAGTAGTTGAAAATAGCAATGAACAGGAACTTTTACAGGCTGAGTTTAGCAAAAACAAGCATGCCTGCCCAATACAGATTTAAGATAAATTTGTTCTGACATAGGACTCATCATACACTGCCTTTATTTTCACATTTAGGTTTCCACCTACAAATCACCCAAGACTTCCTTTGATGCTGGGACCCGAATCTCAGCTGTGATTAGATAAAATCACTTCCTTACAGACTGCTCTTTGCTTACCTACGCTACACTGCTTTTCACCTGCTCACTGTGCCATGCCTAGAATTCCTAAACAAGTTCTTTCTAAAACCTCAGTGTTAGTCTGATATCCCAGAGAACGATGGTTCCTTCCAATTTCTGTGTTCCCAGCTCATGTTTTCTTCAGCACAAGCACTGCGTCACCTATGGATGAGTGTTGAAAAAATGCTTCCCTTATTCTCAGAGTATACAGCCTCTACAGAGATACAGCTGAAGTCATGGAATCATAGAAATGTTTGAGTTGGAAGGGACCACTAAAGGCCATCTAGTCCAACACCCCTGCAATGAACAGGGACATCTACAGTTAGATAAAGTTGCTTAGAGTCTCATCCAGCCTGACCTTGTATCCCCCATCCTTTTTCTTGGTTATCAGCCAAAAAACAATTGGGTTAAAAAATAAATAAAAAAGAAAGAATTATCCTTTGAAAACATATCAAGAATTCCCCTAAAAACATAGTATTCTTACTTCATCAGGGATTCAACAGTATAATTCCTCCCATTGTTGATATCTCCAGTTCATCTACAATAAGATAAATGGTACTGCAACTTCCATGGAGTGCTAGGAGTCTGCCACTGGTTAAAGACAGCCTTTTTAAAGCCCCATAGACAGCTGACTGTCTGCAGAGATCAAACTCTTGCCCATACCAGCTCCACCTCAGTAGAGTGCTGCTGCATTTACTCAGATTTGTAGAATATCTCCAGCTAGAGAAAAACTGAGAACTGATTCTGATTTTAGTTTTACTCAATGTACTTTATAGAGAAAAATTGCACTGCGTGTACACAATGCTCAGTTATTGAAGTAGGAAGCTGGTTGACCAGACAAGGAAAAATATATTTAAACTGGAGAAAAACAATTGGTGGGAAGAGAAATAAGCAAAGTATCTTGCCTTTTTTAAGCCCATGCGCATCCTTTCTTGAGTTTAATCACAAGCTTTCCGTGTGAACTTGATGGTCATCACACCACGCACACAGCCACTTGGGATGGAAAACTAGCCAACAAAGAGCTCCTTTAAACACTCCAGTGAAGAAGTGATAAAGAAAAGTGACAGACCCTGAAATCAATTACTTTGCAGAATGTAGCAAAGCACAAAACTGCTCTTTGGTGGAAAAAAATCTCAACATTACACTGCATAATAGCATTTTCAACTGAAGATAGTATTGTGTTCTGTTTTCATTATTAACACCTGATAGGTATTTAAGGCATTTGAAAAAGTTGGGAGCACCTTAAATAGAACGGTATTGTGGTACTTGGTGTTATAACCCAACGCTGAAACTCAGGCAACAAAAAAGAGGCATATTCTGTCAGAGATACCAGAACCAATTACTAGTCTTCCTATCTGTATTGTGACAAAGCAGGAAATAAGTTGCCCTTTATCTGTGTTTATTGCTATTGTTTATAAATATCTGAACACTTAATGTTGAAAATAAATCCTTTCAACACCAGCAGGCAGCTTGCCCAAAATATAAGGAAAAGCCCAAATAGAGTAGAAACTTATCTATCTGCAAGAGATCATCAGTGTTTCGTACATTTTCATTCCTTTCTTCATTATCATATCTTCCTTTCGCCTTTGTTCACCGTACAACAAATCTGTATGCTAAGCATAGTTGTTCAAGCAGCACAGATGCAGGGATTACTTGTGCCAGGAAAATAAATGTTGAAGTTAAACTCACAATAAAAATGACGCTACACTTTTTAAGCAGCTATTTTTGTGCCAGTTAACTCTAAGTCCAAGCTACCCTAATGCCCTTACCAAATTGATTTCAGCATACCCAGGTTTCAGTACAGTGTCCCTGCTCACCAGGATTTGAGGTGATGCTGCTGAGGTCCGTAGAAAAGAAATCCAAGACTGTTACAAAACAGAAGCTTCTTCAGACTTGGAAAAGTTTACCAAACAGTCAACAAGCCAAAAGCATTTGGATGTGTGGGGAAGGCTGGAGGACAGTGGAGAAGAGGAAAGGAGAGAGAGTTTTTCTTTGCATTCTTCCCAAAGCATCCACTTGTGACCATTACTGCAGAAAGGAACTAAAACTGGACTGAATTTGGTCAGTTGTGTCACACTCACATGTGCCTATCATGGAAGCCACCATAGGTTTGGGAGAGCGAGGCTCAATTTCACATACTACTGAAGTACTTTTACTTATACATTAGAAGGGGAAAAAAATAAAGCAAAGAGCCACAGACTAAGAAGTAGAAGTTGTGCTACATTTTCATTTAATAGCTTTACCTGACTTAATTAAGAGAGTTGGCTGCGATCCTACTACAGAGATCAACACAAGAATGTTACGTCTGTAGTTCAAATACACTAGCAGAAATTCATACTTTTGAAATTCCTGTGCAAAATATATCTTGCATTGTCTGTGGTTGAAATATGCACCGTATATGGATGCATACTGGAGCAACAAGTGCAAGCAGAACTATCAACTAGATGTTGAGCACAAGCTGTATTACTGCACAGTTCTCCACTGCAGTGTTTCAAAGAGATCGCTGCTGCTGAGCCAGAGGTTAAACCTTTAATAGCTGTTACATTAACAAACACTTAGTAAGCCTAAATACCTTTGGGACTACTAACGAGTGATTTCAGCAACCTCCTGGAAAGTCCATATGGGTTTGATATGCAAGTTGCACTCCTGCAAAGTGGCTTGGCTTCACTATTTGGTCTAGACAGCACTGAGATGATCAAAGAAAGGCTCACTGATCACCTCTCCAGACCGTCCATATTTGATTAATTCATATTTTATGTTCATTGATCTCTCTCCTGACTGCTTGTGAAAGGACACAATATATGATCCAAGAGAGACATGTGGTATTCCTACTGCATGCTGCAGGCATTTCGTTCTGGTGCAATTCAGACATCAGTAGGGAGCTCAAATGTCCTCACGCTTGTAAAGATGATGAATTCAACACATTTATACTGAAGAAAAATAGCTAAAAGCTACTGAAACCTATACTGAATTGGGGTGCTCTCACATCACATCACAGGAAACTTATGGTTAAGATGTTTATGATTATACTGCTGCTTAAAACCAAACAACGTAACGTTTAAAACAAATATATAAGTATTCACAAAATGGGAAATCAACAACCTCATTGCTTCTAATGCGGGACATAAGATATGCCCCCCATTGAAATCAGCTAGAAATCCAATAACCAAAAAACTGTCAGCCCCAAAGCTAGTCACATTAGGATGGGTGTTAATGCCTTTCAGAATTCCATCCATTATTGTATGAATTCAAGTTGTGCATAGGGAAAAAAAGGAACACAAGGATGCTCCCATTTTGGCTTATAATCCTCAATCCTAGGGAGACTCCTGCAGAAAGAAGGGTTAACATATCTTATACCCTAGTAAATATTTTCCTGCTTCAAGTAATTCCTTATTACCTCACAAAATCTTGCCTGAATCCTGCAAATGCAAATTTGGACTGTTTTCTGTTGGATAAGAGAAATTGCCCAAAAGCTGCATCCAGTTTATTCGCTTTCTCCTTTCCTTCAAGTGCATCAACATGAAAGCTAAGTACAATCTTTAGACAGCTCTGGGGTAAAAGCATTAGGAGGGTAAAATATCCATGGACCTCCCACAGTGGAAAATATTTGCCTCAGCCTTTCCTACTACAGAAATGCTCCAGGCCTCTCATCATAGCTGTGGCATTCCATTGGACTCTCTCTAGATGTTTCTTGTTCTTCCTGAACAGAGGGGCCCAGAATTGCACACAGTGCTCCAGCTGTGGCCTCACCAGGGCAGAGTAGACTGGGGAGATAATAAGATTTGAGTGTTTATTGTTTGTTTCAAACTCAATGCATGACAGCTTTTTTGTCATTAAAAGTTACTCTAACTCCCTATTTATTTTCTGGATAAATCAAGTGACATCACTGTTCAATTTTAGGTGGGAGAATTTGATACTCTGTGTTAAAACCAAGGCTATGCATACGTTGAAGTATGAGAAATACTGAGTTAAACCCAAATGAGAACTTCATGTTGGTGTTTGACAGGCATTAAGCAAATAGTAGTGCATATCATGCACAGACAGAGTAGGTATTCTTCAACGGCAATTGTTAGTTCCCTTCCTTGCTCCAGCCCAGCTATACAGAACAGCAGGGAAATTGTGGAAAGCCACCAACACTTCCCAGGGTTGATTTTTTGTGATCCAGCCATCCAACCACATTAAAATAATGGCTCAGCTTGAAAGCTCATTTTTACCCAGGCCTCCAAGCAGCCATCAGATAGTGAGGTCTTGCATTCAAACACTAATGACATCAGTTCATAACATATGAATTGCAGCCCCAGCGAGCCCCTGCAGTCAGAAATGCAAGTCTGTCTAAGCGCCTGCGCTGCTCATCCCCTGCTTTCATCGCCTTGGTAAGGAACACCTCAAGACATTGCATCAAGCAAAAATCAAGAGTATGAGTTCTCACTAAAATGAATTTTGCTGAAATATCTTCCTAAACTTTAGACAGTCTTAGTGGAGAACGTTGTTGCTTTATCTTTTTTTTTCCCCATATTTCTTGGTTTGTGTTTGCTGTTTCATTGTTTCTTTTGGTTTGTCTGGAGGTGTTTGTTTTTTTTTTAACGTTCAGAAGCATTTGAAATTTCAGAAGTTAACTGAACACAAGGGTTACCTAAATATTTCATTCCATAAACTTCTTTTGAGATATATAGGTGATGTGCTCCAGGAGACATTTGTTAAGAGTTACGCACATTGGTTTTCAGAGACATTTCAGACTATCAAATGTACTTCTAATATTTCTTCTACCTGTTGAAGTCAATTCATATTCAAATATCAAGTATATATATTATGCAGGAAAAATAGGAGAGTATAATTACTGTTAACACAGCATGTAAAATCAAGCTCGTAACTGATCTACTTCTGTATGAGGGGTTCTTATAGAGTCTGTGACCTTTCAGCTCATGTCTCAGTGACTCCAAAACAAATGGAATTCAATGAGTACAATAAAATCTTTCATCCTTCGTGTATAGCTGGAACTAATTCAGGAGTGCTGCCATATCGGGGAGCTGAGCACAAGGGCAGATATACAGCTGCACTAAAAAAACAGAAATCAAATCTTCTCAAGGCAGTGGCACCAAGTGTCTGTGGAATGAGTGAAGAGAAGACATGGAAGGGGAAAAAAAGCATTTTGAACCAACTGGAAAAATACTATGAAGTCCTAGAAGCTAGATCAAAGGATGGGGTTTAGCAGCAGTGTCCTGCATAGGGTTCCTCAGAGAATTTAATTGCCCCTCCTCTAAAAAAAAATGAAAATTATCTCTTATATCTTTCAATCATGGTTTGCATAGAATAAATACATTTCTATAAATAGGTGCTAAAAGAGTGCACTGCTTCAGCTCTAATCAATATACTGACTGACGAGTAAATTGCAAATAGAATACTTTTTAAGAACCTGGAAAGACACATAATACCCCAATTGTACAATAATGGCTCCACAGAAGTTAGAGAATAAAGATCAATAACAGTAATAGTTCATCAGTGAGAAAATAAGCAACAAATCTGCTGAGTAGTTGGGTAGTTACACTGCATGTCAGGCATCAAGGGCTCCTTCTGGAAGACATTTACGCACGTTACTATGTCTTCAGGTCCTCCATATCCTGAACTGAGGAACCAGGGAGCCCCTAGATCCCCTTTATTTGCCCTTTCTGTGTTTTCCAGAAACAAACATCCTGGAAAATAGCAACGATGCTGTTTATTAGGCGAGAGTTGTCACAGAATGAAGTAAAAACCAGCTTTGTATCTCCACGGTCTGCCATCAAGCACAAGCAGTGATTTCAGACTCAAAACTGATATTCATCCTACTAATACGCTTCCCCCCCCCCCCCCCCCCCCCATCAGATTTCAAGGAGAATAAAGAATATAAGAGTTAACAGCACATAGTGTTTTATTAATGGCTTTTCCAAGGAGAACAGGTTTTCTTCGGTGTACAAAGCCAGCAATAAACTTCCAATGCTGTAATGTCTTTAACTGCTGTTTTACACAGTTTATGCCCAGTCCTTATCATACAAAAGCAGAAGTCGTGGGCTGTGAAGGACCTCATTCAGCATTACTGGCACATTAATTGAAAAGAGGCAATGATGGTTTGGAAAGACTTGTCTGTAGGAATCATTTCAAAAGCCACTTGTTTCAGATTAGACTCAAAAGACGTGTAATAAACAACCTGACTGTTTAATAATCACAAAAACAAAGAATGATATTCAAGCCTGCCATTGTCTGCTTACTTTGCGCTCCCTCTATTTGGTCACAAATAGAGAAGGGAAGGGAAAGGATAGAATAGGAATTAAGCAAGCTTTAAGCCTTCTGTCATACCCTGCTTCTGCACTGGTCAAAATCCACAACAGCCCTTGCAAGATCAGCAATGTGCATGTAACAAATATTAATGCCAAATGCTTTCAGATAGATTTAATATTGTTCTGGGTGGATAAGAGCTTCCATTTGCATAATGTTTTCTTTATTTAGCCTTGGAGCAAAGAATGCAATCATAAGCAAGGTGGTGATTGGGATCAAAATGCATTTGAACCTTTTGACATTTAATCAGAAATAATAAAGGTCTCGTTACCATTTAACATGTTTTGTGACAATCAAAATACGTCACACTAACTACTGTACTAAATGAGTACAATCATTAAAATGCGGTGGAAGTCCCACCCCTCTTACTTTCATCCCCTAATCTGAAAACAACCAATTAGGAATAGTACAGAGAGGAAAGTGCTTATGGTATTTTTATTAAATCTAATTTAAAATTAGATTTGGTCTCAGTATTCACATGTAGTTTTCATGCTCTTTCAACCCTTAATTGGTGGCTTCCTGAAAGACTTCATCCGATTCAGATTTCTGGCTTTTAGGTATATTTTTTTAAAAAAGCTAACGTAAATGTGCACCCCAGCTGAGCCCCAGATTATCTGCTGCTTTATCAGCCTCTGCCCTCAGTATGTTCAGGGACTCAGACCTGCACTCAAGGCAGCCCACTAGAGAGCTGTTACATACTGTAGCTAAAATTACACTTGCATGCAACTTTTCTCCACTCACGTTAATGAATGCAGGTCACAACCTCTCTATTCATTTTATTCAAGTCTCAAATTGACTAATAGCTTTTAAAATACTAAAGAGCAATATCCAGTAATGCACAACAAAAAGGAAGCACCATCAGAGCACCCTGCTACCGCGCACTATTTCATCTCCTAAGCTTCTTGTTGATACTGAATCAGTATGAACGCAACAACTAAGCCTTGGGGCTTGTCTACATACCCCAAGAAGATATTTATTCTTACTAGTGTGCAGATTAATCACCACATGCACCATCTGAACTCTTATTTATGCTAGAAAGAAATAATAGCATCCAAACACTGCAAGTTATTTTGGCTAGTAGTTTGTTTGGCACACAGCAACGATTTAGGAAATTTAGCAATCTCTGTGGTTGCCACTCCAATAAAAGTGTATGTTGGTGTACCTGGCATCAGCATACATTTAAGACAAAACATGCTGTTCTCCTCAAGGTAAAACAATGACAGAAAGACCAAAGGTTAAAACTGAATCATATCATGAGGTCTTGTCAAGAAGCACCTCCTTGTACATTGCCACTGCACAAAACATTACAGGGCTATTAAACATGAAGTTCTCCCTAATACCACAGGGATACAGCAAGTAGTGAAATCGATGCAGGGAGCAACCGAGGCTCCCCTTGCCTAGGAGAGGCCGCTGGTTTTACATGGCTATTTTAGGTAATTCAGTCTTTTTATGCAGTCTGAAGGATTTCTGGCAGTCACCAACCTACTCAGCCCTTTCTTCTCTACATTTCCCCTAAAAAAGGCCAGCAATGAAGTACAACCCTCCTGGCAATGCCACTTACCACCATGGCAGCAGCTGGGCTGCCTCAGCCCCAATACCCAACATCTCCATCTCAGTCTCTACCACTCCCCCACATCACAAAATTGGATCCCTATCTGTTCAGAAGAGACCAACCCAAAAGCCCTGTGATTGGCTTCCTTTCTGACATGGGACAGCCACCCAGCCTATCAGCTCCTCGTTTCTTCTACAGAGGATGAGACAGGGAGACAGAAGGCTTACGCAATCCAAAACAACAATAAATTAGAAACAGGAATAGCATGGCCATAGTTCGCATCCCTTCTTTGAAAACTAAGCTGGCATAGACCAAGTTCGAAGTGCTACCTTTTATCAGAATGTGTTCTTTTGAACTGAAACTGACAAGAGAGCAGAGAAAGGACCCATGGGATACACTGACCACATGTTTACAGCAATGTTTCCAAGTTCTTCTTTGCAGTTTTGGGGTTTTAGTTGTCTTTCTGCTGAAACAGTTGCTTATTTAGACAAGCACTTAGTAGGGACCTTTAAGGTAACTCATTTGTGGCGTCAAGATACAGCTGAAGCAGGAAAGCTGCACAGTCAGCACACAGCCAGCATCTCCATCTTGATGGCAGCGACCTGTCCTGCATCCTGCCAGCTTAAGGGGTTGAGTACCATTTGCTGTATTTTCATCTTCCAAAACTCCACTATCACCATACCTGTCTACTGATGCTGTAACAATTTCCACCACTAATGTGCAGGGATCTGATCCTTTGATTACTCCTTTCACTTACTGTCATTAAGCCAAACTCTTGATTCTGTCTTTTTGCTAGCTTTGCAAAAAAAACATCTCCAGACTTCAAGTCCCCATCAATCCAACTTTGACAATGCATACCTTAGTTTCAGTCTTTTATTTCATTTTTAACTCTATAATTCCCAGATCTGTATTGTTTCTGAGATTGTGCGTGTTGCAACAGGACTCACAGACTTTCAAGCTCAGCCTTCACCTCCGAGCCTTCCTCCACAAATCCTTCCAGGCTTCTCCATTTAATTCTCAGCCCCACTTGTCCTACTAGCATCACTCCAGCCCTTGTGTGCTCCTGAAGCTATACCTAATTTTTAACAATAGGCAATTCATATTATCAGGACATCTGGAAATATTTGATTTTCACCTGACTGTAACCTATTACTCTCATCTTCCCCTCCAGAAGCCTACTTCTCAAAATGCTGGTCATGGAGAGCTGAGCACATCAAGATGAAAACAAGACATTTCCTCCCTGGTTATACAGTTACATGCTCAGCAAATACTGCCTCCAGTGCCACCAGTGAAAAATGCTCAGACCTGCACCCACAGCACCAGCACAGAGGTCAGTATCCCACAGATGAGGTACAAGAGGCTTCTGGGGGGGGGTGCCTCATTCTACTCTTACCTTTAGGGTATGGGTGACATGGGGATTTTGTCCATGTGTGGTCAAGCAGAACCAAGCCTAAACTAACCTGTTCCATAAATAAGTACCAGGGGAAAGGACTCCACCCACACTTCCCATACACATTAGCGGTCTTTGGATCAGGTCTGCAGAGATTGCTTTTTGCCTATATATGTGAACAGCCAAGAAAATAAGCTGGGCTGCAATCTAGGTAAAAGTGCTTCTCAGCAACATTAGAACAATTGGATTGCTAGAAAATCCTGCATTATGCAGAAAAACTTGAAGTTTAGAAATACACTCAACAACCACCAAAATGCATTAACAGTTTATGCAGTTTCATCTGTCTTAATGCTGAGCTTAATGAATCATCAGCTTTTTCCACTTCACATATATTCCATGATGCCATTCACATTTTCCTTCTTTCTAAAGCTAGAAACAACGATCTCGCTCATTAGACATAATTTAAGAAACCGCTGAGAGGCAATAGGATTTTCTGACATGCTAGAAGAGCTTAAAACTCCAAATTCAACACCCAAACCAGATCAGCACCTGCCCCAGGATGGTCTGCAGCCTCACTGCAAGGAACAAGGCAGGTACCAGCAGACCTCCTAAACTGGGCATGAGGTTGGAAAGAGTGGCAACAAACCACTTTCTGCAATCGTTCTTATTTCCAAGATGAGAACAGCAGAACTGCAGGCTCAAAGCAGACAGTGCCATACCCATATCAGTGCAAAGATCCAGAGAGATCAGTCACTTTACCATCATCAGGAGATCACTGAATTGGAAAAGGAGCTCAATCTCAAAGAAGAAAAAAATTCACAGGATACAGCAAGGGTCAGCCTGCCGAGGAGCTGATGTGTATTTACTGCTTCAGTGGGCTGAGTAAAATGTACTGGAGCTGACCAAGGAAGTAATTCCTGAAAAATGTATTTTTGAGCAAATCACATTTCTTTGGGCATTAACTTTTTTCTTTTCATCTGACTAAACAATTTGAAAGTGTAAGCTTAGCACGAACAAACAACCTTGGGACTGCAGCTTAAGGTGCTGTGCTTCTATGTACAGTCCTTACTTCAGGCTCGAGAAGATAGTTTATTAGAACAGATTTGGAAATAACATAAACTTGCACTCAGTCTCCATCAAATGCTTTAAGTAGCTGCACAGACATGACAGAGGCATCCTACAGCTCCCTTCCAAATAAAAACATGTTGATATGAACCACAGCTAGTCATGCTGGATCCCAGCGCAACATACCAACACAGAGACTAAGTTCAGCACTTCACTTTTCAGGAGACGCTCCAAATTTTTATTCCTCATCTCATGAATAATAACCATAGAATGGCCCGGGTTGGAAAGGACTGTAAAGATCATCCAGTCCCACTCCTCCTGCCATGGGCTGGTTGCCTCCCCCAGCGCAGACTGCCCAGGGCCTCATCCATGGCCTCAGGCATCTCCAGGAATGGGGTACCTACAGCTCTCTGGGCATCCTGTACCATGGCCTCACCACCCTCTAAGTAAAGAATTTCTTCCTAATATCTAATATATCCCCTTTCTCTTTTAGTTTCAAGCCATTCTCCCTTGGCCTGCCACTATCAGATTGTCTAATAAATCAGTTCCCTCCTTCTTGTAAGCTCCCTTCAAGCACTGGAAGGCTGCAATCAGGTCTTCCTGGAGTCTTCTCTTTCCCAAGCTAGATAAGGCCAACTCCCCCAACCTTTCCTCATAGGAGAGGTGTCCCAGTCCAGTCTTTGTGGCCGTGCCTCTCAGACTGCCTCAGCCCAAGTACAACAACCTTGCACTTGGCCTTGTTGCACCTCTTTTAGTTCTTGCACGCTCACTTCTGAAGCCTGTCCAGGATATGCTATATTTTGCCTATGTGCATCTCAGTATATCTTCCCTCTCTGCATACTGTCCCTACTCACACGTCACTGCAATTCTAGTGCTCTGTTCAGAAGACAGAGCAATTATTTTTTCAGCCAAAAAATTATTTTTAACTAGGGATGACATACACTTCTAGCACGCAGGGCCAGACAGACTGAGTGGAAACAGCAGGACCTGAGACATCAATACCACTCACTGCCCTGGGGAGCTCACCAGCAGTGCAGGGTGAAAACTGAGTGCTTTATTGACAGCTTTGGTTCACATACAAGTTCACATAAGGAAAAGCATTTCTGGAGCTGCTCCACACAGATGCAGCTGAGCTCAGGTCCCTCCTAGCATCATTACAGACAAAGCACCTTATTACCACCATAACCTTCTCTGCAGTGAAAATACAATTTCAGCTGGAAGACTGAGCACCAGAGCAAAGCGCTCAGGTTGAGGTGGAAGAGAAAGCTAAGCAAGCATGACTGGACCTTGTCACAGATGAGCTCACACAAGCTAAAACAAGTTGGCAAAAATTATATATTTACACAAAATGTCAAAGGTTCATCCCCAACACCTCCTAAAGCTCTGACAGACCCAGAGCAGATGGCTGCCAAGGAAAGGTGGGAGCACAGGGGCATAAGCCCTGCATGGAGCACAGAGATGGAAATGTGGGAGTCATACCCCAAAGGTCACTAAGGACTGAACTCTGCTTATTTGCACATGGAAAATTCAGAATAGGTCAGTATAAAGATACCTAAAAAAAAAAAAAAAACATCAGTAATAGTGTGTTCTATAAAACAATTTTACCCAAACCAATACAGCTAAGTACCTGAAAGACAAACATGTTTAAATAGAAAAAAATATGTAAGAACAGTGCAAAAAAAGCTGTAAATATCTGGAGAGTAACAGAATCAGAGAGAAACAGCATAGATGTATAGAGAATTAATCCTGTCAGGTAGCATGTGATCTCTAACAGTTATCAAACTAAAGGCTGAGGGGAAATATCATTTAGCTACACTGAAGAGTCCTATGAAGCCATGCCTGAAAATTAATTTAGTTGATTCTGAAGCATAGGAATCACAAGCTAAAAGTTACATAGAAAATAGCAGCTAGTGTTATAATACATGAAGAACTCAGGAAATGGAAAAGGTTTAAGCTCTTTTTTCACCTCATCATCTTCATCACCTGGAAGAAAAGCAATGGAACTTGAAACTAAATTAGGGGGAATCACAAGGCTCAGTAAGAGAGAGAAAGAGAGAAAGGGACCTAGAAACAGGAACACTAGGTGAAATAAAGCCATTGCTCCTTCTCTTAAATCAATCTTGAACCTGGCAAAATTCATATTATGTCAGTACAGAGTAGACAATAATATGTTGCAACTTTGAAGTGTTGCACACTTCAGATATGAAGACTAACTAATCAAATGGAAGCTGAGTCTGCAAAGACATTGAAGAGCATCAGGAAGATAACACTATCACGCCACCCCAGTACAGCCAAACTGGGGGCAGTTAATCTTGTCATTTTCAGCATCATTTCAGGATCACAGCAACAACACATGAAGACTTGTGGTATAAGCAATACTGCATAGCTTGCTGTAAGAAACCTTTTAGAGAGCTCCCTTTAGTTTGGCTCTGCTTTGCAAGGTAATCACCACACAGCAGAGACTGCAGCATCCACTAACACTTGACAGTTTTTATTGCTTCTTGGTGTATCAGTATCGTTTTAGGGGCTATCAAATGAAGAAAACAGAGGAAACATTCCAGACTCCGGGGAAAGCTTTGTGATAATGTTATTCGTCAAGCAACGGGACAGTCTTCTGAGTAAAGCTACCGACATCTCAACACTTGTTGTCTGTTCCCACAGTTCCAAATACTGCAAGAAAGGAAAACGCTTTCTCATTTTTCTTGCAGGCTGTTGGCCTAAGTACACTCCAGTGTCCATCTACATCTTTAATGTGCACAGTTCAAGAAGAGGCTCAGTGAGATGCAGGGAGGAGGCAGCTGGGAAGCAACACAGGAAGGAAGGGGACGGGGCGAGAAGGAAAGAATCAACTAAATTCAAGGAAAAAGGAAGAAAACTAAATGACTTGTTTAAAGCCAGATCTCCATCTCCCTAAATCACTGCACTGCTATTCACTGCACCATTGAATTATGTGTTGCTTGGTGCTCAAAATTTACAGACCTTTTCTGCACAAACAATCATGTTTTTGAAGCATTTTTTTAGAGTTGCCTTGAGAATTTATGATGCACTCAGCAGTTTGTCTGCATCTGCTAGATGAAAGCTTGGGGACAAAAAGGGGACTTATCTAAACTCAGTGTCACAAGGCACTCTGCTTTTCCAGGGGGTAAACAGAGTTCCTAATTTATAGCATCATGCTCAAATTTGCAGCAAAGTCCTTAAAGAGACACAAAAGGGGAGACTGGACTGCTGCATTTTTCTTGACTGCAGTGATGCCAAGAGCATCCTTTTCTTCTGTCAAGTGCCTCGGAATAAGGAGAGCTAGAATGGAAATAGAAATTCCATTTGCAGTTATGAAACCAAACTAATTTTAAACAGAAAATGATGCTGCTAGGAGATAAGATGCATTTGAATGTGTTCTGCCTCAGAGTAGAAGGAGAATTAAGTGGTCTTTACCATTACAAAATCTACAGTTACAACCTCCTGTACAGCTGGAAACCCACCCAGCCTGCAGGCACTGTCCTGTAGGCTTTTCTACCTCCAGGTTGTCCCACAGGAACAGATTTTTGCACTGGAAAGGCAGTGAGAGGACTGTATGAACACAATCAACCACATACACCTGCTCCAAGGCAAAGTTCTAACCAGAAAAGAAAAAAATAGTAACTAAAGGGAAAGAAAGGTCCTATCAAACATAAAAGTCAGTTCTTGGCTGAAAGCTGTACGGATGAGATTCCCAGTCAAATATCTTCAAGGTAAAGTGAGAAAGAGACAGCATGATCTTTCCATCTGGCATACTGCTCATTGGATTTCCCAGAATTAAATCCTGTTTGCATCAGAATCATAGCTAGTATACAAAAACAGGACAGTTAGTTTCTAAAATAACCACTGATAGAAAGCCTTCTACAGTGAAGAGAGTTGTGCTGAATCTTAATCACTTACCCACTGAGGGGGGAGGGAGAATCTGCTGAATCATCAAATATCTGTTCTCTTGGAAGCAATTACAGACTCTCATTATGTTGCCTTGCATATTCCTCTTCATTAAACCCAGAAGGAGCTGCCTGAACCTCCTAAAGCAATCCCAGCTCATTCTCCAACCCAACCCCTGTGCTGCTCAGAGTTGCCCCCAAATTAGCAGGGCACAAGGCTGGCTCACAAGCAGCATGCTGGGTCATGTGCAGAGCTACGTCTTCTCTTCCAGTCCCACAGGCTGGGTATATGGCTATGCTCACATCAGCTCATTCATTCCTCATTTCACATTTAGCCCTAATATAAGTAGTATAGTATAAGTATAGTATTATACCCAATTTACCAAATAACTCTTACCAAATAACTCAGACTGCACTGAACCAATGGTCTGATCTCTCATTAATTATCACTCCAATCTTCCCCCAGATTAGGAGTTTACAGATGGCAATTATTTGCACCATCTGAAAATTTCTATTGCACATGATCCTACCGGCTTTTTTTCTTCCTCAAACCACCAATTCAACCACAAAATAGCACAAAGACAAGGCACCAACTATGTGAAATCCTGCCAGGAAAACCACTCCAAGCCCACAATTCAGTGATGATTGCACTTTATCACCCTCTGTGGTCCCCACAGTTAACTCTTCTGCAGTGCATTTGGTATTGGATGCTTTGTTTCTCAATCAGAACATGGTGACATAAATACCTCACAAAAATATACTACATCAACATTATTACTTTTATAATGAGTGATGAGTTTTTATTCGGTTTTTGTTTTCAGGATGCATTTCTACAGGTCTGTCATGGAAGGCCAGAAGGCCAAATACTTTCTGGGCTTGCAGTCATCATTCAAAACCTTTGCACATCTTCCTACTTGCTTAGCTAATGGTCTTTGCAGCTTTTAAGATAGGTTTTCTCAAGCACTAAGGTCATAACATGTTGGGTTTTATTCTGTGCACATTACACATGTAATAAAGTTATGATCACTGTATCTTATCTACCCTCAATTTTCAATCCCATGTTTCAATTTCAGCCTGTCAGAGCAAAGTCTGATGTAGGTTTTGCCCTTATAAGACACAGGAGAAAACTTCCCAGCTTAAAAAAAACACTTCTAGGTTCTTATTCAAAAGGAGGCTACTACTTCGCATGTAGAGCAGTGTCAGCAGGAGCTTTGAGAGCGCTGGGCTCTGCACAGCCTGCCTCCTACCCAGGGAGCAGTCCCCAAAACACCTCAGCCCTTCCTCAGAGAGCACTCTCCTGGCTTCTTCTGTGCTCCTGCTCTTGGGGGACAGAAAAATCATCTCAGACACACTGGTGCTGGCCTCTCACTAGCTGTTTAAACTAATGTTTCTGACCAGTCTCCAAGTAGTAATGCCTTTCTTCACAGCAGCACTCATGCTCATCTTTTTCATTCAGGCTTTGCAAGACAGGTCATACCCAGGGTTTTAATATTCTAGCCATGCAACTTCACTGCCAGGTTTCAGCAGTGCAGTCAGATCTGTGCTCACAAGTGAGCTATCCTAGGTCCTCCTGTCTATTTTCCAGGTTCACAGCACTGACAGGTAAATGGTAACCATTTCTCTTCTCCCTTTCATGTCTTGACTAATTTTATTCATAACATCTTAATTTTACACCAAATGGACACTCATTTCCATTTCAGCCTTTATTCTGTAGGAGTTTAACACCCTCCCTTCCTTGCTGTAGCAACAGGTTTTCTAACACAAGCCAGAACCCAGCCACATTTACCATCTGGCCCAGAGGTAATAGGCAACTGAAGCATAAAATTCCTTCTGGAGACTAACATGCTCCTTATCTTGAAGGATTTGCAGATGTTTCATACCTAATTTGCTAACACTTCTCACACAAGTTAGATATCACCCACAATATATATCAGCAGTTCCTCAGCAACCATCCTGAAGAACAGGAAAACCACAAGCTTCATAAACTTATGTCATTCCAAGAACTTCAACTTTTCAGCATTTACAACCACAGCAGCTCGAACTCACACTTTATATTAGATTTGATGCTTCATTTTTATTCGAAGTTAACTGAGAATTGGAGCATTCACACTAAGTCATTTCCCCCAAGACAGGCACTTTCCACACTCAGTAGAAGCAACCCCTGTCTTGTGAACTCTGCTTCAGCATGAATTCAAGATCCAGAAATCTTCTTTGGAAGTTATGACTGATCTTTCATAGAAGTACAACTCATATGAAACATCAATCCAAGATCCTGAACTGATCAGACCTTTTCCAAATATAGAAAGTATTCAGATGTAGAAAACAACTGCTCTGAAGGTAACTTGCCGCAAAGGAATCTAAAGCATGCGAGGAGTGCTATATGAAGCTGTGTCCTCATTAGAGTTTGCCTTTATGGTTTCACCATTATGCCATGCTACAGCTGAGGAAAGGGTACAGAAGCATTTCTGCAAAGCATACTTCCAAAGCATTTTATGCTAGGTCTTATTCTTTACCTATATCACATTAAAAAGCAAAAAATTCACCCATGACAGAAAGTGTGGTGCTAGAAACACAATGAGGTTGGCAAGCATTTTGCTGGAGGACATGGAGCTGCCCAAGGGGATCACACTGTTATCTGCATGCCAGCAGTGCTGGGAGCAAAGCAATACACCTCATGAGTATATCTGAGTCTCCAGTGTAATGTCTGCCTTATTAGATAGTGGGCAAACTGGACAAGAAATACACAGAAATAATTATAAACAAGTGATGGACAAACATCTCAAGGTGCCCTGTGACAGCCCAGTAAGCATCTGACAAGCCAGGAAGAGACCTTCCAGCCATCCACCTCTCTTGACACAGATCAGACAGGGGCTGCTGACTGTCCTGCTGGGGACTTACTGAGCTCCATACTCTCATTGTCCATTAGAGCCCTGTGCAAACTGAAAAACTGGGAAATGCTGATTTCTTCATCAAAGGTTTATTTAACTCACCTCCAGAGAAGACCTATCTGAGGCTTTCACATCCTAACAGAAATAAAGGGATTAGCCCCAGCATCAGTGTAACAGTGGGGTATAGCTGATATCCTGGATTAACTGCAACCTCCACTGGCAATGAACATTACCTAAGTCTGCCCTCACTCACATTCTGAGTCTGTACATAAACCCAAAGCTTACAGTGCATCCTGATAACCTCATTCTTCTTAAATGCTGGTTTGAGAGAAAAGTTAATAAAGCTTTTTTTTTTTTTTTAAGGAACATAGACGGTAACCATCTAGAAGTGTCTCAGAACTGAACATACAGAAAGTAAAAAGAAACTGGAAGGCTGATAGAAATGACAGCCCATAGCTGAAGAAAACACAACAGGAAAGTCAAGGAAGAAAAATGATATTTACTGCATATATAGAACCTTATTGTTGTTTCCTTACTGCAGTGTACCAGGGGACTGAAGGAGGAAGATGAACTATATGTGAAAAGATAAAGGCACATTTCTGATGTCACCGGCACTACAAAGAGAAAATACAAATAGTTTCACTGAAAACAATAGAGATAGCAAAGTGAAGTCATAAAATTAGTAACCTGCACAGCAGTTTTTTGTTGTTGTAAGCAAAAAAGCTGTTTCTAGGCACTCATAGCAGATGTCATCTCATAGAACTTATAGGGACGTGCAGACGAAAACAATTAACTGAGCTGCTGAAGTTCAGCTCCTCTCTTTCCATGCTCTGATGCACACTGAGCCACCAGAGACTGGCAGACTCTGCGTCTCAGGGAATTGAAGGCAGATTTGATGAAAGGCCTGAACATTGTTAGTAGCTGCCAACGCGACTGACAGATAGCTTCTTGGGCTGCTCAGCTTCAAGCAGGAGCAGCTAGAGAAGCCAGACTCGTGGAGCTGCCTCTCACCAGCTGCTGTTTTATGTGTGGAGCAGGAGGACAAAGCCCATCTCTGCTCACTGAGGTACCACACCACACCAATTACCAAGTGTGATAAAAATTACATAGCTTGTATATCACACTGCTGTATGAGTTTGGGGAGGAAGAGATCTTATTTAAGACAAAAAAAAAAAACCAAAAAAAACAAAAAAACGAGCATAGTGAGAAACCCAGGTGTTGGGATTTTCCATTTTTAATGTGTTGAGAAATTCCACTCAGATCAATCAGTAACACAGATGTCAGTCAGGCTCTATAAATTCCTCATTGTACTAAGCCAGTGTGTCACTAGTACTAGATTCCGAGCATTCAATTATTTTGCTCCAAACTTCATTATTAACACTGTAAGGGAATACCCATTTCTACCTGGAAGAGATACCACTTACTGTTTAGCAGAAAAGTAACATTTTTAGTCTCTCCACAAGCCATATCAGAACAGACTGATTTCATTTCCTCAGTGTGTATTGAAATCTCATCAGGACTTTGGTATAACATTTAGGGCTCAGCCATTGCAGGGCTTTACTCCACATCTCCCAAACCTCTTCTCAGTTACCAATACAAGAAAAAGACACTAAAACACTCAAATACTACTTCCTGTAGTATTACTTACACTACTTTTTTTGTGGAGGAAATTAAATAAAACAGTCACTTTAATAAAAATAAATCAGCATTAGCATTTTGTGAAATTTAACATTACTTCTATTACCTAGAACAGCATTATGTAAACTCTTGAAGCTTACAAGGCATCCAACCGACTTTTGAAGCTGGAGAGCCACCTATGTGTTCTTTTTTGTGTCCATTGGCTTTCTTTTTTGAGGAAGGAGACAAACGAGTTTTTCTAGGGTTGCCAGATCTAGTGCTTGGTCTAACAGTTGTCAACACTGCCCATGGCAGGGGGCTGGAACTGGCTGATCTTTGAGGTCCTTTCCAACCCAAGCCATTCTGTGATTCTATGATTAAGATGGGTATCCCTATCTTTAACAAATTGGAATTAACTAAACAGATTCTCTCACTTTTGCTGAACAGAGCTTTGGAAATTTTGTGTACAGACCACAGGCAGAAGCTTCACATTTTTTCCAGCCTGAATTTGAATGGAACATTTGATTTAAAACCATGAGGCAGAAAAATGTAGAAAAGAAATTTTAAGACAGTCCCTGGTCTCAGGGAAAGCAGAACAGGCAAAGGCCAAATACTGTTTTAAAAAAAAATTTAAAAAGCCCTCTGAAAACCCCATGAAACTTCTGAGGATAACTCCCCAATCAGAGCAGCTGAATGAAGTGCAGCTCACATTTTCATTTATACTATTTCTGGACAGATTAACAGTTCAAACAAGGCCCCAAAGTGCCATAAACTTACAGATGTACTCTATTTTATTATCATGGGTAGAACATAAAATTGAAGGAGCAATTTTCAGAAATTAATTTAAGCACTCATCTCAAGATCAAGGACTTCACTTAAGTCAGCCTAAAAATTGGTATGTGGTGGCTACCTCTCCCCATGCGAGAGTTGCTAACCTCCTCAAGCTTTCTCTTTGTGTTGGGGAACACAATACCCAAGTTTCTGAAGCCTACTTTAAACACCCGTGGCAGTTTGCTACCAGGGCATGCAGCACTGACTCTGCTGCATTTCTCTAAAACTCTGGGCTTTTTAAATGATTCTTCTTAGAATAAAGAAAACTGAGGGTCAGACTAAATTAATTGTAATGAACATCTTTTGCATTCCTTAGATTGGCAGCGCTAGTCACCCACACTTTATACCATCACCTTTTGCTGCCAACAGAAGGTGATATTCCTGCTCCTTTCCTTCCTACTATGCTAGCTCATCTTCTCTCCCTTGCTCTAAGGAATAGTGCAGCCTGCTAGGAGCTGTACCATCTCCAGGAGTAAGACACATACACCTCCGTCTGCCTTCTTGTAGAGTAAGCTGATCAGATTTCAAGTCTAACACAGGTTGTGGAAAGGAATTCCATTGCAAGCCTCTTCAAAGCATACACAGTTACATCTTCACTGCACAAGATCAGCTTTACATACTTTTAAGCCATGGTTCTTCTCTACACCTTGCTTATAAATTAACTAAAATCTAGCTAAAAAGAAACAAAGCTAAGAAGCAAAACTAAGAAGCAAGAGAAGAGTGCATGAGGCAAATGGGTAAGATACTCCTATTTTTTGACTGATGGTTGACTTGACTGCAGTTAGCAGGGTGGAGTCTTTTCATAGTCTAAACATAAGGAAGAGGTAGAAGCTTTTAGGTGAACCGATGACAGGTTTTGCTTTTAGTCACTGCCAGATGACAGCGAAGTCTCATCACAAGCCCAAACTCAGCTGACAGCTTTGAAAGACCAAGGAGCCAAGCAGCAGACAGCATGAGATGGAGAGTCTGTGCTGGAGCCTTTAAATAAATATAATGGGGAATTCCTCTGAAGTCATAAGGGAGCGATGCAAATTCCAGATTTTTGAGTACACAAGGTGTAAGTCAGATAAAGAATACAATAGGAAGAACAAAGTATAGGAGGATAAGTCCGCAAGGAGAAAAGAAATGGTAGTACCAGCAAGGTGCCCACTGGCTTGCAGTGCCATCAGGAGGACATACTCCCTGCCAAAAGCATGGGTACAGCAAAGTCTGCTGTCCTCATTATACCTTCTCCGCAACCTCCTAGGTGTAATGTGAGTTTCTGTAACAGTACCCAGTGTAGGGCACCAAGCAAGACGTGCCAGGCAAGCAACATACATACAGGCACACACACCCCCCTACATAGGCAGAAAGACTTAAAGAAAAAAAAAGAAAATGCAAAAGCATAGAGATGTCCAAATGAATTAATGACAGACCATGTTTCAAGCCTTCAAAAAACAAGTCACTCTGTGTCTAAACGCGCTGCTTCAAAAGAATGCTGAAAATTTGGCCCTTCACAGGAACACCCAAGATCTTATGATAAAGGTTCACCCACCAATGCATTCATCTCACAAGCTCCAGGGGATGCAAAAGAAAGACAACTTAATTCTAACAGTAACAAACAACAGAATGCAAAGTCATGGACACTGATACATCTGTTTGAAACTTGTATTGCCAAGGTGCCTTTTAAACAATTAAGTGGTGTGTGTTGAAGTTAACATGAAAACATTCAAGAAAGAATTTTCTGAAGCAAGCAGAGAGTGGCCTTGTCCCTATTATACGCATTTCAGAAGCCTTACACTCTGCCGAAACTTGCAACACAAAAACCAGAATTTAAGACTCCAGATATTTCCAGGGATTGTTCAGCAATTGGGAGACACACAAGTTGGCCCGTATCTTTTCTCATCTTCAGGCATCCATTACAGGGCTGACATCTTTCAAACCAGCAAAAAGCGCTATTCCACAGCTCTGCTTTCAACAGAACAGGAACGTTTTATTATTTGCTGCAACAAATTGCTTTGCATAGCAAAATGAATGACTGACAATAGACAAGCAACGCTGTTCCAATTCCACTTCCCTGTGTTTTACTGTTTGGCATCACATAAAACCTGAAGAAAATTAATTTTTCCAAACAACAGTTACCTACCTTGAGGCAAAGCAGAAATGCAAAATAAATATAAGCGTCATTCAAAAAATGGCAAATACTGGTTTTGTTTTGTTTGTTTCTTCTAAGAAAAGGGCTTGCAAAATACTTCATATATTTTCTTACTTTTAAAAAAGGTAAGAGAGAAAGCTTCCACTACCGTGGGTCAAATTACTGCCTGCAGTACCACTGCAACCTGGACAGCACTGTTAAACATACCCTACCACCAAGTGATGCTGGCTTTCTGTGACTAATTGCATTGCACCTTGGTGGAGCTGAGAAACTTGATCTTGTCAACAGTTTAAAACTGTTAGCCTTTCTCGATCATGCCCCAGACAGAGCTGTACCAGGTTTGTAATCTGTAGCTTTTCCCAAAATTGTTTCTCCATTTTGTAGTACAGGCTTGGAATCATTAAGATTGGAAAAGCCCTCCAGGATCATGCAGTCCAACATGAGCCCACCCCCATCTGCACACTGAGCCATACCCTTCAGCGTCACATCTCTGTAGTTCTGGAACACCTCTATGGATGGTGACATCCCCACCTCCCTGAGCAGCCCGTGCATCACCACTCTTTCAGAGAAGAGGTTTTCTCCTAATATTCAGCCTGAACTTCCCCAGCACAACTTGAGGCTATCACCTACCCTATTGCTGTTACCTGGGAAAAAAGGCCAACCCCCATCTCACCACAACCTGGGCGCACTGCTGGCTCATGTTCAGCTGAGTACTGACCAACACCCCTGGGGTCTGTTTCCTCTGTACAGCTTTCCAGTCACCGTGTCCCAAGCCTATAGCATTGCCTGGGGCTGTTGTGACCAAAGCACAGACTCAGCACTTAGACTTGTTCAACTTCATCTATTGGCCTCAGCACAATCCAGCCTGTCCAGGTCGCTCTGTTGGGTCTTAACAAATAAATAGAGAAGGGGCAATTCTGCACAGCCCAGAGAAATATCCTGCCTTTCAGAATACAAGTCTCATCTGGGGCCAGCTTGCTCTTCTGTTACCCCAGAGGGCCCACCAAAATCCTTCTAAAAGCCTGAGCTGGTGAAGGGCTTGAAGGGGAGCAAAAAAAAATCTCAATTTCTGTTTCTCCTATAACGCACAGAATTATAACATAATATTTTTTGTAACTGAGGTAATACAGCGATGAATTCAGATCAGACTGTAGTATGTTAATTATTTGACCTCATTGAATAGAAATTAGTTCTGCCAAACAAAAATTACAACAGGTATCTCCAGAAACTCTCATGTTTTCTCATTAGTCCCTCATCTAACAAGCTGATAAGTTGACAAAGAAAAACATTGCTTTAAGGCAGCCACTTCCACAAGCTGCAAAGGACTTCTGAATGCCATTACAAAAACACTAAGCCTAGCTTGACTTATCTTGGTATCTTTAACCTTGAATTATAAAGGTTCTCAAAACTATCGTTTAAAGAATGTTTTATTGCAGCAGAAGACATTATTACCACACAATATCCTGGCTACCAGTACAATTGAGGATAGACTCATTATTTTTGAACGTTAACCTTTCTAAATGCATTTCTAGGCAGCGTCAGTGGAGACTGAAGACGAAGACACCACTAATAAATTTTGTGAAAAATGGGGTAGAAAAAAAACTTCCCTGCTTCCATTTATTACAATTCATTTGGATAAAGCCATATCATGAAACTGCAAGAGATTATTCTGTTTAGGAGGGTAAAGTGAGATATTTCATTATGAAAAAACTATCAAAGTCAGTTTGTCCCCAGTTACAGATGACTTACGTAAGTGGTATCAGGAAAAAGTCAGGTGTGCAGCCACAGTCAGATCAACAGAGGGGTGCAAGACCCTCCATGACATGTGGATGGAGAGCAAAAGGCAGTGGGGACTGAGAGCTGTAAGGTCATCTTCAGGATTCTTTTTCTGCATGGACTTAACATCTTTGACAAACTGGGGATGGTGACATGGGATAGTATGCAACTGACCAGGAGAAGCAAAAATATACTAGGGAGCAAGCTGGTGGGGTTCATCACTGGAGCTTCAAACTAGAGCTGCTGGGGAAAGGGGGTGTACTGCTGAGTGACAGGGATCCAGGGAATGCTGTCACTCCAGGAAGCAGTGGGAGAAAACCTCAGATTTGTCCCAGAGGTTTGTGGGAGGGCTCCTCTAGGAAGGCAGTGTGTCTGAAAGCCCAGCTCAAGTGCCTCTACACGAAAGCATGCAGCAGGGGAAATAAAGCAAAGGGAGTTGGAAAACATTGTGCACTCAAAACTTTGATCTTATTGCCATCATGGATACAGAGTGGGATCATTCACATAACTGGAACACTACCATTGAGGGCTATAAGCTTTTTAGAAGGGATAGGCAAGGTAGGAGGGGTAGGGCTGTTGCCCTCTATGTTGAAGAGCAGATAATAACTATGAGGAGCTACATCTAAGAAATAGGAACAGGCTGAGGGCCTTTTGGTTAGAACTAGGGATGGGACCAATAAAGGACAGCTGCTGATCAGGGTCTACTACAGGCAGCGTGATCAAGGAGATCCTGTAGATAAGGCCTTGCTGCATTAGCTACAAAAAGCTTCCTGCTCACAGGCTCTCATCTCGTTCAATCACAGAGATACCCACCAGCAAGACAACACATCAAGCTGTAAGCAATACAGGAGACTCCTGGAGTCCATTAACAATGGAGTCAGGAACCTGAACTTCAAGGGATTGAATTTCAGGTTGTTGAAGGAATTGTTAAGCAAGATCACCTGGGAAGAAGTCTTTAGAGACAAAGGAGTGGCTGCACGCCAAGGATTCCTTTCTGAGACTGCAAGAGCTCTCCATCCCTCAGAATGAGAAAGCAAACAGGGGAGGCAAGAGATCAGCATAGCTTGGCGAGGACTCAGACCTTGCTGCTGGTCAAGCTGAGAGAAAAGAAGGGCAAGTACAGACACTGAAAGAAAGCATGTGTCACCTGGGAAGAGCACAGGAATGATGTCTAGACTTGCAGAGATGAGATTAGGTAAATCAACCACAAATAGAACTACACTTGTCTGGAAAACAGAAGGCTGCAGGGAGACCTCATTGTGGCCTTCCAGTATTTAAAGGGAGTTGATTAACAGGAGGGAAATCAACTTTTTACAGGGGTACATAGCAATAGGACAAGGGGGAAAATGGCTTTAATCTCAAGGAAGGAAGATTTAGATTAGAAGTCGGGGAAGTTTTTTACTGAGACAATGGTGAGGTGCTGGAAGAGATTGCCCAGAGAGGTTGTGGATGCCCTGTCCCTTGAAGCATTTAATGCCAGGTTGGATGAGGTCCTGGCCCTGATCTAGCAGTTGGCAACCCTGCCTGTGACAAGGGAATGATAACTTGATGATCCTTGAGATCCCCTCCAACCAAAGCCATTCTATGATTCCATGACTTGGGTTGTTTCTGACAACAATTCAACCTGTTTTTTCCCCTCTCTCCAAACTGATAATCCAAACTGCTCTAAACTTCCTGCAGAACAAGGCAGAAGACTTTTAGGAAGATTACCCCTGCAATACTCAGGGGTCTTAGGGGTTGTTTATAAATAGCCTAATTTTTAAAAAGCAGTTTGAAATGCAGAATAAAGCAAGCGCTGCAGAGGTGGCTGATGCACACCCCAGTTATTTGGGCTGCTTGGTGGTTAAGTAGATATAATAACACCACCTGAGTTAGAAGTTTCCATAATGGATTTTCAAAGTATATTCTGCCCATGAAGCTTCAAATCACATTCCAATTTGATGCTAAATAAAACACAGACACAAATACTGTAGATAAATCTTCACCACAGGTGTAATTGATGAAATGCAACTGTGCACTGATAAGCTTATGTAGGACATTTTCCTTAAATAAGCAGCATAAGAAAGATTAGTACAAAATATTTGAACTTAAGTGTACTTTTTCCCTTTGGAGGTCTTTAAAATATTGCCAAGGTGGAAAGATGGCATAAATTGCCATTGCTAAGCCCCAGGAAAGGAAGTGAAACAAAAATGACAGACAACAAAAAGGCTGCTGCGTAAAGGCAATGAAGGATTTGTTCTGTATCCTCATGAAGAGAGGCAGAAATAACCCACCCCAGCTGGGGCAAAGAAAGTCAAAGTCAGGTAAAAAGCGAAAGTTATGGAAAGCAAGGACAGGGCACTACTAGGTTATGCTTTCAAAGCAAGCCTTCAGATCTCTGACACCAGAGACACTGATGTAGCAGCACAGCAAACTTTCATCAGGGTGAGACACAGGTGCAGCTAATCTTGAAAGGAAGCACCACTCCACCACACTGACACTCCTCATGAAAGGAGCCAGGAATTGTGCAAGGCACAAGTCAGGCAGAAGCTTCCCCTCCAGTACTCGCTGCAGGGTGTCAAGGCAGTGCCACTCCTTACCCAAAAAACAAATCTATATGCAAGCATAATTGCTGCTTTAGTGGCACTTACGATTTCAAGCCACAAGATCCCTGTGTGCTTTTAAAATTCTCAGAGTAGGCTTTCAGGAGAGAAAAAGAAAGCGCAGGCAGAGAGCACCCAAAGCTCCCAGCCCTTCCCTCTCCCTGGTGTATAGATTAACCCCTACTGGGGTGGGTGTCATTCCTAACATCCCACTAGCGGCAACAACACAGCTTTCCAAGTTTCTTGGCAAAGTCTTTTTCCAGCATAACAGTAATTTCATCTTACTTCTTGTTAGGGAACATAATCAAGTTTTTCCCCTTCAATTTGCTTTTCAAAGACAGAAGCATGTAACTATGTCCTAGAGACATTTTTAGCTGTACATTTTTAGTGCACCATTTAATAAATCAAGTGTTTTCTGCTATCTCCAAGTACCTCTTGTTCCCAGAGATGAGTATGGAAGCTCAGCGCCTTCACAGGAGAGGACATCAGCCAGACCTGCCATTTGCCATCACCTCATTTATATTTAATGTAACTGTGTTTACTTTAGGAAATAGAAACACTGTCTCCCATTGGTACCTCTTAACAGTGCTCAATAAATGTAATAGTAAAAATTATTCCTTTAGCAAGAACAGAAAAATGCAGATTCACAGGCATTGAGGTGCTGTAATTTATTTTTCATTCAATAAAGCTCTCACAGGTTGTACCAGATATCCAAGAGCTGAATGTAACCCACTCCTTGATTCCTTGCTTTTTTTTTTTTCGTTCTTGTAGTAGTCAATCAGTAAGAGCAATACTGTATTTTGAAATCTTTTTATTACATGAAATGGAAAGCATGCAGCACCACAGAAATAGAGAGACAGCTAAAAATAATGAAGATCTTTGACAAAACACCTGGGGCAGGAGGACCTGCACAGCTTAGAACCATTTACACAATAACATCATGATTCTGTGATTCTATGATCATCTTGAGCTTGACACATCTCAAGTACATCCCTCCATCCCTATTAGTACAGTGCCTGGGACAGACAGCAGCACAAAACCACAATGGGCTCCCCCACCCACACTCTATGCCAAAAGGGTATTTGGGCACAAAAAAGCATCCTCCTGACCTAGCATGTGCAGTCACAGCACAGCGAGGCCGCAGCACTGTGCCAGCAGCACTGCAGGGCATGATAAATGGATTATCTGTCAGAGCAAATTGGATATTAATTACTTTGAAGCTGTATGCAGAACACAGTGGGTTGCTGGGCGCTGTGCCCAGCAGTAAAAGGAAAGGTAAGAGATGGGATGCAAGGAAGTAACATGCTAGCCCCCATGTTTGAGCTCTAGAAAGAGTAATTTGGAGATATGAGTAAACAATACCTTAATTTCATCCAGAACTCTACTTGTAAGAGAAGCAAGAGACTAAAAAGCATCTGAGAAAGCACTTACAAACAGCTTCCAGGGGACAGCAGAACAGAGCATAAGACCAGCTCATTTACCCACAGAAAGCTCTCCTCTTCCTACAGCAGCAACTAGAAGAGGGGGCTTAGAAGAGCTGATTTCATCACAAATCAAGGAGTGCCAAGGAAAGGCCAACAAGGGAAAGGCTCACTGGTCAAAGCTATAAAAACTGCCCTCGAAACTGATTGCTAAATAGGAGAGGTGAGAGGGAATTTTCCCAAGGTCTAACCAAGAAAAGTAGTTGATGCCAGATCTCCATGTGTTACCCCAAAGTACTCTGGAAAAAAAAAACAAACAGGGAGAACATGCATATCCAGCTCTGCCTCTGGAATATACCGCCCTCAGCTGTCACTCACATTCAGCAATATTGCACTTTGCCCCTCTAATTTTTTAAATCTTTTCTATTACTATATTATTTTATTTACATGCTTTTTAATAAAAAAGAGGGCAGAAGGTCTAGAGAGATTGCATCATACAGCTACTATATCTAGAGACCACTAAAGCAGGGGACAGCCCCACTTCTGGGATGCGTAGAGCACATCCTCACTGCCTTTTGCTTCACACAGTATTTGAACAAGCGTGTAACCACCTCCTTCCTCAGAAGTTGGCATTCCACATGAAAACCTCCAGATATCGTTCCTTGACATGTGTCACAGCCTTTGCGCTTACAGATTATACCATCATTGTGACATCAACTTCAGAACACTAAACCACATCTACTGTGAATCATAGAATGGCCTGGGTTGAAAAGGACCACCATGACCATCTAGTTTCAACCCCCCTGCTATGTGCAGGGTCACCAACCACCAGACCAGGCTGCCCAGAGCCACATCCAGCCTGGCCTTGAATGCCTCCAGGGATGGGGCATCCACAACCTCCTTGGGCAACCTGTTCCAGTGCGTCACCACCCTCTGTGTGAAAAACTTCCTCCTGATATCTAACCTAAACCTCTTCTGGCTCAGTTTAAAACCATTCCCCCTTGTCCTATCATTATCCACCCTTGTAAATAGCCATTCTCCTTCCTGATTATATGCTCCCCTCAAGTACTGGAAGGCTACAATGAGGTCTCCCCGGATCATTCTCTTCTCCAAGCTAAATAAGTATATGCTTTAGGTTGCTCTTTCCTTCCCTCACTGTAAGTAAAATGGTTTACCTGGATCACAACTTACCATCTTACACCATAAACGTTCTTTATTTACAAAATTTGAACCAGGTATTGTGAAAAAAAATCCAATTCTAAGAAGTCTAATGAACCAGCAACTTAAATTTTTATTCTTGAACCCAGGGATTTTACTGCTTCTAAATGTCTCAGAAACCATGTGAATACTGAAATTACTGCAATCAAAGAGCAAAATGGGCTGTCTAAAATAAATTGTCCCTCTAAGTTCATGCTACAACCAGTAATTGCTATTCTTGCTAATGTTAAATAATAGTAAAAAATTAATTTGTCTTAATATATGGCACAGTGAATCAATCTACAGCCTTGGTGCTTGTCTCCATCAGCAAACCTACTTGTGTATATTTGATTTATGGAAAAAAGCTCAACTCCGAAGAAATCTAGGACATTTTTTAAACTAAGAAGCAAGACAGAAGTATGTCATCTTCCATCAACAAATGCTACTGAATTTATTATCTGGCATCGAACATGAAGACAGTCAAAATGATTCTGAGGGTAAAAATCAGACATTTGTTTTGCTTCTGTCTTGAAGATCCATACGCAGAGGTAGTGAAACAGACCGTGTAATTTAACTTCAGTAAGTTTTTATTATAGAATAAAAGAAACTGAGCCACAGAAGCAAGAGGTTGCGTCCCTGCCATTTCCTCCAAATCCAGAGGCTCAACCTCTCTATCTGAACATAGCAGCTAATAGTAGAGCAACCTGTACATGATGCTTGGTGAAAAACACTAGGGTTTGCATGAACCATAAAACAGTCTCAGGTCCCAGCTTGGTGGCACTCCAGGCAGTTTCAGTGTACCTATGAGGAGCAGCATGAGCTTCAAGTCACCATGGAAGGCTGCAACCTAAGGACCTCCCTGGGCTTCAGCTTCATGATCTGTTTTCCAGAAGCATGGTCCTTCCATATGTTTAGAGTTAAGAGCCCAAAGCTCATTGTGCTATGACCTGAAGATTTCTTACATGGCTTCTACCACCATCACTGGGAGATGCATCAGAAGCCTTACGAATTGCCCACAGTATAATTTCAGTTAAAATATAGAGGCAAAAAACTAATATTTGATATCATCATGTTAGATTAAAACAATTAGTAGTAGACTAAATCCTTTCCCTGATTGCTTTTCTAGCAAGGACTTTTCCATCCAAGACACTTCTAGAGAAAAGTCAAGAGGACAAAGTAAAAGCTCATCAGCTAAAGGTGACGTATATTTGCTTATAGAGAACTGTATTTTACATGATTCACATGTCTTTTTGTGCCCACCTATATAGTCTGTGCACCAGGTTTTGCATGCTCATATCTGTCAGTTCCACTCATCATACAGGCAGCTGAAAGCATGATTCAGATGCACGTCACACCTTTGTTATGGTGAAATTTTTCCTCCAAAGTTCACCACCTTCTGTTTTTCTGCAAACAATCTCAGAGCCCCCTCACCACACCTCTTTGCTTGGAAGCAATTATCCAAGCTTCTTTTATCAGCATGATCCAAACACAGTCACACACAAAGTATTTCTATCTCAACTGTAACATGTTGGTTGTTCCTACAGCTATAAAAATATGTTGGCTTCACACTACACATACCAAGCAACAGCATCACCCTCTGGTACCATGCCATCATTTTCATTCATTGAATTATGGCAAGCCTCAGAAAATCTAATACATACAAATTGCTAGCATTGCCATTTCTGCGCTAATGCCTCTTATTAAATTTATCACCACCAGTAAATGGTGCCAGAGAATCATTAACATGTTTATTTCTTTTTTTTCCAACAGGCTTTCAATGAAGCTGCAAAGGTTTTTATTTCCATTACTAGACAAAAGAAAAATCTTTCCCACCGCTCACAAAATTAATGCAGTTTATTGCTGGTAACTCCAACTAACACTTGTACAGAAATACAATCCCACAGTTGGTTTTCTTTCCAAATACATTTTTCCCCCCTCTGTCAGATACTCAATGTACTATTAGACTCAAAAATTTTTTTGGGTTAATACCAGCAACAGATTCCCTTNNNNAATTCACAGTACATTCAGTTCACCTATTCCAGTAAGTTTTCCCTTTATCGAGATCTTTTCTTTTCCCTGGAATCTTCATTAACCAAACCCTGCTCTTTTCTCTCCAGATGAGGATATTTGATACTAGCAATAAATAGCGAACTTGGACAGACAGTTTTTATCAGCAGCCCTCAAAAACCACTTACTCCATTCCTGGCCCGTTTCCTTCCCTGCTGGCATAGCAGCAGGCATTGCTGCATGGGCTGGCCCAACTACCTTGGGTATCTTAGCAGCCAATAGCTCAATGTCCAAATGGAGATCAGTGACAAGTGGCATCTCTGAAGGGTCAGTACTGGGAACAGTGCTCTTTAGTATCTTCAATGATAAATAGTGGGATTGAGCGCACCCTCAGCAGGTTGCAGATGGCACCAAGCTATGCAGTGCAGTTGACACACCCGAGGGATGGGATGCCATGCAGAGAGCCTTAGACAGGCTGAGCAGAGGGCCCAGGAGAAGCTCATGAGGTTCAACAAATCCAAATGCAAAGGTCTGCACTTGGGCTGCCATCAATACAAGCTGGGGGACAAAAGGACGCCCTGTGCTTGGATTTCAAGCCCAAGACTCTTTGCAAAAACTTCATGCTCTCTGTCAGCTTGAACATCGTCAGACACTACAGAGATCTGAACATGATCCACATATCTAGTGTATTACCAGCTTCAAAAATCAGGTCAGACACAGTGCTACTTGGCCATTCTGTGGTGACAATGCATTTGGGGGAGACTGAACAATTCTCCCATTTCTTCTGAACATAGGTTACGAAAATCCTAACCACAAGCCACTGAGGTGCTCAAAATGCTCAGAATTTAGTGTATTTCTATTCCCATTTAAACAAAATGAACACTCGCTCTCCAAATTCAGACCTTTTTCTCTCCCTTCTACATTATCACTTTAGATCATACTTCATAATACTGCCTAAAACACTACTAATTTTCTTGAAATGGAAGAAGGACATATTCTGTTTTTAATACAGCATGCAAGACCAAGTTGACCTGGGAGGGAGCAGTAGTGATGTTTCAGGGACAAGTCAGGCACCTTTAACTTCATACAGATTAACACTGTTCTGTTATATGATTTTGCTCTCTCGTATACCCATACAATGCATTAACACTCCTGGAGTGAGGCAGAACTTCTCTGGAGCACAGTCACTCCCCATCCCCTAACCGCAGCACTGCTGGTTGGAGAGGCACTGAATCTGTGTCTCTCCATCAATTGCTCTGCAAGTCAATTTGAGGTGCAGAGGTTAAGCAGCCTACTGAAATGAAATTTCAATGACTTTGTTTTCTTGCCCAATAATGAGAATTTAAGCACTTATTTAATTGGGGGTAAAAAGATTATGAACTGAAATTCCTTGATGACAGGAAGAATTAAACGCTGAGTCTGTTTCCCTCTGAAGAACTACTGTATAACTACGCATGCCATACTGCATTTTACTTGTGTGTACACTTGATGTTATTGATCTGTGCCTTAGATTATGCATTACAGATAACAACAGTAGCAGTAAGAACCTTTACAGCATGTAGTTCCAAGGCTTACTTAACATTTATTGTTTATAAGTTAGCTTATGTGTATCTGCACAGTGTAATCTGAAAACCAGCAAGCACCTGAAAAACAGGAGATGTCTGTCTTGCCATTTGTATGATTTAAACAGCTTTGCTCCCTGGGTTCTCAGCAAGTAAAGTGCTGAGACACACAGAGCTTACAAGAGCCATACAAAAAACAAAGTGGACCACTTGCTGTGCAAAGTTTCACTGGTCCTAAAGAAGCCCAACAAGAATCTGTGAGCAAGCCTGCAATCACACAGCAACCACCTTACCATAGGTTACATTAACAAGGCAGCTAGCCTGCAGTGATAAGCTAACTGAAACAGGTGAGTTTTCACCTATTCCTAATATTTTATTTGTTGATAATTCAGTAGAAATGTCAATTCAAAGATATAAGTTAACTTTCAAGACACTGTATAACACACTTAGTCCTAATGGCTGTATTCCATCTCCTGTCGGATTTGGACCACATTTGGTAAAGTAAATGCTTTCTAATAAGTTGGTTCCGGCCATTAAAACATAATTATAAACATTAATGCATAACAGCTTACGCTATTAAATCTTCTCTTAAACGTAGAATTCATTTTACTACACAGCAACGAGAACAAGCACCACCAACACTGCTATTTGAGATGCTAATGATTCATTACCGTGCTCTTCTCAAAAATTATTTTGCAGCCATTTCTTCTGGGGTTTTCACCACCTTTATACTGTCCAGAGATGGCAGAAATAATCATTGCTGAAGCACTAATTAACTGACTCAAAATAGTCAGTCACAGCATCCCACTACATGTTGTCCCTCCAGCCCTGCCTGCAGGGATCTCTCATCGCACTACAGCCTTCTAACCTTCCCCATGTCGCAAGCCAAAGACATCCACCGGTCACCTCAAAGAGGGCTTGATCTTATCCCAACCCATTTCAGCACATAAACAATGCCACTTCCTGCAGAAAATCTGATATTCTCTCTGCCCTTCCACCTTTCTGATTTCATTCATTGCCCATGTTGGCAGTCCTCTTGACATTTCTTCATTTCCTCCACTACAGTTAAGACATTTTTCTTCGCATTTGTCATGAGACAGACATCACAGACAGCTGGTGCATGAAACAGTGCTGAAGGAAGTCTGAAGTTTCAAACAAGTAGCTAGATTATTCATTACATATTAGCAATTTCTTATCTGCTCTGAAGATATTGCATCAAAGTTTTCAACAAAAAAAAAAAATGGTTTCTTATTAGCCTTTAAGTAAAATTTTTCTCCTGTATTATCACAGTGAGTGGCTGAAAATGAAGAAATTTAATAAGCATCTCCGAACTGCAGGTCAGGTTCCTCGCTGAGCTCTTAATTGGAATAGAGTAGATCCCACAGATGATCTAACTCTACACTCAGGATGCATGCATTTTGCCACTTATGATCCATTTCACCCCCGATAAAGGCAAAGTATCTTCACCAAGTTTCAAAAGTATCTGTTTCTCAACGTCCAGAAGGCTTTTTCTGAACACAACCTTACCTTCTCCCTGGTTCATCTTCACTCTCTCTCCTACTGTTTTATGCAAGCCTAGCATGTTTTGCACAACTGAAACCAAACATCCAGCTATGAACTAAGTCTCTGTTTGGGGAATTTCTACTTACAGTAGAAATTCTCACTTACAGTCATCATCAAATTGCAGCATTATTTATTTGCTTCCTGAAATACAAGTTTGAGATCAGTGCAGGCTTGAAACCAAATGGATGAGGAGAAATCAGTGAAGACGTAAGCAATGCCTGGGAGCCTGTCATCCACTTTTAAGTGAATTTAGACATGGTTAACAAATGCCTCTTATGTCTCATGAAAAAAATCCCACCATTCATCCAAACATAATAGTCTTTAGGTCAAGTAAAACTCAGCCTGAGCAACTGAACTATGGTAGTCAATCACCCATATCAACATTCTCTTAAGGAAGAAAAATTCAAAGATTCAAGGAAATTAGCAAATATTGCTGTTATCACTTCATGAAAAAAGAAAGTACACAGGAAAAAACACAAGTAGCCCTTATTTCAGAATTAGATTCCACCTCAAGGCATTTTACAGAGGCACTAGGAGAGAGCAGAGACAGAAAAGCCCAGAGAAGGCACTGGACACATTCTCGTTCATACCTGGGGCTTGCAGCTCCCCAGTTGCAGGGGAAGAACAATAGAGACAAGAGGAGCCAAGCTACCCTAGCTCTGATCCCATACTGCACAGAAACCAACTCATAATCCAACAGCACATTTTGAGGAGTGAACTTTAAGCATTCTTGATCTAATATATGCCCTTAAGGAAACCATATGGCATCTTCTTCGCTAGTGCTCCCTCAAGTACTTCTCTGGCAGAAGTGCCTATAGCACACGATTGAAAAGAAAATATTGACAAAGTGACTTTCCTGCGTAAAATTAAAAGCCAGGCAAAAATAGAATTGCATCTCCTGCGGTTTTTAAGACAAGGTTGAGATAATCCAAAATCTCCTCCTTTTATCAAGCTCGTACATTTTCAAAGAACGCACATGCTGTTGTCCTCGTTTTGCTCCGAGCAACAAACATGTAATTGCATTGTGTCAGATCACTGTGGATGGCTCTGGGTATGCTGTGGCAGAGAAGCTTCAAGTCTTCCTTTTGCCTCTGCTCTGAACCATTACTGTGCTGCCAGCTCAACAGGAGGTTTGGGGATGCCGCTTTCATCCTCTGGCACCTCACAACAGTAACCTGTATGTAACAGCCACCTTTTGGTTATCATCTTTCAAGCTGCAACCATTTCTAATTTGCCCTGTCGAGATCTTTAGTAGCAGATTTACTAACATAGTGCTTTCTTCATTCGTTGCCATGCAAAGGAGACACCAGATTCTATGCTTATTTCTGCATTATCTGGAGTTGACACACCTGACTTTTTTCCACCTCATTTGGAGCACATGCAGACATCCATCACCCTGGGATATGGTTTGCTGAATGAATTCAGCTGCACATGGACCGAGTTTATTTACTTACCGAATCCTGACAGCATGCAGCATTTGTTACTTGCTCCATGTTTACGTGGCTGTCAGCCTTTTGTGCCATTACATGCACTAAGGTCCTGTTTTAATCCTCGTTTTTAAGGCCTCAACAAATAACAGTGATACAAACAGGCTCTACTGTATGCAACTTCTGAGCTGAGCTCCTCTTTTTTGTACTTAGCAACCTTTTCCTACTTATGCAAGGCAGCAACTTTTCGGACCTGGATTAGCTATTAATTAATATGGCAGAGTCCGAGTCACTCAGCACAAAGAAGTTCTTTTTATTTCATATGTCAAACTGAGAAGAAATCACTTCCCGCATTGCAGAGGTTCTCTCAGAACAGCAGCATTGGATAACCATTAAATCACAGCTAATAGAGGCTTTACAGGAAGCTTTTTTTGTACATGAATGCAACACTGAAGAGTAATTGACCTCCACTGAGCTAGCAAATTTTGCACAGGTAATAGATGTTTTACCAAGACAGACTTGATAGCTGCCAGAACATCTTTCTGTAAGGGAAAACAACAGAAATAACCTCAATAACATAGAACAGGGACCAGAGCATTGTGGAGATCCTTGATGCAACAACAGATGAGATAGCAGGTCAGCTGAGCAGCGCTGCACCACCGCAATAAAACTCCGCATCACTGCGATGATGTGGGACATGCAATCCCTGCAGTCATCTTGCCCTAGAGATGCCTTTGGAATACCAAGCACCAGCTGGATCTCTTCCATTGCCACCTCCTCCCAAAAGGTGGAGACACCCTGGGGAGCACTCTACAGCCACTAGAGAACTTGAATATTTTTGATGCAATGGAGGAAATGATCTTTCTCCCCTGCTATTTTAGCCCAGCTGTGCTCTGCTGGGCCCAATGCTGTAAGGAGAGATATCTTCCCAGTCAATAATCAAGCAGAAGAGATTCTCACTATCCAATTCAGTTCAATGTCATTCAGAGAGATAGCTTTAGTAACGCAGTGCCTAACAGCCTGAAATAAGAGCCGATGCAAAACAGCCCTAAGTAGGGAGGACTTCAGAAAATAACACTTCATGTATTCATCCTTATTTAATTCAAGAAAATAAGTTGAAATTGCCTGATTTCTGATTTTTACTAATCTGAATTCGTATGAGGGAGAAATCAGTCTAACAATTTTCTATTCAAATTAGAGTCAAGAAATGGCAAAACTAAAAGGAACACCAATGCTTCTGCAACATAACCCAGAATTCTAGACTGTCCAATACTCTACTTCTTCTGTTAGAAAGCCATTAGTGACAGCAGTTTTCACTGTGCTTCCTCAGAAAACTCCATTTTCCTCTCTTGTCTTTCTCAACTCAACGTGTTCTTTTCCTTATTAGCTCACTTCTTTCATCTTTCAGTGAGGAGATTGCTTCACTTACCAATTCCCTCTGAGCACCCCCACTATCACTTGTGCTTTACTTGCTTTCTATAGAATCATACTAAAATAACACAGAATAATCATTTAAAAGTATGTTTACATCTCTACTATGTTTTCGCATTTATAAGGCATCCATCCTTCTTTCCTCAACACCTCCCTCTACTCCAGAAAATACCTAAAAGCAGAGAGAAATAAGTGTTTTACAAAGGGACCAGAGTGACTGAAGCTGCCTTAGAGGAAATGAAATCAATGTTTCAGAAATACCACACTAGTCATAGTTGCCCACTGCAAAGCAATTGGATTTTCCCTGCTGAGCAGCTGCTTTACTGCCAACTTTCATGGATAGTACCTCCATGGGAGGAGCTGCACAAGAATACATTCTTGGCAGCAGAAGGAGGGAGCACGTGGTAATGGAGGGCTATAGACTGCCAGGATTTGTTCAGTTTCGGCAATACAGCACAGTATTAGCTACGTCAAGCCTATACAGTATAATTAGAAGAGTCCAAAAGCTGGAGCCTAGCAGAAAGTTGCTTAAATTCCCCACAGAAATGTTCACTAGAAAAGAGTGAGAAGAATACCAATCTCCACTAGAAGCAGCAACAATTGCCCTCCAGGTGTCAAAAACATGAGCTAGTTCCTCTGTTATAAGGTTATTCCATCAATTTCCTTTCTCACACCTCCTGCAAGGGCTGTGCTAATTGCTATGTAGAAAACTCAGCATTGAAATGCTATCCTTTCTTCCCAACAAGAGCATCTTGATTGACTCAAGCAGCTGTGAAAACCTTTGGTTACCCTTATACCTGCCCATAGGGTTGGACAGTCCTATAGAATCTACTGGAATGAGCTTGCACCAGAAGTACCTAAAATATTGCCTTATTTAATGAAATAAATAGCCATAGCAAATCAATAATCTCAGAGTGACTCTGACATCAAACTTTATGCCGTTACCTAAGGTCTGATTTGTCAATGATAAAGGCATCATGGCTGCTAGATTCCACTACAAGCTAAGGCCTTGGGGAAATAACTTCTGAAGATGCAGAAAGAAGCTGCAAAAATAAATTCATTTCCCATGCAAACATTTTTTCTTTAGCAGTAAATGATGCTGTTTTGCAGATATCTTTTATAGAGCGGGCAGAAGCCCTACTCGATTATCTTCAAGACAATACAAAACAGCAGCAGCTGTCTTTTCTGACACAAGGCAAAAATGCAGTAGAGATGGAATTCATCTTCTGTTATGACAGTCATAGGCTGGTCCTTGGAAGAAAAAGATGACAAATGAAAAGCCAAAAAGCAGAAGGAAAGGAATCTTCATTTTATGAGGCAAGTCACTGCCTTGCTATCCACTGGAAAGGAGGCTGCAGGCACAATGCCTGGCTTCCATCTTGCTCTGAAACCTGGACACCTTGTACCCAACAAGACCATGCGGGGCATAGTTTTAGCTGCCTTTTTGTCATGAGCTCACAGATGCATTAAAAGCAGCTGCCTGAAGGCTTTAATAAGGCATCAAAATAGATAACGAGAAGTGAAAAATAAGACGGAGAAGAATGATGAAGTAGGAAGGAATCAGGGGATGAGAGGATGCTTGTAGGAAGCAAGTTCCTCACTAATCAATTGTTCCACTCCCAGTGATATCTGAAGAGTTGTGGTGGTGAGATGATGTCCCTGGTGACTGGAAAAAGGCAATGACACGCCCATGTTTAAGGGTAGGAAAGATGACCCAGAGAACCCAGAGAAAAAAGACAGGTGACTGCCAAAGAGTTAGAGAAGCAATAGGATTAAGCTGCAGCTTATACACCCATAGGACAATAGGGAGAAACATAAGTGACCTGCAGGTTGCCTGCCTGACAGGGAAGATAGCTGCACTGTCACCTTTGCTAGGGGAGGGAGGGTCAGGCAGTCAGCCTCATTTCTTCAATTTAATCCAGCAGAAAAGGATCTAAGGAGAAGCAAAGGCAGAGACAGATAAAACTGTGGAAGACAACAGAGAAGTGCAAATAATCCACCTCTGGAGGTCAGCTGAAGCCCGTCATTATTTGTTTCACTATCCTTGCTGTCAGAAACACTTCCCCAACATCTTTCTCTAGTGGCTCTTTCTGTATCTCAAACCCACCACACATCTTCCCTCTCCTACAAGCCAGTTCCCATACTCCTACCCTCTCACACTGAGGACGGGCTGGCCAATTCTGCTGGTGAGAAAGTGGGACAGGAACCTGCACCATTTTGTCATGTCTACAAGGCAGAGCAGACATTCTGCAATCTGATTGCAGCTATATCCTGCCCAGTGATACAAAAACAATAAAATCACAGTGTATCTACAGATCTGCACTGATGCTATCATTCTGCAATAGTGATTTTGCATCACAGTAGCTTCAGTAGCACAGCCTACCGAGAAACACTCAAATATGTCAGTACCATCTCAAACTCTAACAAGGGTAATAATATCTGAGTAGGCTATCCATACATCTGCATTGAAATGGACTAATATAATAACCATAGCTGATAAGATTTTACACCAACTCTTCACAGACCTGCACAGAAAAATTTACCATTGAACTCTAGTGCCATACAACTTCAACACCACATATTATTTTGGGTTCCTTTTTCAACCTCTATCTTTTCCCTCAGCATAACCCCATACAGACATCTTGGTAAGAATGTTTAAGACAGGAATAAAGTTCTCAACTCACATCACAGATGTGCTCCCACTAATTTAGCTGGGAAGATCAGTGCCAAACAAGCCTTCCCTATGAAGTACTTGAATTAAAAATAAAGACCACTGAAGGTGGCATGGCCATCAGAGGAAGCCAAGGAGCATCTGGAAGTACTCTGCCTCTCACATTTTGCTCTGAATTAATACTGAATAACTGGGCAACAGCCTTCAGTACTTAACAGAGCTAGTTACCTCTCCAGAAGGAAAGCAATGTTCCTAGCTACCCTGGTATCACCTCCCTGGGAAAAGGGCTATGGCTATGGGTTCCTGGTGGCAGAAGTCACGTAGGCTGAAGGAGAGCAGAGAAGGTGACTCCAGCAGATAACTTGAGGATAAACTCAGTTCCATTCATATTGGACAAGCAAAGAGCAAACAATAGGAAGACAGCTTTGCTGGTGGAGATGCAGAGAAACATGCAGATTGCCTGGATTTGGGTGCTCCCAGGTACAACCACACTCCACAGATCAAAAAACTTTTCAATTAGAGACTATCCAGCTACATCCAGCTAAGGCATTTTATACCAAAAAACATGATACTCATATGCTCACACCTAGGCCAACATGTCCATCACAATAAGCAATGATTTACATTACATCGATTTGTCAGCATCCAATCCTAGTTCTAGTCACAAATATGTGCTCAAATGAATCATTATCTAAGCAACACAAGAGGGAAATGCAAGCCAGCACTACTGAGTTTTATTCCAAGCCCTGCCACTGCCTCGCTACATGACTTCTAGCAGTCAATAAATCTAGCTGTGCTTTAAATTAATGATCTATAAAGTGAATATATTGCTCAGTTAGCTTCACTGTCACCCAGTGAAGTCAGTTAATATTCACAAAATATTTGAAACATATCCTATTACCTGTCAATCTTAAAGCGGTCTCATTTGAGTATTTAAGCTGGAATTCTACCTATGATGTTTTCCCGAACAAACACTGTCCTACCAAACCACAACTAAACCTGATTTAAAGAGACTTAAATAAGGCCAAAAGAATTAAGAGGATTGTCCCAAGCACCCTGACAACCACATGGGTATGGAGCACCATCTAGTGTCACACAAAACCCTTCTATTTCTCATTCCTGTGTCCCTTCAGAGCAACACTGCTTTTTTTCTTTTATCTCCTGTGAACAGCTACAAAAATAGATCAGAACCTGATCATTTGGGTGTTTGGCTAACACATAAGAAGTGTCTTATTAGACTCTACCTTTGTGGATGAGAACATTTTGAAGGTTGCTAGGCTACTTGCTCAGTTTATTTGGCAAAGAAAAATTGCACTGAGAAGTTTCTGGTTGTTTCAGGGTTTTTTTGGCAACACACTGGGGTAGCACTTCAGATGGGAGCTGCCAATACCTCCACAGAAGCTGTCAAAGGCCCTGTGGAACAGCCAGGACATCAACTCCTCTTGGAGATGGCAGCTCTGTCCCAAAGATGATGGCAGAAGAAGTTGGGAACTGCCCAATGAATATGTATATTCTCAGCCTCTGCAGTCTGAAAATCAAATTCAACTCTTTTTAAAATGCTTCTGTCAAACACCCATCCCAGCTCTGTGCAGTGGCTTCTGTTTATGAAGAAATACTGATCAATCCCTTAAAACATGAGCCAGACTAACAGTAAAATGCCAGTGCTGATTTACTTCATAGCTCAGCAGCCCAGGAGCACTCCTGAAGCACACCCTGGCAGCTCAGCCCTCTCATTCCTGATGAGATACCCTCCACTTCAGCTCTGCTAACACCTCTGCTGAGCTAACCAACAAACACCTCAAGGAAAGCAAGCTGAAACAGACAACGCCTGTGCCTTGAGATAAAGAAAAACGTATACTATTCAGCCAAAGTAGAATGCTAATAAGTTCAGCACAATTAATTTTACAAGGATTTTCAATTGACTTTTTGCTTTGCTTTAATATTAAGCTCTCTTTCATATAGGGCATTAAGAAAAAATTAGTGTTCAGCAGCCATCTCTGCTTCCATACTTGCTCTCCATTATTTTAACAGGCTCTCATAAAAGCTAACAAAATGAGACCAGACAGTACCCAAGGTCTACTGACATGACACGATATTCTTGCACACCCTTCTTACACTAAGACAGATGCATGGAGTCCATCTGACACAAATCACGTCTTCTCAAAACCAGTTTCTCTTGATTTGTCACATCTGCAATGTCAAAACATCCGTCCCCGTCATTATTACCTCCTTACAGATTAATTGTTCTGCCAGTCATCAGTTCCTCAGTAGGCTTCTCACTACGCACCGCTCTTCCCTGTATGCGGCATGGAACAGGGAAACCCTGACACTTCTCATCACCTTCTCCAGCCACTATAGATGGGAAAGAAAAGTGAAGGACTCCCCGCTGTCCCCTACCTTGAAAAATCTGTAATAAGTTAAATAATATTCATTTAAGTCATTACTGAAGAAAATCCAGTGAGCTATGCTGTGTAACAGTGCTTCAGCCTCCAGTTTTACCTTTCAGCATTCCACCAAGATAAATAGTTCTAAAACCAGGATCCTAAATTTATGAGATGAGCAGATGTCAGTGGGTCCTGCAAGAAAGCATCCTACAGATGAAAGCTCTGTCTTAATACCACAGCATCAAGTAAATACACAGTCTTCTGTGTTGGCTAAAACAAAGAAATAAAGTACTTAATGGTTCTTATTCCCACCTCCACAATGCATTTGGTTCCTGAATTTCTTCTCTGATTTTTTTAGGTCCCTTCCAACTCTAAGGATTCTATGATTCTACAATTGACATTATATATCCTCAATTTTGCTTTAATAGGCATTCAGGGGCATTGTCATTGGCATGCTTTGCATGGTGGGAGAAACAGTTTCATTAGTTTAAGGCAGATAAGCACAAACTACAATTTCAAGAGCTTTCTAACCAGCCTGTGTATGATTCAGGCAAGGTGTGATAAGGACAAAGCATATATAGCACATACATCAAGTGGCTTCTAAGCAGTGTGAAGCCAATGTCAACTTGCAGTTTGGTAATGGCCCCTCCAGGATGCATTTCATACATACAAACAGAGCAGAGTGCTCTCTTAGCTGCCTGCCCCAAATCTCAGCACAGGAACAGAGGGGCATACATGCACGCCAGCAGAAACCACAACACGTGGTCTAAAGCAGGTCCTAAGCTTCTAAAAGCACATGGCTGCATAGGATTCTCACTTCCTACATCCAAAAGCAGAAGCAAATCAACAATGAACACACAAAGCGGCCAACAAAACAACAATTTTAGAAAACAAGACAAACAAAGCAACACACCTGGGATAGTCTACCAGCACAGTGGTGAGGGGATAAAGTTATGCGTTTCATGGCATTTCTGACTTTGGCACCAACACAGAGTGCCAGCCACAATCTCACCAGAGCATCTGAAACTGTGATACTGACACAAAGAGCAGCAGAGGTCTGTACTTCTAAAAGGTTCATACCACATTCTCCCCACAGCACTGACTGGTGAATCAGACCTACCTCACTGTTGTGTTGGGTGTTGACAGCACAGCTGCTGGGCTGCAGCACTTGGATCCTAGAAATTCCATGTGAAGTTACTTCATTTCTTGTATACAACCAAATAGTCGACTACTGGCTACCCTTAAATATTTCATTAAATACTTCACTGTAGTTTTTCTTCTGTCAGCTAGAAGCTCCGTATACAAGAGAACTGAAGACAGGTTCCCTGATATTATTCTTTCCATTAACATGATAGTCCGCAGGCCTGATGCTACTGGCACAAGAGATGCACTAAGGTACAGACAGCAGTAGACTGCATACCAAGATAAAATACACTGCAGAAGCAGGAGGTACTGTATGTATCCAAGTTCTTAAGGAACCATGTGAGACTGCCTGCAAGGTAACATCTTGTCATGATTTCCACCCCCCAGCAAGTAATTTTTTTTTTTCCTTTTAAGACCCAAAGCAGCCACTTCACATCCACTACCACCAGCTCTAAGTGACAAAAGACACTACAGATAAGACCCATGCTGCAACACTCCCAGGACACTGAACACTCAAACCCAACAGGTCCCCAGAGAGGTACAAATGTTAAGTACAACAATGCATCCATCTGATGCAATGTTATTCAGGAAGCATTTTCACCGCTTTGACACTGCTTTTGATAGACTCTGGTTTATAATAAACATCAGTTAGAGGAAAGACCAATTTCACTTCTCTCTAAAGGGCCACCCTATAATTTTGGAGTCAATCTCTCTCTGCATTTTATGTGCAGACAGGATCCCACATTATAATCAAAAGCAGCAGTGGATATGTGTAACGGCTCAGATTTAGCTGTGTCTGTTAACTAAGTTACCTGTTAACAGATAACTAGCCTACAAGCATGACAGGTTCACAATAGTTAACTGAAATAAAACACGAAATTCTGACAGACATATTCCAGACTGCCACAGTTCAACAATTACCTTTCAGCTTACTTTTAATGCCCAGTGACTCTCAAGCTATCTGGTGAAGGCTTGGTATAAACATGCCTTGAGGTCACTATTGGTGCGCAATGCAACAATCCTAAATTACACTTGGAAATCTCATCACTGTTTCACAACATCCTAGGCTTAATACAAGCCAGCTAGGGATTTCATTTTCTTTACACCACAAACCTTCTAGGGAACCCTTCAAGTCTTGCAAACATGATTTATTATCATTTTATTTATTAAAACTAAGCATTTGGTCTTTGGGAAAAGAAAATCTTCCTGTTAGCAGTCTTGCAACCATTAGGCGTGTGGGTAGAGATTGAGTAGGCAGCACAAGGGCGTGCCCTCCTCTCCCAGCTACAGCAGGGACAGTGCTGCTGCTAATCCCTGCACCTTTAAGTTAATTTAGGGATCTCCCTAAAAAAATCATTTTGTGTTAAGATCATGGCATATTTAAGTGAACAGCACATGAATCCTTACGAAATAACACACAGCACACATTCAGCATTGTTTGTGGCATTGTTTGCCAAGTACCAGTTCAGAGGATTTTCTATAGTTCTCCCCAGCCTGTAGAGCAATACCTGCTATTTCCATGCTTGCAACAATGGCTTTAAAGCCACATGTCCACCCCTAAAATGAAAACCAGCTGGATTCATACCCTGAAGATACAACCTTGCTGTGAAGTTCAAGAGATAAACCTTAAAATAGAATAATAGAATGGCCTGGGTTGAAAAGGACCACAATGATCATCTAGTTTCAACCCCCCTGCTATGCGCAGGGTCACCAAGCACCAGACCAGGCTGCCCAGAGCCACATCCAGCCTGGCCTTGAACGCCTCCAAGGATAGGACATCCACAACCTCCTTGGACACCTGTTCCAGTGCGTCACCACCCTCTGTGTGAAAATAGTTCCACTGCTTTTGGTTACGGTTTTCCTACACAGATTGCTGCCCACATTTCCATGCTGATTAAAAAAAAAGGCAGAAAGACAACAAGGGGAAAAAAAAAAAAAAAGCAAGCCCACACAAAGGCACAGCACATGGCCTTTCCTTAATACACCACAACACAGACTGACTCAAAAACAGCAGGTGAAGCCCACAGAGGCAGGCACAGGACTGCACTTTCCTGCTAATCAATAGCAGGTGCCATAGCAAATCCTGCACAGTCCTTTCACATCTCTCAGTCAATTCATGAAAAGGTGGAAATTAAGAACTCAGCCCAATAATTACTTGCTAGAGTGGAAAAAGCTGGTCTTCTCTCCTGCTCCACAAGCTTCCAATGCTTGTTTTCCTTCTTCACACCCAGGCATGAAAACATTTCCATCCACTGTCACCTCCTACACCATGGGCTTCACTGTGGGATTTCCTCCCTGACCACCTCAGCTACTGCACCACTGATGCTCATTTTCCTGCTGCTCCCCACTTCGCAGCCAGTCCCCAGCACAACCACCTCAGCTTGAAAACAGCAGGTGGCTCTTCCACCTCAGCACCATCTCTCCCCTCCCTTTCTACCTGGCTTATTTCTCCTTGTTTTTCTCTTCTCACATTTCCCTCATTGACCTTTCTTATCCTTCTCTTAGTTAAGAAGACACTCACATTTCAAGGCACAAAATCTGCCTAGTGAACATGAGTAGAGTCAAGAGGCAAAATTAATAGCTTTATTCTGGAAATAACACCGCTATAAAAAACTCCCAGAGCACTCAGCCCCTCAGGCTACATTTCCTAGTAATTTTTCCTACAGTAGCTGTCAAAAACGCCGCTCTGTGCTTTACAGGCAGTCTGTTCTGTTGTACAGAGAGACCCCAACAGTAAAATGGCTTTTAAGTCTCAAGATCCCACAGCAGGAAAGGGCTGGTAACAAACAGCAGATGACAGCTAGCTGAGCAGCTTGGGTTTCAGCACAAGGACCAGCGCTTGTTTTTTCCTGGGCTGATTTTGACTCCTCCAAGCTCAAGGCAAAGCAGTACCACTTGGGTCTTGGAGCAGCATCATCTGATGAGATACCCAGTTATCTATGTCTACAATGCAGACCGGTTTGGTTCTGCCCATCCATCACTGTGGAGACTCCTATCTTTTTCACTCTTATCTAGCAAGTAGCAGATATAAAAAACAGCATACTTTATGACTGAGCCTTTCCTCACCTGCCTTCGTTCACAGGTGCTGCAGCACAGCTGAATTGAATAGCTAGAAATAGCCATTCATCAGATGCTTCATTAGCACAGCCCCACAGCCCTACTGGATAATACTTGTTTGGCTCTTGCTGCTGGACTGACTCCCAAACACTCCTTTGCTAGACACTATGCCACTAATGAACCTCTTCCAAATTTCTGTTGCCTCTGTTCTTCACCCTCCCTCTGCACAGCAGGTTGCTTTGCAAAATAATAATTCTTTACGTGCAGAAAGCTGCTGCCAACTTATTAAAAAAGAAAAAAGCACTGAAGAGCATCACCTTCATCATAGTCCCCACACCTTTCCTGTGCATTTTAAATGCCATTAATTTCTATGACAAAAGTGCCTGCAGTCCCTGGCTGAGGCCAGGGATGAACACATGCCTTTGGGCAGGCTGGCCCCAATACAAAGGAACGCTAAATGCGCAAGGCAGAGGATGAGAGGAGAAGAGAGAGGTGGGAAGTCAGCAGCAAAGCCAGGGACAAAACCTGCCACCTTCTATGCAACACTAACCTCTTCGCAGCCTCACTCCAAAACAAAAAAAAAAGTTCTCATAGCACAGTTCATTCCTTCTCCACCAAATTCATTTCTCCCTTTGAGGATAGCTGCCTCTTATCTGTGTAACTACTTCCTGGTCATTAGCTAGCAGAAAGTCTTAAATCTCTTTCTGTCCTCATATCAGCCAAAGCAGTGTTAACAGTGGACTGATGTTGTTGCTGAATGCAGGAAGCACACCCAGGTTGATTCTGGTGTGGCTCTATAGGAAAGCCCACCAGAAACTGCACAACAAAACAGGAGGAACGGGGCACAGGCAAGGGAGCTGTGCTCAGAAATAGCAGACAGGTCCTAGGACTAATCCTGGAAGTCACTGCCACAGTGCTGATGGAAACTGAAACAGCCAGGTTTGAGTTCACCACTCGACTCTAGCCAATTTGTAATTTACTGGGGAAGGAGGAAGTCATACACAAAATGGGAGTCAGTCCCCTTTCACATTCCAACACCAACACAAGGGTTTTTCAAAGAGCTTTTGCCTATTCCATTCTTGCCTCATCACTACAACACATCTCATTTCCCCAGTATAAGAAGAAAACCATCAGTTAGCAGTAGGAAATGCACCAAGGCAACAATGAGACTATAGCATCAGCAAGGCCTCAGTGGCACTGACCACAGCTGCACAGACCACCATGTGTCCCTGGTGGCCAGACCTGCTGTTCACTGGATCCAGTCCTACCACTACAGGTTTGAAAAGGTTCCTACCTCTGTAGTTACTTTTCTGAAAAATCAAAATTGGGCCAATCAGAATCCATAAGGGATTTGAAATACTTAATCCTTTAAGATTCATAATCCTATTTCGGAAGAGAAAATCCAACTACAGGATCTAGATCTTTGTTTCCTGTTTTAGGGGTTTAGTTGGCTGGCTGCTTCCACTCACGTCTGCTGAGTAACAAGTGTAGAAACATTGGGGTGGGAAAATAAAGTAGCAAAGAATAAGCAAGTAGTTTTGCTGAGCTATGTTTTATAACCTAGTTTTGTTAGCATCAAGCAGCCAGCTACCCATGCTAGCAACCCATACAGCTAACAGTATCTTATAGCAAAACATGGTTCTGCACAACATAATTACAAAGCTGTTTATACCAGTTAACTCAATTATATGATCTCCTTCATGTCTACAATGCTGGTCTTAGTGCATCAGTAAGACAGTTCTTCTCAGAATGGGACAGGACAGTAACTCTGACCTCTCCTATGCACACCTACTTGAATTACAACAAGTTGTTTTTAACAGAAACAGAGATATACATTCCATGTCATACACACCTATGTTTACACAGTGGATAGCAGGCCCAATATTTTGTCTAAGGATGTTTTGAGCGTGGTTTAACCCAGCTGAGTTACACAAGATACACATTGAACTACTAACCTGTTTTTCAGCTCTTCTCCAAAACAAAAAATATATACTTCTAATATTGCCTGCATGAACAACATAGCGTTTTATATCCTCTATATAATTATCGCATACAGAAAGAAGAGCTGAACTCACTCAGCTGGTGATGGGACTCTGACCACACAACACTCCTTCTCAGCAAGCAGCCCAGGCCCAAGCAATGCTCTCCCTTCAGTGGTTGGCCCTCATATGAGCCTTGGGGGGCCCTACTGTGCGTCATAGAATAGAATCATCGAATCATAGAGTCCAGCGCTTCTGGTCACCCAGGGAACACAGGTGCAAGCAATCTGCCTGCGCTCCCTGGGCCAGCCTCACCCCTTCACCAGGTGCTCAGTCACCACTTCAAGCCATAACTTAACAGCTCCCCTGCAGATACCAGCTCCTGCAATACAACCAGCTGAGCACGCTCTCTTAATATTACTTGATACATAACCCCATTCATAAGTAAATTTAAAAAAATAATAATTGAAATTTACCTGCCACTTTGCATCATGTTCACATGAACTAATTCTTCTCTTAAAAAGTTTTCTAAGGTTGCCTTAAGCCAATTCATAAATGGGAAGTGCCCACCCCTGAATTAACTACTCTTTAGGCTCAGACTGCAGCCAACAGTACTTCATTGTGCTAAGACACCACAAGCATCCTAATGATTTTTCACAGTTTTTTTCCTTTACAGAACACATAGGATGCCAACCAAGAATAAACCTACCCAAAAGAGCAAAGCAAGCCTGGTACACAGAAACACCATTAAAAAAATCCCAGAAATGGATTAAAAGGTGAAGAAAATAATCAGCAGAGAAAATACATTTTTATCTCCATCCTGAAAGCTGAGCAGCAGAACTATTTGATACAGATTGAACAACTACATCACTTTTCCCTTGAGAAACAACTACAACCTCCAGGAACTCTTCAATAAAGGAGGTTTGGTTTGATAAGTTTTAATGTTAACATATCAAATGTTTGTTAGGGAAGCAAGCAGCAGCAGTATTACTTGGATTCTGTCGTAACATCAGCTACAGTACTTTTTATTTGGTGTGAGCTAGAGAACAGCCCAGGAGCACCATGAATATATCTCCTGCTTACAGTATTCCATAAGACAGAATGCAAAGTCCTTCAGCCAATTATGCTACTTCCTTTCCATGTGTGCTCTCCTGAGGTGTTAAAGACACTTCATTAAAGCATCCATCTGACACAGGATCCGATTTAAGTTTAATAAAGGCACGCAGCTGGCCCAGAGCTTTCAGACAAGGGGTATCTCTTTAGAAAGAAGTTCTTTGAAAGTGTCTGAACTGCTTTTGAAGCTTTCACATCTGAGTTTCAATGAGCAGCCCCAACAAGAGTAATGTTCGCCAGATTATAAGCCTAAATTCAACTTTATTTTTATAGATTAATTAATAAGAACAACAACGCATAATGTACTGAAATGACAAAACACATCATTTGTGTGAGTCAGTGACCCAACACAGCCATTCACCAAGGACACCAACAAAAGAGAAAATGCAGTTTTGAAGGAGAACGTATTTGAACATGTTAAATCTGTGAAACATGCAGCAAGGAGAGCACATTTATGCACCAAAGGCCAGCAGCAAATAAAGCCTGTATGGTCAGACACAGAAACTAGCAAAGCACTACTGACACCTAGTGCTACGCTGCTGTTTGTTAGCGCTGAACTGATCCTCTGCAAATGCAGCTCTTTCAATTTCAGCCCCCGAGGGTCAAAACTAGATCTGAGATAATAGAAGGATAGAAGGAGGTTTTAAGATACTTCAGAACCAAAGGCTGGGCCTTCCCAGGTGTCACACCCTGTGTAGGAGTTAGAGCACTCACTTTGAGAGCACTTTTGCATCTCTAGCATCCTTGCTAGCCTTGACATTGCCCTGCTACTGCTTTCTATTTCATGGGGTAACAGCCAGTAGCTTACAAGCACACATTGCTGCTGTTTTTATCTTGCCATCAAGGTAGCCATTCCCCGAACAACTGGACAAAACCTAGAAAACCTGCTTACTTTGGAATGAATTTAGATCAGATCTGGCTCCTCCACACCAAAAAGTTCTGTTCCATTGAGTTTTTGGACAAGTGATCATTCCTACTACTTGGCCCACAGTGACTCATGGGAGACATTACTATTCCTCCTTCAGGTTTTAAGTTGCTTCACATCATAAAAGTGAAATCAGAATGCTGTCTGGGAGCTTCTTTTCCATGTTATAAATAAAAATTATCACATATGCCACAAAGGTGCACATGTCAGAGTGGCACTGGCTCAATTGGATCTGACTGAATGCAAAGGAAGACACTTCTTCCCAAGGACAGAGCAGCCCATGGGGAAGCAGGAGGAGGTATCAGGACTGCAGGCACACAGCAGCCACTCAATGATGAAGGGAAGGGAAGGGAAGGGAAAATTTTCAAGTCAGCTACTCTGATATTTCCATCCCTCTCAGGAAAGCCAACAGAGAACTGAGTTTCTCACCAGATGAAAAATAATGGCATGAAACAGAAAAGGCAGAATTTTGCTGTTTGCCAAATGATATATAATTAATGGGAGGCTGTGTTAAGTCAACTCTAGCATGAAGGGGAGACAAGGGAGCAGTGGGAAGACCTCACCTCTGCAACAGCACATGTCTACACTAGGTCACTTTGTTTGTAGCTGGCAGTGTGTGCTGAGTGAAGGCAGTTGTCACCTAACATCTTACTCAAACACTTCCAAAACAATCCCAGACCTCAGTGCATCAGTGCAGGAGTGGGAACAGACACTCACACAGCATCTTGTCAGAGGGAGCTGTCCTGGCATCAATGCAGAAGTGTTCTTTGGAGGAGTTTTGCTCTCCTCTATATTTAATTATAAATATCTTTGTAGCTGTTACTTCAAGAACCAGCAAGAACGAGTGGTTGGAGGGAAGATGAGAGGATCAGAGTTGGGAAGAAAATCAGAATGACTTTCAACAGTCCCATTTTTTTTCCACAAATAGCTCTTTTATTTTGCAGCATTATTAATGCTTCTAAAGGCTGAGATTCAGCTGAGAGGCCTGAAATTGCATTATTATTTTTCTTTTACATCCTTTTGGGTTTCCTTAAGATACAAACCGCCATCCTTCTGACATCTCAGGAGCTTCAGGCCTGTATGTGCAGACATGAGCTGGGGACCATGAGCCCAGGAAACCTTACAGGCACCTGCTGGGCAGCGGGAGCCAGCAAAGTCATTGTACCAAAAAATCAAGGCACTTATTTGGGAAGGATGGAGCGGCTTCATTGGGCAGGATGGTTTGGCAGCAGAGATCCAAGGAGAGCCCCAGTAGCTGTCAAGGGACTCTCCTTTACCCCTTTGCATGGGGTAGGATAACCTCTTCCTATGCATTCTCAGCAGCAATTGATTCCTCAGCTGCCCCATGCACTTCAGTACTGCCCCTGATTTCCTGTGCTCCATTTCTATGATGCCTGAGTGAAGCTCTCCCACCAACAATTACAGTATTAAATAAATAGGGGCATTTTGATGAAAACAGCCATTTCCTTCATTTTCAGTACACTAGCAAGTTAACGCAGTGCTCTCAGGGGCTCTCAGGGGCTCTGGTGAGGTTTGTGGTTGAATTCCCCCTGCACAGCTGTGCCTGCTGCTGACAGCAATAACTCAGGGGCAAGTGAAATCACTGCTCGGAGCTGCTGGTGCCCTCCTGCTCAGAATCCTTTCCTTCTTGACCCTGGCAATGCAGCTGATTATTGACTCATCTCTAAGCTGCTTTTGAGGGCCAGTTTATTGAAGAAACTGATTAAGGGGTTTCATCTGGAGGGCTGAGAGGATGAAGGTTCAATCAGAAGCAAAATCTGGGACCTGTGCTACATCCCATCTGCCAAACATGTCCAGAGGCCGCAGCATCCCCCTCCCTCACTACCACCCCCTCATTGCCTCTTACCTCGTGAGGATGCACGGAGAATTTGGGGGCTTTGTTCTCATCTATATCTCACTCAAAGGCCACAGGGTTTCCTCCTGGAGGAGCTGCCATTTCCTATATTCATTATTCTGGCTTCTAGAAGATCTCTTTCTAGTTACCTGAATTTGCAAGGTAGCGTAGCCCTCCTAGATCTTAATTTTAAAATCCAAATCTATTTGGGAATCGTGGACTGATGGCTTATGTCCAAAACGTTGTCCTTGTTTAACCAGATCTCCACTGTAACCCAAAGGCAGCACACAGGACTGACAACTCCATCACTCCCTGCCCCAGTAACCAGAGAACTGGTCTGGGGCTGTCTCACAGGGCAGCTAAAGGAATCGCACAGCTGAAACAAAACACCAACTATGAAAAATGCCTTAAAATTATTTTCAGTTGAAATAATTTAAGGCCAGAGGCAAAAAGCCCTACGGGGAGCAGCCAAAGGCAGCTACTAAAACCTGTGTGGGCTGCCAGGATTTGATCAGACCCCAAAATCCAGCTATCTGTGTTTTGATTAGCTTTAAGAATAACTGGTTTAATGAGAAGGATGCACACGGGTCATGATTTTGGTTTCATTTGTTTAACAGCACAAGCACAGAGAGAAGCACTTGTGCAAAGGGCCCAGCTCGTGGTCTCTCGGTAATGCAGTCCATTTTTCTAATTTGCTGTGATAATCACAAGCTCATAAAAATACATCTGTTGACCCAGACTTATCGTTACTGCTGCTTTGATGCCCGCATTGCTCTTCCATTTTATTGCTTTCATTTTCCTCCTACAGACCACAAAATCAGTTGAGCTGATAAAAACCTTTCTACGTTTACTTTAAAAATATGGGTCTAATGCACAAGTTTAGTCAATATCAGATTTAAGAGAAGAAAGCAGGAAGGCTGAGGCCACGCTGTCATTTCACAATAACATTGTTCTTTCTGAAGCTTGCACTATTAACAGTCATTACTTAAGCTTGTGCCAAACACTGCATACTGCTGGAAAAGGTCTCTGGTAGTCAATCCAACTGCCTACATCCCAGAGCATCTCATAGGGTTTTACAGATTAAAAATATTGTATTTTTCTTCCCAACAGATGGATTAGAGCAGCGATATGGAGAGGTCACTTGGTCTACATGAACTTTTTGATCTACCTGCAGAAAAACAAGAGCAGATAGGCGACCTGAGCAGGATCCTGGGAGATGCAGCATCCCCAGCTAAGACACCACAGCAACTTTAAATGAGGTAAGACCTAAAGAGAGAATGTGTGACTGCAAGAGGGTCCATCCCGCTCTGCTTTCTGCCAGTATTTTGAAAACAAAACATTCAAGCAAAAGGAGACCCATTGCTCTTACTTACACAGTAGCTCAATGCTGTTTTCTACTTCGATCTCTATTTGTTCAATACAAACTACTAAGACCTTTTGATTGCTACTGAACGTGATGTTCTCCTGGAATTACCTCTCGTGCCCACCAAGTCACATGAATGGGTATTGGAAGAGCTGGAGGCCATAGGAATGGCTTTTTGTCCATGAAGAGAATACCAAAACATCCCAAAGCTGACATTGCTCCTGTTGCAGAGTCCCAGTATTTGAGAATGAAAGGTTTGTGTGGACCAAAGTCCAAGAAGTCAGTATTTTCATGGTAGCACCTTCTGGCTTGCTTATGGCTTTTCTTTTATAAAGTAATTCTGCAAAATTGGTACTTTGGCACAGTGCATATTGGATAGCTTCCCATCTACTTGCCCAATTTATACCCACTCCATTTGCTAACAAAATCAAGTTTTTATTGCTACCCACGTTGCAAAGCTTACATAGCTGTAGGAAAATGGGCTGCACTCCATTTCTCCTTACGCTTCATCAGTCCAAGCAAGAGCTTATGCAGCTCCCATGTCCCTGCTGCTAGCAGTGGGTACAGGCAGGGCAGCAGGCTGCAAGATGCCCTTCAGGTACACTGCACAGCATATAGGTAACATTCACTGTGCTGAGGGTCAAACTAAACATAGCAACGACTAAAGGAAAATACAACCTGACAGCAGGTATTTTACAGTTTCTGTTCCGGATGACACTTACCCTAAAATCTTGTGCAGAAATACAAGATTGGCCACAGGAGATGCAACATCTGATGTTCAACTTTAGCCTTTTTAGTGGCTCTCTAGCAACCCTGCTCCCCTTCCTCAGCCACCAAAAGAGTTTGTAATCAACACAGTTTGTAATCGCCGTGCCTCTCATGGACCTGTGTGTGTTTTCCAGCATGGCTTCTTACAGCATTGCACAAGTGTTGCATACTGATGCCTCTTCATAGCCCCTTGATACGAGGAACTGTGATATCCTTTCAGAGACAATAAAGGGTTATAACTTCAGCAGAAATCAGTTATGTGCCCACGGCTTTATTTTCCTGTCTCTTCCCCCACTGGCATCCTGCATAAACAATTTAATTAATTTACACAAAAGGATGGCGTGAAGTCAGACCACTGTGTTCTATATTCCAGAATAACTAGCGGGCATTGTCTACAAGTACCCCTTAGCTGGAAAAGACTATTAATTGGCACCAACTGTTCAAATGTAATTACAGCCACAACACCCATCAGTTGACTCATTTGTTTTTCACATCTGCAAAGCAATAACTGCCCTGACACAGGCAGCAAATTCTTTCCTGTGAATTCTGTTATCGGACAGAAGGCGAACAGCACTACTGCCCCACCCCCTTTGGGTAACGTGGAAAGTTCCACCCACAGGCTGTTTCATTTTCACGACCTCGGCCCTGTGATGTGCAGCAAGGATTTGCCTGCTTTGAATCCCTGACTCATTTCCATCTCACACTCAGCTCAGATTAAGCCCTCTGAGGACAACTTGCTTTACAACCCAAAGCACAAAGATGAGGCGTAGCTTTTCCCCATTACCATCTCTGTGTTCCTTTTGCTGATTATTTGCCCTCTTCTCAAAGGACAAGAAGAAAATCAAGCCAGCTTAAAGCCCCGTAACGTGGGACTTTTTCCACGGCTTTCAATCAAACATAAAAGGTAAACTTCAGGTTTGATTCATCTGGAGTAAAACAGCCACTTTCTACTTACTCACCACAGCCTGCACTGCCCCAGCTTTCTGAAAATTTCTGCTTTTCTTGCTCATTTAGGGAGTCATCTCATGTTAAGTGACGACTCTTATGTACCAAGGCAGATATTCCCAACAACCAATGGCAATGGGTGTCACGGCATGGTGGTAAACCAAACCTATTAGATCCAATGTACACACACAGCACATAGAAAAGTGGACCAAGAGGAATCAATCAGCGCGGGTATATCCAAGAAAACACTTTCTCAACAGCTTTCCTGTACTGAAAAGAAACCAATTCTACTTGCGAGTCACTTGCAGAAAATTTTAATATTTTGCCAAATATACAGCTATTAGAATTACCCTAAGTATCAATTAAATTACAAAAGTTGGTAGATAGCATAGTACAATATTCTATAAAATAAAGACATGTAATATTAACAATACCCCCTGCAGTCCAATAATGGCAAAGAAAGCAAATGAAATTACAGTCCAACACAAAAATCAGAGGAGTCGGAGTGACGGCATTAGACTCTTCAATCAGAGAAACTGAGACCAGACTTGATACATTCATCCATCAAGCATAATAAATGTAGAACTTTAGGTTTTAAAAACAATTAACGACACAGCATCAGGTGCAATTTCACATGCTTTCCTTTATCTTCCAGTACAGTTCCCAGAGCATAAAGTGCCTTTGTGCACTCTGGTTTCATTGTAGTCAGGTGCAATACACATGTTTAGAAGTCAGTTCGTAAGTCACTTTAGTTAATTTATTTGGAAAAAAAAACCCTTTTTTTTTTTGAACCAATGTACATAACTCAAACTAAGGGGTTTTATTTTTTGAAGTACCTTTGTTCTTGGTGCCTATTTTCTGTCGAATGTCGTACAACACACAGAAATTAAACTCCAAATACACAGGGCCCATCTCCATCAAACAAGACCATGTCTCTTGAAGTCTGTTTCTGCCTTAGCTTTATTCATTTTTCCCCTTTCAAACACTGCTGAAATAATTACCTTTGTCCTCCTGTTGACAAGCTGCTCTGCAGCTTTCACTTGCAGATGGCCTCAAACACACTGAAGGCAGAACGCTCCCCCTGTGTTACCTTCTTAGACCAAACCCCAGCATTGATTGCAGTAAGAAAATGTCATGCCCAGTTTGGCTGTCATTCACCTTGCCCCCAGAATATTCACACACACAAGCAAATTCACAAAACCTACTATCCACTCTCCAATCCAAGCACATTCTGTGCTAAAACACCACTCCTAATTTTCCATGCTAACAAGGATAAAAGGGAAATTGCATTTCCCACATTATCTGAGGGCATTTTGATGGTGTTTTTCAATATCTGCACTTTAAGAGCAGTTATGGGGCATGAGTAGTTCTGCTTTAAATCACTCCACAAAGATGCTACAGGAGGTCACTCATGGTCCCAGGGCTGAAGAAGGCACTCCAGAGAAAAGCTTAATGGAAAAAACCATGGGGGAGAGAACGAACAACTGAACTTGGAACAGCAGGTATGAGTCTCTAGCCCACCGCTGTCTTCTTACACTTGACAATACTTCACACTGTGAAGTGAAAAAACAGTGGCAAAGGTTTCTAAGTTCAGGCTGTAAACGCCACTAGTGATGTGGCAGAGCAGGTCATGCCTTCCCTTTGCTGCTGCAGCTATGTGTAACGAGTCCCATTCTTGGCCCTGCTCACCCCAACAGGAGCTCTGCAGTTGGGGAATGGTTCTCTGGGGGCTCCAGAGGAATAACACACTGAAATTCCTTTTAAGAACAAAACCATGTGCACTCTGTTAATGAAACTAAAGGGAGTTACCTATTTCCCAATCTACCGACTGAGACATGAAGCATCCTCCACAAAACTGCAGAGTTACAGAAAAGAACAGTCTGACAACGCATGACAGCAGAAAAATAGAAAATGGTACAAGTTCCAAGCGAACCACGGATACATGTAAAGTCTCCATTTTTGTTCTTACAATGATTTGGTTAAAATATTTTCGACGTTTCATAATGGTATAATAATTTTCCAATGTAATTTATGCAGCAAATTCCACCCATATCCAAAAATACCATATAGTAAATGCTTTTCTTTATAAAAATGTATACAATTCAAACTCTCCTTAGGTAAGCCTATGCACAGTTCTCATCATCACCTAGGTAGAAAGTCTTCAGAATAAGTATATTCTTAGAGAATACATGAACGACAACACTTACACGAATCTTCCCTTTTGACAGTTGATTCTACTCAATCAATCTCTTATTGCTTAAAATGAAAACAGACAGGTTTCATCAGCGACAGCAGCACTCGAATCGCACACCAGCCCAGGGAAGGGACCTGCTTTCAGTTCTGTTGGACAGAAATACCCAAGAGCCTGTGGACATGACCACAGATCTGTCTCCAGTCCTGTCCGGGTCACGCGGACAACAAACAAGAGGTGTCACTGGCAGGGAGAGAGCTCGGTGGCAATGCATATGTTAAGTGCTAAGATTGCACTTTCCTATTACTTCTGTGAATACAGCTCCAACTGTAACGGAAAACAATCCGATCTGAGCAGCTACAAGACGCTATAAACACCAAATCCAAAGTGTGCAAGAACAATGTGAACAGAACGCCGTGGGCTTAAACTCACATTTGGTACTATGCCAAAACACCTCTACAGCAAGCTTTATTTACACAACTTCCAATTAACAATACTGTTATCTCTCAAGCTACGTTTTAAATTAACAGAAATACATCCATAATAACAAAAAAAAAAAAACCTGATCAAATTATTTTACTTTTTTTATTCAAAATAATCTGACAGTTCAACAATATTCCAGGTGCATTACAAACACTGCCATAGTCAACACAACAATCAATATTTAAAGAGCATTCAAACACTGAAGACATTTATCTTAACGCAGAGACAGAAGAACACGCTTACACTGAGAGCATATAGATCACTTTCAATAACTGACTCCTTTGAGGCAGATGTCCGATTTCTCCGGCACAAAAATGGATTAAAATCCAGTAGAGATGAATTATGGAGGAAAAAAAAATCAGGAGTAGAAATGTTTTCCCCTGTATTTTCCTATTAAAGCATTTTGAGATTATAGTTACACGGCCACTACCAGCCTAGACTACCCTAGCGTTGACTGTTCATGGGATAAAACATCTAAACCATAACACAGAAACCAGCATTAAAGCCAACAAAACCACAAACTCTTTCTAGAATATGGCTGAATTAGTTCACAGAGAGTTGGGAACACATTAACTACACGGTGCAGTGGAAATACCAGCTGGAAGAAACACTTGATCTTCCCCATATTTTCCCCTCTGCCATCACCAGAACTCGCAGGAAAAAGTTAACACAATCTTACTGCCCCTCCTGCAAGCATCTTCCCCATGCTTCAAAACATCACCTTGCTGACTGTCTTGATTCTTCAATGCATTGGCCAGTATTACCTCTAACATTTAAAAAAATGTTACAAGTCACATTAGTTCTACACAATAGCCTGTTTCTTTCCAATTAACCCAGGACCTAAAACGGAGCTCTAGCTTCAACTCCATTTAAAGCAGCTCATTTGTTCAAAAAAAGAAAACAAGATGTCAAAACAAGAACTCATAAGGACACGTACACAGATGAGTGCATAGTGCAGAACATCATACAGGGAGAGCAGCAAGGCCACACCGTCATGTCGAGTCCACGTTTAAAAGATGCATGTTTCCAAGGACTAAATCCATTCTAGAAAGTTTGAATTTTTTTCGTGGGGCTTGCTTAAAGCATTAAAATCTGTCTTTATATATGGCATCACTTCTCCATCATCACTTTGGTATAGCTGCCTGTATATGCACATTAGGACAGCCATGTGCAAAGTACAGAGAGGAGACACACCACCATCCCAATCTCATTTACATGAAAGCCTTAAATTCTTACTTTTTCCTGTGAGTAGGGAAAAAAAAAAAATCAAGAAGGACGTGGGACAGTTTTCAAATCATACAACTTGTCTGTATGCCAATTGGAGGAAAAAAAATAAAATGAACAAATAAATCAATGAAGATGGCTTGAGCTCAGGGCTTCTTGGGCTGCTCTGGGCTGCGCTGGCTCTTGGCAGCACATGGCCCCTCGCTGCATTGCTCCCAGCTGGTGCTCCATGGCAGTGGAAATCTGAATTGCTTCTTGCAGAAACACAAGTGGCAAACAGCTTGAGGACATCTCAGTACACTTACCCAAATGCTTCGTCTCTCCATTCAGTTAGTTTGCTTCTAGAAGCAATGTTTTTGGAAAAGGGCCATCAGAACAAAGGAGCATTTCCCTTAGTCACAACACCACACACTCCATTAACAGACTGACTTTCTCTCCTAAACCAAATTAGCTCCCGGAATATCTCACATTCATTTCTTTTTTTTTCTTTTTTCTTCACTATTTCTCAAAACAAAGTTTCTCTAGCAGTTGTGCAGCTTAAGCCTGTTACCACAGTTTAGTCCAGCATTTTCTTAGCACCTCACACAAATAACACTGTAGCTCATCTGCAATGACCATCAGCTACAAACAGCCACCAGGAGGGGAAGCGCCCACAGCAGCGCTAAAAGCACAGCACTACCACCCTGCTACACCCAGAAATGCTTTCGGATACGCTGGTTCCCGGGTCAGACAACTGAATCTAAACGGGATTTCTCTCCAAGTAGGGTTAACTCCAGTTATTCCAATGAAGTAAACACAAGAGGGCAGTACTGAGGATGCCAGTCCTATACTGTACAGTTTTCAGTCCATTTTTTAAAGACCTGTTAATGGAGATATGGCTCAGTGTCAAGGTTAAGTGGGCAAACGTTATCTAAGCTCAAGTCCTTATGGGAACTAACACAACCCCTGCTTACTGTACAATAGTACTGCTTGGATTTAAGCCAACCACATACACTTCACCCTGCTAATTTACCTATCCTGCTTAATCTCAAGTATCTTCACCCTTTCACACTCCTCAATTCACTATCATTTATTTTCCTGAGTGAGATTATAAAAAGTTAAACCCTTCTACCAAAAGTACAAAGACAAATTAGATATAGTAGAACAATACAAACCCAGTTATACAGCATTACAAGTGCAGAAATTCTTCATGTTGTTGCTCTTCTTTATAGTTGGCCCCCAGTAAAAACCATAAAAAAGAATCTAGTTATCCAAAATATTTTTAAGTACTGTGATTAAATTTTTCAGACCATAAACGTAGCCCTCATCCTTGGTGTTGCTGGGAAACACGTGAGCAAAATCTATCATTCGGACTTCTACGTTTGCACTTTCCTTGATCTCTGCTGGCATGTGACAGAAAACTTTTTCCAGTTGTGGTATAACATTCCCATTCAGATGCTCCTGGGCGATGCAAGTGCTGCTTTTCCACATGTTGCCTTGCTCCAAGCTTTCAACTTTTAGCGAGAGCTGGCTGTGGTGCCTCTTTGAGTATGCCTTTTTGTGAAGTGCATAAAATTTGGACAAGCCTTTACTGACAGAGGCCTCGATTTTTCCGTTCTCTGTAGAACTTATGACATGAATATTGTTATTATACTCCAGTATGTCTCCACCTGATAACAGACCTTTGGGCACTCCTCTCTTCTCTGCCAAGGTGATGTCGCTCAGCCGCACGGCTGGGGCCTGACTTGAGCCCTCGTAAACAAACAGCAACGAGCTTGCATAAAAGTTGAGCTGCTTTTGGCCCTCAAACCACTTCAAAATCTTTTCAATCTTCTGAATGCTGGCAGCGATCGCATCTTTTCTCAAGCAGTACCCGTTGTGGAAGAACTTTGAGATGCCTACAACAAATAGACATTTTTGAGGATTATTTTCACCTCTGAAAAAGAAATCAAATGCTGTTCAATGTTTATTTGGGGATGAGAATAACTCTTGCTATGAAAAAAAGGCAGTGTTCAGTTTCAAGCACAATTACTAAACAAATCAGAACCAAATCAAGGAACTCAGGTACATTTAGTACTGCCGTACAGAAATATAGGTTGGTGTTTTTACTGTAAAGGAATCCAGTGAATCGATGTACCAAACTGTAGATGAACAAGGTTCCTGCTCCCCATGTCATTTAAAGCAAGCATCCTAATCATGTTGGGCAGGGACCCACTGAACTCTCCAGAGATAAACAAGCTCAAGCAGCTCGTTTATCAGGAGTGGCAGAGCTGACAAGTCAGTACCAGCTCTAAGAGCTTGTATATCTGTCCTTATGTCCCTGGGTGAAGGACAGACAAACAGATGCCAGTTAATGACTAGCTGGAAACATTTATCACCAAACAGCCATACGAGGGCAGCATTTTTATTTACTGTTAGTCTTGAGCAAAGTACGGATAAATTTTGACTGAGAAGGTCAGAGAAAGATGTATTTTTAATATAAAAGACAGCGTTTATTCACATAATATAATAAGAGATAATACTAAGCAGATTAAAAACATAAATGCCTCTAAGGGATTTCTACCTCATTACACTATCAAACCTCAAACGTGCAAGGAAATTCTATTCTGCCACAATTACTCCCTTATTAGTAGTAAAAAACACGTGGGAGGGGAGACCATATTGCTTTCTTCCAATATCTGCAAGGTGCTTACAGCGGGAGCAGGGTTGGTCTCTTCTCACTGGTGACAGGTGGCAGGACAAGAGGAAATGGCCTTAAGTTGAGCCAGGGGAAGTTTAGGTTGGATATCAGGAAACACTTCTTTACAGAAAGGGTTGTTAAGCACTGGAACAGGCTCCCCAGGCGGGTGGTTGAATCACCATCCCTGGATGTGTTTAAGATCCGTTTGGATGTGGTGCTCAGGCACATGATTTTGCAGAGGACTGTTAGAGTTAGGGTAGTATGGTTAGGCTGTGGTTGGACTCGATGATCTTAAAGGTCTTCTCCAACCTGAGTGATTCTATGAGGAAATTCCTTTAAGACACACAGCTGTTACAGATCAACAGGTAGTTCAAGTGATAGAGTAGACAGCCTTAGACCCATTTGGGGGTGGAGAGAGCGGGATTTTTATCATGGGGGCACACAAACTACTTTTACACATAGTTCTAAAATCACAACAATAAACAGCCAAGAGTACTAAATTCTGGTACACACACTCCCTTACCATCCTTCACTGTTTCCTTCGTCAAGCTCCTCCCATAGTGCTGGTTTTGTGTCTCGTAGCTGTCGGAAGAGACATGATAAACCTGCAGGGAACAAAAAGGCAAGTCTGTACTTCAGAACAACCATGGTTTTCTGCAGAGCTAGGATACATCTCACAGACAGGTGACGCTTTCTGGCCCCATCCATCCCCCTGGTAGCTGCACAGCTACTTAGAAAAGTCAGCACTGCCCTCTAGTGCTCTGCAAAACACTGCTGCAGATCTTGGGGTTTTAAGCTACAATTTTTGTATTTTCTAGCATCAGAAAGACACCATTATATCAGCTAAAACAGACCTTTATAGCAGGAAGCATTTTGCATGGCACATGCCTTGCAAATCAATGCTAAGACCTGAAACCATCATGCTCCTAGAAGCGTTACTACAAGCGTTACATCAGTCTGACTGAGTACACTCAGGAACTCACTACTAGTGTTTTTCAGTTCTTAAAACTATGGAAACATATACTGCAACAGTAAAACAGCAAGCAATGCTGTGATGTGCCCAGGAGGGTCCAGCAACATGAGGCACATCCGAAATGAGGGCCTGGGGTTTGAGTGAAGTTACACGAAGTGAAGGATGGCAGCACCTACAGCGCTTGCTACTCGCCTGGCAGGGAGGCAGCTCACACAGGCATGGCTTTGTCCATATCAGGAATTGCACAAGCTTAACAACTTAATTCAGAAGCGCTTTCCACAGAGACACGTTTTCTCTCTAACAGAAATAATTTCCATTGTAGAGGCGTGCCAGCCAGCCACGCCGAAGTCTAACTTGTTTATGAGAGCGCAGACAATTCCTATTGGCAGCAATAACTCTGGCAGAAGCTTTCTGCCTGGCACTCGCTCAGACCACCCAGCCCCACTGCCCCAGTATGAAAACACAGGCCCCAACTCCTGCTCTGCACAAACTACCAACCCTGCATCGCATGCATTTAACTAAGCAAGCAGTCAAGATACCCCCGGTTACTCAAGAGCCTGGCTGAAGCTCTTAGGCAGTTTTTTTTCTTCAGGACAACAGCACTGAAGGACAGCATATTTAAGTAATGATGAAAGTATTCCCCACATTAAGCAAAGAGCTGTCTCCTCATTCCCCTCAAAGCCTTTTCTCAGCAGCACAGAAGAGGCCGCCTGAGCCACTTCTGGAACACTATGCAGAAACACCAATACATTCATCCCTGTGCTGAAAGCAGAGAACAGGAACCCAAGTTCAGAGTGCAGTCAGCTTACACCAGCCCCTGCTGGATCCACACCTACCCCCAGAAAAGAGAGCTGGAGGAGAGCAGGCTGAGCAGCTCATAAGTTGCCAGGCTTCTTGTTGCACCATGCTTCCCTCACACCGTCACTGCTGCTCACTGCTGCTCACCCTTCCCAAAAGGATACTTGCCTTTGAAGCAATTTTTCTCTGTATCCCTGTTGTTGCAACTGCCTGCACTAGCCCATTTCTGTCAAAACGATGACAAGTCAAGTAACTCAAATCTGTAACCTCAGCAGCAGCCAAGAAACTATTAGACAGGAAAATCTCATTTCTTGTCCACCTGCCACAGCTCATTACATGTTTACTCTGCATTCATGAGAGTTTCACTGCACAGCACGAGACAAAGAAAACTCCTTATGTGACCCACCAAGCAACACCTTCAAGAAAACTGCGTGATCAGGGTTTCCTGAACATCCTCACCAGGAGAAAACAAGGCGGCGTATGGGCTCCTCCTTGTGCCTACAAGCACTTCTCTGAGGTTTCTGCATAAACACAACTGGAATCCAGCACGTTACCATGTTAATTTTTTCTACCTATTAGTTGCAGTGACTGTACGGGCAGCGCGTCAAGCAATCCTGGTAATTAACTGGCAAGGGAGATTCTTTTTGGACTTTCTCAACCTGCACTTGGCTTCTGCTTCCCCACAAGATGTTATAATTATTATAATAAAAAACTAACACATTTTTGCTTGTATCTTTCTTCATGACAGTTTTTACGACGCGTGCATTAAAAAACACAGATAACGGCATTTCTTTTTTATATTTTATTTTTCCTGGCTCTCTCTTTCTAGCTTTCCTGAAATAGAAAGATAATAAGTAACCCCACATATTAAAAGTAACACTGAATCGAGAGATCACAACTGAGTTCTCTACATTACGGACTGTGCTTCAGTATGTTCTGTCCAGCAAACACCAGCATCCCTTACCTAGCACATGCACTGTGATGGGCAGACAGCACCTGGACAGGAAGGTTTTCACATTATAGCCTGAATCTTGCAAGAAGAAAGCAAGCAGACAGGCAGAGAGCACCCCACAACCAGGAGGAGGCAAGCTGAGCAAAGAAAAGGCCTTGTTTGTCAGCACAGGCTTTGCTAAGTGCTGTGTGAGGGGAGGAGAAACCTTCTGAAGTCTTTTTGGAAACTGACTTCAGCAGGCAATTTGGTTCTAAATTCACATGACAAATCTCATCTAGTTAAACACCGGATGGGAAACTGCAGTGCCTGGGAGAATCATCATTAAAAAGAGGGTTTTAATTAGAGAATCAAATGAATTTGCTGCAACGGGACAGACATACCAATAAATGACCACGTTGCAAACAATAGTTACAAGCACAAACAGCATAGATGCAAGCATTTATTTTATGTGAAGACACAGAGAACGTGAAGTAAGCTGTTGTACAGACGAGATAAGGAAGGTTATGTAATGATATAAGCCAAATCCAAAGCTGTAATCTTCAGCCTTTCCTCTTGATCTAAACTGTTGGACTGGTTTTTGACTTGACTCCCACGTTCTCTCTCATAGGCTTACATAATTGCTACTCATGACCACTGTAATTTATAGCTGTAAAAGCTTATCTCAAGACAGAGTTACGGCTGGGAGCCTAAGCAATTAGCTACAAAACATTACAGAGATATTAGAATTATTTCAGACAATGGTGCAATCTGGGTGCTGTTGCTATCTGAGCGACGCAGAGCCTTATCTAAGACTTCAGCCATTTCTGTTTGCTGGTGCAGAGCTCGAGAAGCCCTAGCTGCATCTACGTGAGAACAGCAACAAACCTCATGTCATAGAATCATAGAACGGCCTGGGCTGAAAAGGACCACAACGATCATCTAGTTCCAATGTCAAAACCAAAGTTACTCTGCGTCAGTTGAGGCAGAAAAAAAATACTTCAAATGCACTGCATCAGAAATTAATTACTGACATTAACACATCATGGCGTTACCGATCCACAAACATCTTGTACAACTTTTGTTTATGTTTAAGCTTTAGAGTAGCCAAGACACAAACACTGAATCTTCATCGTTCTTCACATCTACACACAGGGAAATGTAACAAGAGTTACTGTGGGCCTCTGAGGGGCTCTATCCATCTCACACTAACCTCCTGCTGACGGTTGTTCCTGCAGCATATACCTGTCCAAGGTATTTTCTTTGGACGCAAAGCTTTGCTCAGCGCAGAATGTAAGCAGCTATTTACAACAAAGGAGAGCAGTGTTTTCAAACATACTTCACACGATGTTTGATACCGCTCCCACCAACACATTCAGATAACACTTTATTTACACAAAACTACACGTATTGTCACTTGCCAGGTAAACTAGCTGCTGTATCTGGTGTTGGACAACAGGCCAGAGCACAAGCTGAATCTGAAATCAAAGCAAGTTCTCACCCTCATGCCGAGTACCAGGAAGCCAATCTCTTCCATCAGCGGGTACTTGCTGACCTGCTGCTGGATCTTCTCTGCTGAAGCATACGGATCATAACTTTTCTGCCCTATTTTTACATCCATTATGCACGGCTTATTAAATTTACGGGTCACATCTTCCAGTTTCAGATACATATCTGTTGGAAAAACAAAACCTGGGTTAGCGATGGGTCAAAGCAAAAGAAGCAGCAAAATACCTTCTGCTGAGTTTCTGTGCAGCAGGGAGAACCGCTAAAGAACTCGTGTGATGTCAGGGCTTGCCTCTGAACACAGCCTAAGCCACGGCCGCTGGCAGCCACAGACTCTGTTAGCATTAAATCCTAAATGCCTTCTGGTTTAGAAAATATCATATAATTAAAGTGTGCTAGCCTAGCACTCAAATTCAAATTATTGCCCGGATGAAACTCATGAGTACCTTTTATTAAGCCATTAGCATATTTTAAATCACATTAACAAGCACATACAAACAGTCACTGCATGGCTGTTTTTGCAATAGAGATGGTGTTCCCTTTCTATGTGTGAGAAGGCTACAATTCAACCCGCTGGTTCTTTGCTTCTTTTGTCATTTTAAAAAGGAGAACTAACATTTCTCAGTGCCTCCCTGGAAAGGCAGAAAAGCACTTGTTTTTCTTTTCTCCCCCCTCAGAGCACACCCATTGAGGAGAATGCTCCTGACCCCCTAGCTGCCTCTCAACCATTTCCCTTTGGCAGCTGGGGGGGGGAACCAAAAACCCCCAAGCCCTCGGAGCGCCTGAAGACTTAAAGCAGCACTGAAGACCTGGTCAAACAGGTTCATGTTTTTCTCCAACATGGGTAAGAGGTTTTCCAACATGATTTATGGCACTGATTGTCAAAGCACAGCAGGAAAGCCACCTCCTCCACTGACTGCGTTCAACTCGCAGGCAGAAAGCTTGCACGGGTCTCCAGCCCTTGCCAGGGCATCCCATGTACTAAGAGAAGACAGAGCATCAACACCCTTTTCCTTCTTCGTATCAGCTTCTGAAAGCCAGCTTTTATCACCCACAAACTTTACGGAAACATCCATTTTTCTTTTGAGTGCTGCCTATTCCATGAGCTGTTGTTGTTTGCTGTAATGAAACCTGAATACACATAAACACTATTTTCTTCCCTGTTCCTTCAGAATAATCTAAAATGGGATTACCTAAGAAAGCCAAAAACTCTGCTGTTAAAATGTAAACAGTGAAGAGGAACAGCGCTTTGATTTCACAGCTGTACAGACAGGTAACAAACCAGATGGAGTCCAGAAAAAGGGAACCAACAACGTTCCGCTTCCACTCAGTAGGCAGAGGCTCCTTCTCAGGAATAAGAAATGAAATTGGCTTTTATTACTTTAGTAAGTTCTATTTAGGGCTTCAATTTCTACACCATTATCATCATGATGAAACGATCCAACTCCCCAAAGCACACACGCATCAATCTGAGAAATAGATTCCATTTAATCCCTAGATACTTCTCTGTCTATAAATGGGACTAAGCATGTTTTTAAATGTATAACCATGCTCAAAAAACTGTGTTAAATCAATATACTATTGTAAAAACCCAGCCTTGTACTAACTCACTGCCTGAGCTTACATTACTTTTCCACGTCCTTAGGGCTACAGAATCTACAGCAAATAGCTTAGTTACAGACCAGTTCACCCACATAACAAGTCTGTTAACTGTAATCACAGGGATAAAGAGGCCAAAACAACTCAAGACTTAACTTGGAGAAGCCACAGCTTACAAACAAACACATTTGATCATGAGATGCTCCCTAAGGGGACAGGAGACCAACACTCTCCCTGCCAGGGAGCGCACTGTATCACCTGGACACTTCTCCTATTCCAAGTTTTAAAGTGCAGGTCATATTCAGCCAGATACCAACAAAGCTTTTTTCAGGCTTTGGGGAACCACTGCTGAAACGCAGGAGTGTCCATACAACCTCTCACCTCCTGATTATTACAACAAGAATTGTAAATATGTAAGCATCATCCTACACACCTGCCCTTTTTGCTTATTATTTGCATTAGTGGATCCAATATACTTGCGCCATCACTCTAAATCAATTCAGGAAACCTCAACAAAATGAAACGCAAGGTTTTCAGAACTTAGCTCTCCAAAGCACAGAGCCAGAGATACAGCACGGGATAGGGGCAGGGGGTGCAAAAGCATCTCAGAAACTGGCTGCAGTCCTTCTGTTCTGACTCCAAACGTTATGCTGGGAGCTGCTCCAGACTCAAACTCACGAAACTATAAGAAGTGTAGGCTACCACAAATGACCCAAGTTCTCTCCATGCCATTTCATCAATCCTGAAGTACGTGTATAGAAAGTAGTGCAAAACGTGTTTCCATTGAGCTTGCAGCTCCACTTGTCCAAATTCCTCTTTTTAAGCAGATGGAACCAAAATCCAGCATCTTTTAAGATATTTAACTTTTTATTCCTCCTTCCATTTCAGAGCTGTTAAGCTGAGTATCCCCCTAAGAGCTGCTACAAACATAATGACTATTTTTAAGAAAATTAAGCACTACAATAACTTTGGAGCTAACGCTAACCCTGGGAAATACTCAATACTTGGACTCCTCTCTCACACATTTGTTGGAATTATAATTCAAGAGTTCATCTTTAGCTAGCTGCTAGCTCAGTAAGGATTCTGTTACATCTGCTCAGTGCGCACCCCCACGCTTAAAAAGCTTTTTGTCCTGTGGGGAGGGCTCTATGAGGTTCCTGTTTGCGTTGCATTCGATATCTACAGTCAATTGACCCCAAATCCACACTGGGATACACCACAGCTTTGGACACAGCCCTACAGTACCTCGTGGAATACTAAGGCTGAGCTAAAATAAAGACAGATGGACACGGGCACAGATTAAGACACACGTGGGAACTGCTGCTCCACCTCTTGTAAAGGAAGCTCATTGCTCACCTGCTCTTCAAGAATTTGAGCCCAGGTACCCTTTCCCAAGGTCTACAGCAAGCGTGCAGCTGAGCAGAGGTAACCAGAGAGCTCTCCTTCCTCACTTGTTAAAAAGAAACCTGTCGATTTTTCAGGCACTTCAGCTCTTTTACATCATTATGTAGAATGCTACTAGCCCAAAGTGCTTCTGAGAATCATGTATTCACCAAGAAAAATAACATTCCACTGCACAAGTGGATAAAAATCCTGATGCAGATACACTTTGTACCAATGAATTAAGTTTCAAGCTATCCAAAAATAAGTTAAATTAAAATCCCCTGCAGAGAAAAGAATGCATAATAAGGATTTTTGTATCTTGGCTTTGGGAGAAAATCCTGAAGATATATTTCAAGCATTTAAACAAATCATTCCTCAGAGCTTCTCTTCCCCTCTTTCTAATTTTGCAGTGCAGAGAGGCAGGAAGATGTGGTCTGACATATTATTTACATAATTTATTACAGCCCCAAAGGAGACGAGGCGAAAGACCACCAGAATTCCACAAGTATGCACGGCACGAACCACTGCAGACGTCAGTGTGTTACGTGCAGAAGTATTCAGTCATTGCTGGAGTCAGAAGTGACAAAATAACTCCAGGCATCTGACTGGTTTCATAATTTACAAGACATCTCTCAAAACATAGGAATAAGCAGGAAAAAGCCTCAGCTGCTCTCAGCAACAAGAGAAAAGAAAGGTTTGATGTTGCCTGCTATTTATCTACCCTGTTCTCAGCTTCGGCAACAGAAACTACAGCCCAGCACGCAATGAGCCACAGTGAAGCTGCTTACAAAGAATACACAGGAGTAACAAGTACGCAGCAATAGCAGAACTCTCAGCAGGAGATATAAGAAGCTTAACATGCTCCTATATATATCTTTATAACAACTTCTCAACTCTTCCACTTGTTGATAAATAAATTCCAGACACCGACAATGCCACTGAACCCAAAGTTGAAATCCAATTGCCTCCCTCCAGTTTTAGATCCAGTTCAGGAAAGACAGTCTCACCCATCTCTCACTGGCTCCCATGCAGTAGCACCAGCTACAAAGTTTCTCTGTAGCAGCACAGTGCTTTTACAAGCTTTTATTGATAAAGTATTTTGGATCACTCCACCTTTTCTGCAGAGAGGACTGAAGTTCAGCAGAAGTAAAATAAGCAGCAGAACCCTCCTGCATACTTGGGTATGTGCTCTTCCTCTGTGCCAGACAGCAAATCCTAAATGAATCTCAGGAAGGGTTGAGGTGACCCTTCCTAGTTTCTGATTTGCACTAAACCCCATTCAGATGGCAATTCCATCCACCCACCTACATTTTCAAGCATAGCTTCCTCACATTTTCTCCTAGGCAAATAAATCCGCCTCATCCATAGTAGTTCCTGCTTAGTCCCACGGTGCGCAGTGCTAGTTAATCCTAGTGGTGATGGGTGGACGGTTGGACTAGATGATCTTAGAGGTCTTTTCCAACCTTAATGATTCTATGATTCCCAGTGTAAACTAGGGATGTGCTCAAGTGCCGTATCTCAGCTAGACCACACGTTCTAATATTTTAAGATCATACCATGAGTAGGAAAACTCAATTTGCAACTTGGAGGGAACGCTAAGCGAGCTCCATAACACATATAAAATTAGGAGGGAAGGAAAAAGATAGCTCTGGTAAAGCTATTTGAGTTCATGCCAAATATGAAAGGCAAATTTGAGCCAAGAACACGTTAGGTATTACCACAATCCTCAATGCACTTCTTTTTGCAGAGTTCAGACAGTGCCTTTGGATGCCACCTTACTGATGTCTTTGGAAAAAGTCTATCAGGGAAAGCATAAGCAAAAGAAGTTGGAGTTATACTGTAAAGGAGCACAGCTTCTAATTTTGGTGTGTTTGCATTTAAATAGACTTGCTGGCATCTTTTATTTCTGTATGTTCCTGAAGCTCCACTTTCCCAGTGTAAGAAAGAGCAGCAGAAAAAAACGTTGCTATTTTAAATATACATTAAGAATATTCATCTTTCCTTGAAGAATACCAGATACCAGGGCTTTGTTCAACTCCAAGCAGTAACACAGCACGACCAGAAGCACTCTTAAGCAACGTACCTACCCAAAAAAATGTTTTTCTATTACATGGCAAGGCAATGGGAGATGCCTTCAGAGATGCGGCAGCAGATCCCAGTTTGAATGCCTTGCCTTGGACCATCCTTTTTCTTCCCCAGAGAGTCAGACTCTGGCTCTGGTGACCTGACCAGACACAAACAGGCACCCAGCCCATCCCTCCAGCATGGTCCAGACCAAAGCAGCAGCTCTAGGGCCACAGCATCAGGTTCAGCTAACTAGGAAATGTGTGCCATCTGAACAACCATGCCCCATCACTCCCAGCCCACAGGGATGATCCCAAAGACCAAATCCAGTCAGAGGACTGCAAACTGGAATGATACCAAAGACCAAATCAAGCCAGAGGACAGCAAACTGGAATGCAGTATCAGAGGGAAAGAAGCCTACAGAGCTTGCAACTGCCAAAAATCAGACTCCAGAGGATTTTTCCAGGAGGTTTAGATTAACAGCTAAAATTAGAACAGTACCATTTGGTGCAGTAGGTGGTGACCAGACACCGAAGTATTTTGGCAGATACTCTCGCAGCTCCAGAAGAACGCTGTCGCAACAGTCAGAGTCATAAACCTGAAATAAATTAGAGAAGGGGGGGCAGATAATGAGTTTACAACGTTCATTTTATACTTCCCGTTGTCCCATAAATACCATTTCTTACAGCCTTTGTTTTCAAAACTTTTAGGGTTTCTCTTTTGCCTTTAAAAAACAAACAAGATGAGATAAGTCTCAGTCTGAGATAAGTGAGCGGAATCCTTTCTTTCAGTTTTTTAAGTGGAAAAGATGTATCAACTCTAAGAACAACTCCAATGTGTTTGTTTTCATTTGCTATAACTCTTTATTTTTTTTACTTATTTACAATTACTCTAAGAAAAACAAGAACACTTTGGGCTTAGTAGCTGCCTTATACTCCTGAAAGACCTGTTTTATCACCATTCAGTTCCGGACACTCTGTTATGGAACCGCATGACTGCCACCAGCTCTCAGTGTTGTTGTTTGGAGGGTTTCAAACTCCTTCCCCGGACATTTTTTTTACCCCACAGAAAGTCAGGTAACAGACACTGGGGATAGCCCACAGCAGCTCTGACTAATGTGGTTTCCAGATGAACAGATCCGTACCCACACAAGTGCAGGCTGCAATATTATTATGGCATGTAGGAGCCATTCCTGCGCTGCTGATGCTATCAGACTGGTGTCCCACCCTGCAGCAGTTGCACACAGCAGCCCTCAGTTCTGCTCCCACTTCAGCACTCAATGCACGGAAGCATGGTTAGAACACGCTCCAAAGTCAGAAGCAATGCAAAACCAACATTAGCACCTGAACACAGCGCTGCAGTACTGGCTCAGCTCACTGCTTCACGACCAAAGTTAGTCATGGTGGGGGAATACCGGGTGACGGAAGCTAAAAGCAGTGCACATATCAATAGTAGAAATCTAAGGGTGTGCATTTTGTCACTTCAGGAGAGGGAAAGCCCCAGAACCACACTCCCGTCACCATTTTACCCCACACAGCCTCAGCCACCAGCACTGCTGCAGTGTAACTCCAGGCAGAGCCTCACGCAGCAGCGGAACGCTAAAATTAGACAGTGCAGGTTAGTGCTAAATTTAGTTTTCAGCACAGAAACCTCACACAGGGCAAACTCCAACCTCCACAGTGCTAGAAACACAAGGTGCTGCTCCAGGCATGCCCCCAAGTTTCGCTGGCCCAATAACCAGCCCCAGTCGGGGTGCTGCCATACCACCAGTACTGTGCAGTGACCGGTCTGGCACAACCACAAATGCACTGACTTATATTGGATCATCCAACAACACTCACTCCTTGGACTGCCTCCTGGTATCAGTCCCATCTCAGAGATCCTATAGAGCAGGCAGAACCTCCGAAGCCCAAAGCACACCAACACACACACAGTATGACACAGACCACGGGCACACTATCACCACACCCTCTGACAGCCGCTATCTCAAGCGCACAGGCTGTGGGTTAACACAAGCTGGTACACTGATATTGCTGCACATTAAGGCAGAAAACTTTGCTTGCCCCTGAGATCAGCACTGCTGCTCCTTATCAATGACACAACACACCTTTGACAAGCCTCAGGTGCTGCCAGCAGAAGACAGCGTTCTCCCCAGGAGACCACAGCATAGCTTACTCTTACCAGCTTGAAGAGGGAAATGGAGAAAACAATTGAGGTGAATGGGAACAGCCCAGGCAGATGCCGAGGTACAGCCCCAGCCACTACCACCTTTCACAACAGCCACACTGATCCAATTTCTGGGTCAGGACTCCCAGCACAGAGCACAAAAGCACTTCACACCGTGCTTATTTTCAGGCAACATCACAAGCCCCACTTCGGCCTGCTGCAGGAACTCAGTGTGGCAGCAGCTCAGCCAGTTGATGGGGATTGCACTGCACCCAGCACAAATGCTCTTCTCCAGGGTGAATTCAGATATCACCAAGGCACAGCCCTGACAGGGAAACTGCACACAGATTTAGGACAGGACAAGAAAGAGGAAAGACTCCTGCTCCAAATTACTTTTTAATCCCCTCCCCAACAGCAGGGTTCAGTTACTAAAGACTGAGCAAACAACTAACACTATGCTCTTGTGCACTTCAAGCAGTAGGAGACGATAAAGACTGCCAGACAACTGGGTGTAGCAGCCCAAAGTCAAGGTCAAAAGAGGGAAAAAGCTCCCCAAGCGCTATCATCTAAATAGCCCATCCTTAATACACTGATATCAAACATTTTTAAAGGAGGAAAACTCATGGTAATACTTCCTTCAGTATCATCACTTCAGCATAACAGAATGAAGTACATTACCTCTGTCTCTCAAGAAGTTATCTTGCCCCCTGAAGCAGTAATAAACTCTCTTTATAAGTTTGACATAACGTACACAAAGCACTTACTTGACCTTAATATAGACCTCAATCTCAGCCCATAATATATTTATATGTCAAACAGGAATAAGCACTCAGTTAATAAAGATCAGAGGAAGTCATTTAGTATGGGCAAAAGCAAGGAAAACAGACCTTTCAGGAATTACACCTGATCTTATACAGGAGAAAACAACTCCTGCTGATGAGAAAGGGCCTCAGACAGCAATGACAGGAGTTTCTGCTCCCTGCACTCAACCCAGCAGCAAGCTGCACATTCACATGTCATTCAGAACGACAAATGTAAGTGGATTTATGATAAAAACATCCTCAAACTACACAAGAAATGAACCACGCATCACAGACCCCAGAAGGTATTGCTGCTGGCAGAGCTGAGAAACTCGTCGGAGGAGAAAGGCTGTCACCCACCCTAGAACAGCCTATAGAAGTGAACCACTGTATTTCTGTTTATATCAGCAATACTCCAACGTTACTGGAAAAGCAGCTGCTGTTTTCTGAACTTAAGAATGCCCATTTCTTAAGCATACACTGATAAATGTATGCTATTTGTTGCTTTACTGCACATAACATCTTCATCCAACAGATCCAGAACTGGACAACTCTCCAGTGTCAGCTCAGCCAGGGTAGGTATCCCTCCTACACAGGCTACATTCTTCCAATAGCACAAACTGGAGACATAAAACGTAATCGCCTCTGGGCTAAAAAGCAAGTAAACAGGATGCTGACATTTGGAGGGCTCACAACATGACCATTACAAATTGCTGCAGCTAGCTCATAGGAAGAACATGCCCCAGATACATTCCATGGCGTTCAATAGTCCAGTAGACACCATGAAGTCATAATTTCCAGCCACTCAATGTTTTAATTCACCATCCGTTAGCTTTTAATCCAAAGTACACTCTGTTTTGGTCAATCTGATCCAACAGATTCATCTGTTTTTTAATGCAAACAGGGGCTGCTTGGAGAACGCAAATGTTTTCTTCCTTACTTAAGGCAGCAGCATGACATCAGCTCTTCATTTTGCAAAGACTGCTAATCACACAACTGGCTGAGGGAGGGCAGAACCAACATTGAAATTCCAACAGGAAACGCCTTCTGGCACTGGAGACCTGCCTCCAAGTGTCCAGGCAGAAAGACACCATCGTGACAGAAACACAGCTTCAGCACAATTTACTGAAGACTGAAGAGTTGATTTAGAAAATATTTATTTTTAAATGTGCATGTATTTTCAAGCCATTTGAACAGAAATCATGCAATGAAAGAGCAGGCGTACTGGTGTGACACAGCATCTTTTCTTATTGCTCTCTGCCATCAGCTGCCCCTGGGGCAGCAGTGCTGCTGCCTGCAGAGCCTCAGGGTGCACACGCAGCTCAGCTTCACATGCATTTTTTGAGGGGCTCCCAGACAGCAAGGCAGAAGGAGTTAATAAGTCACACGCTCAAATTAGCAAGTGTAAGACTTACAGATGATAGTGCAGCCTTAATTCTGTCTCCCTGTGTGTACGCATTAGAACACTAACTTTAGTTACCTGAGTGCACACAGCATTTCCCTTCGGACTCCTGCATCACCCAGTTACACCAGGCAAGCATGAGGGCCAGAAAATTGAAGCTGAAACAGGAGCCGTTAACTGAGCAATCCTTAACTTCCAAAGTAGCAGCACCACGCTCGGACTTGTGTCTGCAGGATTTCTCTCCTTGGCTACCGCTGGAGCCAAGCTCTGTTTATGTTCAAGAATTCTGATATCAGAATAATTTCAAACGTTAAGCATTTACAGACGCTATTGCACTAAAAGCTATTACAGTGAATTGCTTGTTTTACTATTGAAAACAGAGCTGTCCTATACATTAGATTATAATTATTCACAGAAGATGCCTGCAGAAAGAAAATCAGGGCATAAAACAAACCAGGACATATTTACATTTCCACAATCTGACCACGCAAATAAATTTGCAAATAAGAATGGTGTACACCCACAACAATTATAGCCTTCTCCCCACATTCAGGGGAAAAAAAAGTTATGGACAGAAGTCGGCCACCTTAACTTCTACAAAACGAAGGCTGTGAAAATGAGCTTTGAAATCTCCCCCAAAATATACTTATTTGGTGATGTTTGTCAAGCTGGTCATTTTCTAGCAATGCCAAAAAAGAATAAGTCATATTTTATCCACTTCCACATGTTTTATATAGTCAAAACTAGGCTGACCCTACCAAGATGTGCAGCCTCGGGTACAAAATAATCTTCACAAGAGATGAAGCAAACCCTGACCCATTTCTGAGGCTGCAGCAGAGCTTCAAACCTTCAGCAGGCAGCAGCAGCTGACAGGCAGTAGTCAGGCTCAATGGCAAGGCTGAACAAACCCCACAGCAGAGCCATGACGAACAGCAGTGGATGCCATGTGCAGCAAGGTGCTCCAAAACCACGAGAGGTGAAGTGGGTGCAGACAGACTGCCTGGTCCCTTTTTCTTTCCAGTGAGCACTTCTTACAGAGGCAAGGCAAGAAAGGTTACTTCCCTCTTCACCAGACAGCAAACTTGCATCTTGTCTTTCAACCCACAAGATTCCCAAGCAAAAGAACATTAACAGTAAAGCAAGATTAAATTATTTACTTTACCCCCTCACACCCTTTGCATCTGCTACAAGCCACCAACTGGGCAGCAGGTATCAGGACCTTCAGGGTGAGAACTGTAAAATTAGAGGCTGTGTTTCCTCACAGACCTCTTGCCACCAAACTGAGCTTCCCCCCTGCCCTCCCAGGTTCAAAACTCCTTAACACAACTAGATGTTAAGTTCAGTGTCTCTTGGGGAGGAGTTGCAGTCAATGAACTAGAGAGCTCTCTGAAGACAGAGATAATTCTTCTTTCAAGACATGCCACAAAGCTCAATCCCTCAAGCACTGTAACCAGACACAGCTTTTGGTTTTATTTTTTAAAATAAGCACGCTCTTAAAGAAGATACCCAGGAAAGTAGAGATGGCTGTATTCACATTAACAGCATGAACATCTGGCAAGCTTTCTAAGTAGGTCAAGAGACTCTTAAATTTAATATAGTCCAAAAATACATAGCAAAATGCATAAGAAGTTCACTACTCCAAAACCAGTTCACATACAACAGAGACTGGAGCAGAATTCACACCTGGCACTCCCCACTAGAAGCTGAAATTAAAAAAAACAACAACAACAAAAACCATTGCCTAGCTGATCATCTGATAAGGAAGTTTCAAATCTAACACACTAAATACTTCTCCCTCTGGGGAGGGACTTTTTACCAGGGCACGTAGCAACAGGATGAGGGGAAATGGTTTTAATCTGGAAGAGGGTAGATTTAGACTAGATATTAGGAAGAAACTCTTCACTGTGAGAGTGGTGAGACACCGGAACAGGTTGCCCAGAGAAACTCTGGATGCCCCCTGCCTGAAAGCACTCAAGGCCAGGCTGGATGGGGCTGTGAACAACCTGGGAGGTGTCCCTGCCTATAGCAGGGGGTTGGAACTACATGACCTTAAAGGTCCCTTCCAAACCAAACGGTTCTATGATTCTACAATCCTACTCTTCCTTCTTAGTTCAACAACACTGACCATCTGCCCAACAGCACTGTAGTGATGCTGTCCTGGAGTTATTCACTGCAACAACTCAAGCCACCAGCGGCCAGAGAAATCCAGCAAATTTTAAGGCCAGTCAGTCCCTCTGCTAATTCATACTTCCCTTGAAGGAGGATGGTACAAGCAGTTTCTCATCTATCTTTACAGCTCTGTTACTGCAACACATGAAGCAGCGCAACATGAGTACTGCTTTGTGTATCAAGGGACAATACTAACCTGGTGAGAAACCAAGACCTTGAGACATCCTAATCCTGCTAGGTGCAAAACCAAGCTGAAACGATGGTAGCAAGGGGGTTTGCATGCAAACTTTCTCCTCCAAGATTTTTTTTGGAGTAAATCCAACTACGTAAAGAGCTTATCACTGGGAGTACTGAAAGAAAAGTAAAATGGTAGAACAGGACTAAAAGGAAAATAAGCCAGCATCACTGCCCTGCTTTCTGTGAACACTACCAAGCATTACCCTTTGACTCTGAAAAGCAATCTGATCACAGCTGAAGAGCCACGCTAGGCAGTGACAGAGAACTAAAGGTGGGAGGAACCCTAGAGTAGTTATATATGCAAAACTTCATTTTGCATTTCAAAGAGACAGAAAGGGAAGACAAGTCCTGGCAGCCATAAGTTGGATTTCTCTTTTCTAACACCGCAAGAGGCAGTCCTTACAAAGAGCTTACGGTGGCATTGCCCTGAAGGTGAAGCTTCACAGTGGTTTAAACCAAACCAGGCCTGGGATGCCACAGCCCCAAAATCATTTTCATCCCATCCCTTTAGCAGTGTTTGGAATCCCACACACTTCTGCCCTATGCGAAACTGGAAGTTACAGAACCAGCTATGGGCCCACGTGTTCCTTCCACTCATCTGGTGGATGAGCTCATCAGCTGCTTCCCCAGCCTGCAAACAAACCCCTGCTCACCGCTGGCAAGAAAGGAAAGAAGCAGTGCTGCACCTGGGACAGAATACAGCAGGAAGGGGGAAATAAAACGAACAAGACAGTAATATCAGCATTTAAAAACCCTGACGAGCCTTCCAGCATAGTCTGCTGCAGTAAGGCAGAGGGAAAACAAAAACCGGGCACGTGGTGAGCCAAGCAATTCACTTTGCTTTGTCTTCAAGAAGAGGGGCTCTGTTCATCATAAATGAATAGAAACTTCACTTCAGTATTTCATCAAGTCTGAAAAAGTTACTGCTTGCACAGCCCTCTAGCACAGCAAGAATGTCATACTGCAGCTTACTCCAATTTAACATACTGTGGATATGCACATTAAAACCACACTTTGTTGCTTCATTTTCAGCATTATCTACTCTCGGCAGAAATCTCCTTTAAAATCAGGTTGATGAGAGAACAGGACTTTTTTTCCTGCTTGCTCGCACCGCACGGACTGTAGACTACTTGGTCTGTTACTAACTCCACCCAGTAGTTCCTTGCTGGCATCAAATTGCAATAATGGACTTTTACTGTCTCTCTTTATGAGTCTTTCTTAGATTGATTGAAGGGCACTGTCGATGATAGCGTGGCACACAATGTACAAGGAGAACAGATGCTCAGCAGACTCTCCTGAGTTCATTTTCTACTGCAGAGCATGTCCCTCCCAGACTTGTTCTTGCTGCAGGGTCCAAGATCTACAAAAGTTTGCCACACTTAGTAATTCTTACTGCGCTGGTATAGGAGGCTATAAGCCATTTCATAGTGACCTGAAAGACAAAAAATCTGAGAGCTCATAAGACAGTGGAAGGAACTCTGTGCTCATTCTTCATTCCCCTTTATTTGTCGTTATTTAGAAAATAAACAAATACAAGTGGCAAGTATTTCATAATTTGGTCAGAAAGTCATTTCCTTCTCATTAGGTCAAGAGTACTGCATGTTCTTCCTCTTAATACAACACCACTGCCCAGGCTCATGGTTTCGAGTGCAGAAGAGATGGTCACAGTCAAGACAGTTTCACACATTGGTTGGGAAACCTGAATTTGCTTATAACCCCAATAAAACAGAATGCCTCCAGGACAGCTTCTCAGCCAGAGATAATGCCAAGGGCAGAAAGGGAGCATATCAGAACATAACCACTATATTTGCAAATAGCTTATTTATAATACTCCAGTACCATCACCTCTTCTAGACACACTGTAGACCCAAATGAGGCCAAGGATAACATTTCAGGATACTGAGCTTCAGCTCTGAATGCAGTAAAGAAAGGTTTGGGCAAGGCACTGTGTCCCTCAAATACAACATTAAGAGAACTGCGCATGCTATTTCTTGAAGCTTTGTCCATACAGGACTTGCAACCAGAACCTTAGCTGGAGACTTGATCACAGGATAAGGATATTTTAGTACACAATAGCAGCACTACGGTCATCATCCACTCCTTTTTCAGTCAAGAGTTATCATCTAAATCAAGACTATAAAACCAGTTAGCTGAGTTTACAAAATAGGGTAATTCATCCTGAAGCAAGACACAGTTTACCTCCCCAATCCCTGTCGTCTTCTGTCACTAGCAGAGAACAGTTTACAGAACACAGGCTGGCTTATCATGATTTGTGCTAGATAGGCTGGAAGAGGGCTGAGCATTATGAGTCAGTTCTTGCAACTCTGTGCAAAAGCTTCCAGGCCAAAACACATCTTTCAGGCTGCTGGCTTGATTTTATGCCATGGAGGGGGAGGGAAGTCACTAGAAGTCTTCTGCACTGCCTGAAGCTGCATGAATGCTAATTAAAATTAAGCAATGCAAAAAGGGAAAAAAAAAGCATCAAGCTCAATGAAGAGCTGCAGCAGGTTATTGAGAATTAAATAAAATCAGGATAAGATTATTGATAGTGGTCTGAATGGGCAAACTTCCTGCACATTTCTCCTCTGTAACCACAGGAGCACAAGGAATATTCAGGCACTTGGTAATTCTCTAACACTCACATGCTATCCTCTGCTCACAAACTCAGACTAACAGTTACAGGAGAGACAGAAAAAGCTGCACAAGCATATCAATTCTGCCTTGTGTCCAGGCTGTAAAAATGAATTACTAAGTTCTTTAGAGGAAAGAACACACAAAAAAAGGTCATCACCCTATTGAAAGTTACACTATATTGCATCCAACAAAAGTTCACAATAACAACTGTGCAGGCAACCATGAAACCATGACTTCCTAGCTTTCAAGCACCCAACTCTCACCTAACATAAACCTCTGTTACATGTTGGAGTTATTTGTGTCTCTTACATCCTGGCTTTGTTTTCAAGACATGCAACAAGAGTGAAAAACAATTTCTATTATCTACAGTGGTAACTGCTTCCTTGCATTCACATTATATGACAGCAGGGCTTGAACTCTGAACTTCCAGACTACTGCTAGAGCAGTTAGCAGAGTTGTCATGAACTAGCAATGGGATGAAGATCTATTCTCCAGAAGGGCCAGATGACCACTGCAATTACCTTTTTCCAACTCTACACGGGGTAAATCAGCTCTCAGTTCCCAGGCACTCAGGTAGAGGTAGGAGGCTGCCACATTAGAGCTGGGACAGAGGGAGCTCAGCCTGCCTGAGTAAAATCCAATCCCCCAAAATCACAGATGTGACCTCTGGGACAAGAGCATGTGAGAATTAGGGTAGGACTTGCCTTACCACAGCCTTGGAAACATCAGTGTTGTAGGTAATGTTATGTGGAGCCATGTTATGGCAACGTCACAAGCACCAGCTATGACAATTCTGACATGCAGCTGCTAGCAAAGAGGAAAAAAAAACGTTAACTGTTGGAAGTTGTCCAAGCTGCAAGAACTTGATCAGATAGGACAGTTTTCAAAAAGCAGAACAAGGGGAGGAAGGTGTACTTCTTGAACCCCAAGCACCACGCAGTTACTGTAGGAGAGCAAAAGGGCAATTCACATAAAAGTTTATGGGCACATTTATTGATCTGTTGACTATAAAATCCTAGTTTATTAGCTAGTCAGTTACCAACCTTTAAAACTTCAGTACGCCACGCTCAGAGCAGGTACACATGGTAACAGAGGTCTACAGCCCCATGAAGCCAATGTTAGAAATCAGAACTGAAGGAGCTATGACTTTAAATCGCCCAGCAACCTTCCCTTGTCCTGTTGCATGCAAGAAGAGAAGCTCTCCATCTCTTACTGCTAAACACAGAGCTTCTAGGAAAACGTAGCTGGGAAGCTAGCTTCAACAACTGTAAATTCTCTTTAAATATTTGCTGTCCAAGCTCTATCCTTGTGGGCCCACAGAAGCAGCTGCCCTATTTAAAGCACGACATTCCAGCTTCCTCCCCCTCTTCACAGCACCAACAGGACAGCGGTTTCTGCAGAGCTACATTCTTGATGTGACAAATGAATAAAAACCCTTACTGAACGTGATAGCTCTTAAATAGTAGAGAATAGTTATGTTAGCACACAGTGCTCTTGGGTACAGCCTGGCACTTGGAAACAAGAGCCGTGTTCCTAGCAGAGCACAAAGGTCTCACCTCACCCAGAGACTGTGCTGACCTCTCCCAGGCACGCTTGGTTCACAGGTCCCAACTCACCTGCCTGAAGAGATGCGGTCAGAGGGCCAACAGGCTTCTTCCCTTCCCTCTGCTAACACTGCTGAATTAAATCAGACTGTTCCAGCACGTACACATGCACTGGCATAAAGCAGGCTGAACTTAAATACTGAAACAGACTTCATACTAAGTTCACACCCTCAGGTACAGGAAGGGAGTTTGCAGGAACAAAAACAGATGTTATTAATTTGATGATTATTGATATTTACAGAATTCAATACAAAGTGGACATTACTACTGGAAAATCAAGCTCCAATGATAAGTTAAGCTTACCGTATTTATCAAGTAATTAGCAACAGCTACAAACAGCTTATTACTCTCATTTTATCACAGGAGCAACTCGTGATAAACTTGTTATACTCTATTTTTCCCCTCCCTCAAAACACAGAATTAATTACATTTTTTTTATTATAAGGGTGGTGAAGCACTGGCACAGGCTGCCCAGAGAGGTGGTGTCCCTGCAGACACCCAAGGTCAGGCTGGATGGGGCTGTGGGTGTCCCTGTTCTCTGCAGGGAGTTGGACCAGATGGCCCTTCAGGGTCCCTTCCAACTCTAACCATTCTAAGATTCTGTGATTTCCCCATCAGTAGAGAATGTCCGTATTATGTAGTAGAGGAAAAATTTGGTATATTTGATCAAATAACCTTCTAAGGAAGAAGAATAGTATTTAGGTTTGCTTTTTTTCTTTTTTTTTTTTTCCTCCTCCCTTAGGTTCTTTTTTTTTACTGCTAAACTGAAAACATACCATCAGGAAAACAGAAGAATAAATTAATGGCAGCCTTAGTAGGGATTATTAGAGATTCTCCAGTTTGCCACTTTGATAGAGCTGTCTCTTCTTCCAATGCCATCCACTTCTGGGCAGGCTGGCACACGCATCACAGTTTCAGATCACTATTAGTATTTTGTACTACAGTGTTTTGTACTACAGTTACTTTTGCTTAAGTTTCCTGTAGCTCCAAACACTGCAGGTAGCTCATTCTGCCTGGGCTGTACCAGCCAGCACTCTGCTTTGTGCTCAGCAGACCATATCCCTCACGTGCCCAACAGGAACAAACTCCTGGTGTTCTGCTGATGCAGGCAGCATCATCTTGCTACATGAATTGCAACGGTTCTCAATGGCTCCAGCTGAGGTGGTCTGCTTTACCCACAAGTGAAGAAGGGCTTCTTTCTGGCCCAGGTAACTGATCGTATCAATACAGAGAAAACAGTTAAAAGTGCTTATGAAGCCATAGGTGCAGAAATGAAAAGATAGCATGATTAACCTGCATACAGTCAGAGGGAACCTTCTGGTCTGATGTTACCAACAGACTCACTGTCTAGTCCTGGTGAAGAGACAGTCTGGGACTCTCCTGTGTTCACACACCTCATGGTGCCATAGATACAACTGATTAAGGCTCCAGCAGAGAAGACCTGAGGAACAACCTTCAGATCTACTCCAGCTCTGTCCTCACAGAACTCATCAACTCCCCTGCACCAGCAGGCTTTACGTGATCCAGAAAGATTTAGCCTTCCGACTTGACACTATTTCTATTCCACCTGCTTCCAGAAGATAACCTCAATGTAAGTTTATCTAGAAGCACTGCTGTTTCATTTCTGCACTGCTTCTCACCACCTTCTCTACCTGACTGCCTTGTAAACAACCCCTTGTCTCTAGGAGTGGTAAAATTTTCCTTCCCCCATTCTTTGGAGGCTCATTAGCCTATCCCAAGGTAATGAAGTCTCTTCACAGACCAGAAGTACAGTGAGCTAAGTCACCAAAATGGGGCAGTCTTGCTGTTGTTCTCACTGCTTATCAGTTTAACTGACAGAAAACTTCCAACAAGTCAGTTGTATTCATCCACATCTGGAAAGCACCAGCACACGGTAAGATAAATGGCTAAAAAGCAGGAAAAGCCTTTCTCTCTTGGCAGCAATAAGCTATTGTATCAACTCAAGCTGGATGCAGGACTGCATACCTTACACTAAACCCTACAACCAGCAGTAAACCTCATCTTGTTTGAAACATATGGAGTGCTTAGGCATCTATACTTGGCACCATGTGGCTTCTGCCTGAAAGCAAACATGATAGCAGTTAATCATTGAGGAGCTAGAAATCCCCAAGACCTTTCTCCTGTACTTTCACCTATATAGCATATACGCATTTTCTCTCCTTCCCTTCTCCCACAGAAAGGCGTCCTAGTTCATGCACAAGCAATTGCCTACACACCTTTTCCTTTCCCCATCGTTCTTCAAGAATTGCCAAACCCCTTTTCCAGACGGCTCACAAACAAAAAACATTCAGTGTCAGAAGTGACATGGCAAGGCTCCAGAAGAGAAACTCTCAGTAGCATTAAGCATTAAGACCTGATTCCTTCCCCTATGACTAGTAACTATGTTCTAGTAACGATGGCACTCCTACTTCAAGTTTTTAATCAAGGGTCTTGCTCACAGCTTTTCACATGAGCCTAAGCAACAGGCAAGTGAGAAAGTTTGCACTGAGAAAGGTTAACATCTACTGCTCTTGCTCTCTAGCTTTAGACAGCAATAGTAGCTGAGGATTTCACAGAATAGTAACCAACCTGGCACTGAGAGGCATCTGCTTAAGCCTTCTTCTACTGAAGAGTTCAGCCTTGATTGTATGATTCTTAACCTCAACTAAATGAGAGTGACTGGGAAACCTCAGAGAAACCTTTACTTCTAGGTTTAACTGGCTCCCGCTGAGCTCCTTACTAACTCAAGAGCTGCTGTTTTGTCTAGCAGTCCTATCTTGGGAATTATCAAGTAACACTACTATGCAAACACACTGTTAGCTTACAGTACGTAGCTCAGCCAGTTTTATGCGAGGTATTTCCACAAAACACATAACATCTTCAGTAGCTTACATTAATAACCTTCCAAAAAATTAAAAAATAGAACAAAAAGAGGGTCTTCAAGGCTCCTCTTTCATCCTGCATGAAGATTTCTACAGTTATTTGTACCTGGTACAAAGGGATGACATATCAAGATAATATTAAAAAAACATGATAAACTACAATGGGCAGATGGCTGGTAAGGAAACAAGACTGTAAAAACAGTTTACCTTCAAGTAAGATAACCAGCAACAGCTTTCCTGGTGTGTGCTATCCAAGTTACTGATAAAGCAAACTGGAGATGACCAATAGGTTTGGTTCACAAGGAAAATACAACAAACTGAAGTTAAAGCACTTGGAGAACTGCTCTTTTTATTGACATTTTAGAGGAATCAGGTTTTAACACGGTGAACAGGAAATTCTTAAAGCAATAAAACCAGACTGGATGGGCATGCAGAAGACTAGATTTTAGATGCAACCAATTCCAAGACAGTCAGCAGCATGAGAGAGAAAACAATGGGATCCCACATACCACTCCTTATTCACAGATGAAGATCACACGAGGCTTTTCAATGAAGTCCTGGATATTACGAAACCCTGATGTCCCATGAGCAAATAAGCACAGGGATATAGATAGAAAGAGGTGAAAGTTCTAGACAGCGTAGGTACTGTGACAAGACTGTCGGCGATGTACCATTCAGATATTCAGATTACACTTTAATAACAGCAGCAATAATAATAGACTTGTACATCAAAAACAGCCACCTCAGCCAGGTAGACCCTTACCTTGTTGTAGAACTCCTGCTCCCTGGGACCTCGAGGTGGGGGCTGCAGCTGCTTCAGGACAGTCCCATCTGGATGCTGCAGTATACCTAAAAGAGAAGCATTTCCTTTAGGGACAGAGCTTTCATTTCTTTCAGAAATGGCAAACGCACATCAGGGACAGCCTATTTGTTCAGTTCCACTCTTTTCAGTACGCGCACAGTAGAGAAGAAATTGGCAGCTCCCACACAAAGCCCTTAGCAGAAGTTTGCTTGCATTCCTCTTTTTCTAGCCATCAGATGACTTTCCACATCTAACTCTGCTCAAGGCCAACACAGTAACAGGGAACTGACATTAACAGTTCCACCCAAAAAAAACATTCAGTTGACTATGGAAGATTATACAGACACTCCCTTTTTAATAACTGATAAGTTGCTTTTCTAGCAACACTAAGAAGTTAAAAGAGCTAGAACCAAGTTTAACACATTTCCCACAAGCTTACACAACATGGTCCGTGGACATATTTCTATACAAGTAGCATCAAAAGAGCACTTCTACCTTACTGGGAGTAACATCCCTGTAGCACTTCACACTAGCTAGATACTACTGTTTCTATCACCCATACTTATAACACAACGTAGAGAGCTTCATCTCAGCCAGACAACCATTTTCATCACACCCCCAAAGAAGCACAACATCACAACGCCGTTCCACATGCGCCGGAAAGCACTTAGCAAAGTGCACAAAGATTCTGCATGACATGACATGTTTTGAATGAATAAATTACAATCACAGCACTAAAAAAGGTTTTATAACACACCTTGAAATCTATACATTCACACTAGTGATAAGACAAGGCAGAAAGACAAGGCAAACATTCCTAAAAGTAGAAACCATATACTGCCCCATTGACAAAGAGAAATCCGGACTCTGAAGACAAATTACACTAAGTACTTTCCACCAGAACACTGTGCTTTGGATCCAGGTGGATGACAAGAGATCAAGGTAACATGACGTTGTCTGAAGTCCCCTCGTACTCTGGATTTCTTGACAGAATAGAGCTCCTTCCCTGCATCTGCAACAGAGACATGCCGGAAGCCAAAGACTCGTCTTTCAGCACCCCCCACAAAATCCAAAACCTCCTCCTGATCTACAACAAGAAATACCACCACCTGCAGATCACGCTAACATAAGAATACTGGTTGTGGCTCCACCTGTTTTGCACAAACAGGCTCTAAAACGTAGCGCATCTCATCAGCTCCTGCCTCTTTCCTCCTGCCTACAGAATAAAGCCACAGCCCAAAGCCCAGTACCTTAGGTAATACAGGATTTGCACTCTTTGGGGGAAGGCACTATTGAACAGAGCGTTCAGCCACGAGTCACTCCTAATGCCCAGAAGTCTGATACATGTGGTACAGGGAGGCTCGTGGAGCCCTTCTTTTGCACAGCAGTGACAGCCACAGCAAGTAAACGGAAAAAGGAAAGGTTATTAGAAAGGAAGAAAACTGACGGCTGAGACTTTTTAAGGTGTACTTTAACAAACAAAACAAACAAACAAAAATACTGTGGATACCTTCAAGTCCTCCATATGTTTGTACGTGGGGACAGCAGGGAAGTCGAGCACAGAGGACAACAGAGACATGCAGGAGGAAGCATGGCAAAAGAAGGAAGGCTCTGAGTTTCAACCAGCAAACAGTTCAAAGACAAATGACAGAGGTACATCCTTCAAGGCACATTTGCCACGTTTTGTAGTAACAGAGGTATCCAAATAAAGAAGAGTACTGGTTTTATATTTTTTGTTTTATAAAATGCTGAAGTTTTAATGGGGTAGGAAACGGCAGAACAGAAAACTGTAGGAAGGGCAACTACTACAGGAAAAGACAGAAAAAGTAATAGAGAAGGTACAATACACACTGGTCTCCTTACACAGGCTTTCAATCACCACAGATTCCGGTGCACAGACCATGGCCCAGATCACTGCGGTCCTGCCTGTGGCAGGGGGGTTGCAGATTCATGATCCCTGAGGTCCCTTCCAACCCTGGCCATTCTGTGATTCTGTGATCATCTGTGATATTCCTTACTAGTGCTATCAGTAACTACATATACCCACACATCCAGCCACTAGCTTCATAACAAAGACACCATTGGAGCAGCACTGCGGAATTATACATGACCCTGTATCTTTAGCATCTTGACTGCCTGTACTCCTACAAACATCATCTGTAAAGACATAGAATGAGAAGATTAGGTTACAAAAATAAGAGAACTGTGCATATCACGAAACAGCTTTGGCCTTCACTAAAACATGAAACTCAAGTTCCAAAGGTGAGATGAGCGGGGGCAGTACCCCTGCAAGGAAGCATGAGTCTTGCACTTAGATATAGGGGCTGTGGCTTTATCTGATCCATTTGAGCTGTGCCCACAGTACGGATGCTGCACCACCCAGGTGACAACAGTGATAAGAAGTGACGTGCCAAAGGCGAGTCCTTTTTGCCCGACCCCACCCCATACTACAGAATACGATAAGCGAGGCAGATGTACAGGAGGCATTGTACCCCCTTGACATCTATTGCACTGGTGCACCAGGGGCAGCAGATGAGAATTACCCTGCTGTGCAAATTATTGGACATGCCTTGAACACGAGCTCCAGATAAGGCCAGCTCATGGTGCCATCAGCGCTGCAATTCCACCCACTGACAGCAAAGGGCTGGTGAAGTTCAGCCTTCAGCCTGCTCAGCTCTTACGGGCAGGGTTCAGAGGCAGCATAACAGCATGTTACCCTTACAGCTGTTCTCAAAGGTCACCCTGGAAGCTGAATGGACGTGTACATTTGGCTCAGAGGCAGGAGTTATACCCGACTTGATGTCTGGGAAGGGTGAGAGCATCCTTTGGCAATGCTGGCTCTGCACTGACCGCTGCCTCTGCTGAAAGGAACCTTTATCGGAAGGGCCAGCACCTCTAAAAACAGAATGAAAATCAAGAGCTGGTGGAAATATGCTTCAGTAAACACTATATCCTCACAACATCTGTACTACTGTGCTGCTCATCAGCCACTGCTCAGGGCTTGCTCGTAGCACCAAGTCGGTAAGCGCCTGACAAGTTATCCCTTTCCATCTAAGCTCACATATGCATTTCCAGAGAAGTGCCTGGAAGCTGGTCAGCTGCTCTGGATACGCCTGCGGCTCAGCGCCGTTTGGACGCACCTACCAGGCCTGCAGCACGGCTCCCTTTGCTTCCAGCTTCCACCTGTTAAGGCATCAGGTCAATGCAAGCCGAACAACGGCTGCCAGGAGCCCGCCGGCTCCGCGGTCCCGACGCACCACTGTCATCACAGAACGACCAGAAGAGAAGGGAACCACCCCGGCCCGCTCAGATGTCCCCGTCGGAGGCAGCAGGGCCATCACCCCGCGGCCCGACCGACCCACCGCCGTTACGTAACCGCGCGCAGCACCGACCCCGTCCGCGTCGGGGATGCCGCGCCGCTCCCGGCCGCAGGTAGGCACCGACATGAGGAGAACGGCAGGGCAGGGCAGGGCAGCACAGCGCACCGCCCCACCGTCCCCCGGCCCCGCTCACCGCCTTTATCCTTGCCGTACATGTGCCCGGCCACCTGGTGCGACAGCGGCACGCAGCCGTTCAGCCCCCGCCGCCGGCCCCCAGCCGCCGCCGGC